>CM061130.1:61871120-62372088 GCA_030789695.1 Scilla litardierei | reverse complement strand
CGGCCCGACTTTAAGTTCTTCCGCGGGCCTCATCGTGCGGGCCTTCTACCTTAAGTGGGCTTCCTGTCCTTGGCTTGGGCTTGGGTCTCTTGCTCTTAGGCTTCTCCAGAATAGTCGTATCAAGTGCGATTAGTTAATCATGCATTAATTAGCAAGACTTTTGGTTATTAGAAACATTTAGCTGTACGTTTGTGTTAAATGAGTTAGTATACCTCCACTATTTGATAGATTTTGTGCACATCATTTTATGTTAATGTTTATATGATGATAGGCTTATATAATAGGTTAACTTGTCTCCTCAACCCCAGTACCAGTATGTGAGCTGTACCTTTTCATAGGTGCCCAGTACTAGGATGATGTCTACCTATACCTTATTATATGTATAGTGTTTTAAATAGTAGGAGTAGTACCCTGCAGTGCTCTTTGACGAATTATAAATCTTATAAGTTGTTTAAATAATAAGAATATAAACTAATAGGTCATACGCTGTAACTTACACATATTGCCTAAGTTTGTAATATCAAGTCTATTCATATTATAAGGGTAATTATTATTCTGTTATTAAGTTATATAGATATAAACAATAGGCGCATCATATAACCGGTATGGAATAAGTTGCGGATCAATATTAGCATCATTAACCAATTCCTAAGCTTAATGTTTATAAATCCATTGACGCAGATAAAATCATGTCCTCCCCGTGATCGTCTGCACACTCAGAATCGCACTGCTTCATGCAAGTACTTACCCCTTGCAAGTATATTGTTTTCCTACAACTTTTAAAGGCGCAAGTATCTACCCCTTGAAAGTATATTATTTTCTACAAATTTTCAATGGTGCAAGTATTTTATCGTGGACAAACTTTTTAAGATATCACGTGCTTCGCTAAAATGTCAAATAACCACTTTTGTAAGTTTGTTGCTTAATGACTTTCGAAATGATGTAATGTGTCTATTGATGGGTTGGTTTGTTCTTACTATCAAATGTTGCCGCCATTTTAATGATGCACATAAATGTTCTCCTTGCTTGTTTTACCATTCTTGTGGAATGAACTCTTTAACTAAAGACAATGTGATAATGGGCCTTCGGGCATTACAGATATTGGGCCTTTGGGCATTACAGATATTGGGCCTTCAGGCAACTACGGACTATTGGGCCTTCGGGCAATTATGGATTATTGGGCCTTCGGGCATTACGGATATTGGGCCGCGGGCCACTTACTGAATGTTTGCCATACGGCAAACATTGAACTACGGATACAGTTATGGACACTTTGGGTGGGGTAGTCCAATGTAGTAGAGGTCGGAAGGCTGGATTACACTCTATTGGTGAACTTGACCGACACCTGGCCGGGTCGGTGAGTAGAGAGTCACGGGCAGCTCCCGTTGGCTTGGGTGTAATGCTAGTCACTTCCCCCCAGACACTGGGCTGGTCACTAGATTAAGTACAGATTGGCACTCTTATTTACTTCTGCTGCTGCTATCGTAAATGTAAAGAAAG
This sequence comes from Scilla litardierei, assembly GCA_030789695.1. Classification (NCBI taxonomy): domain Eukaryota; kingdom Viridiplantae; phylum Streptophyta; class Magnoliopsida; order Asparagales; family Asparagaceae; genus Scilla; species Scilla litardierei. The sequence continues at coordinate 62,370,588 of CM061130.1, read as the reverse complement.
TTTATATCATGTTTTACCTTGTGCATTACAAATGTCGTGCCCTTTACTTTGTGCATTAAAAAAGCCATGTATGCCACTTGTTACTTTATGCACTACACTTGCTATACTCATTGCTGTACACACTACACTACTCATGCTCATTACTTTGCACACTACACTACTCATGCTCACTGCTTTGCACACTACACATTGTTATGCCCACATGTTTCCTTATGCTGATATGTATCATCTTATTGGAATCATAATGTGTCTCTTATCCCTTAAACTTTGTGTACTATATTATTATCTTACCGAGGGTCTTTTATTACTAACTTTTTAAATCTTGCCGAGCGACCCTCGCTGACGTTTATTTCCTTGTCTATCTTGTGAAATATACGTTAGGTTTTGAGCAGAGTTCACAGAGGAGTTCACTTGGAGACTGAAGAGGGTAACCAGGAATACTAGGAGCACGAGACCCACTGCTGAAGACGGCATACCCATCGCAGCTTTGCTAAAATTTAATACTTGTTGTTGTATTCTTTTAGGTGTATTTTAAATTCCATGTAACTGTTGTAATGGCCATGCTAGGCCTTAATCATTTGTGTACATGTAATCTGGGAAGTTAAAGTTTAATGATGGCGTCATTTTTGTTGTTTCGAATGTTTGCAAGCAAGAACCTGCCAAGTAGCCATACACAGACGCTTATTGGGTTGGGGCTTCACCGCTCCAGCCCAAGCGGGCCCGCTCGCGTCCTCGCTCCCAAGTAATGAGAAGCGAGGCGTGACAGGTTTTAGTGGTGGCCCATGCAGGTCATGCTTCTGTGAAATACTTGGAACAATATAGATGTCATTATTAACTAGACTATCTGGATAAATCTTGTACGCAAATGTTTACTTTGTTTGTTTGCAACATGGCAGGAAGGCGTAACACTCGACAAGGATCCGGAGCTGCTGGAGGCAGAGGACGACATCTGCCAGATGCTTGGAGTCATGAGAGAGATGCTGGAGGTTCAGTATCATCTGGTCCAGTAAGGACGTCAGGCTGCACCAGCTGCTCCACAACCCCGCTATGAGCCTGGAGTGTAATTGTTTCGATCCTAGACCACTTTTCTATTCAGAAATTTCCTTTCCTCTCTATGTCTCTTCCTTCCTTGATACTCTGATCCTTCGTCTATCAGGCTTTTTCTCGATCATACCAAACTTAAGAAATTCCGAGGACGGAATTTTTATAAGGTGGGTAGGATGTAACGACCGGTTTTATCGTTACGTTATATCTGTATTTCTCTAGTGTATTTTTTTCCGTAGTTAGACATTCCTGTTCCCCGTACCCGTATCCACATCTATTATCTTTTCATACTTATTATTACTATTATTATTTTTCAACCACTAAGGAAATCCTTTCTAATAAGTATTTTAAAAATCCCTTTTAATTAATTATTTTAAAATAATTCAATTTTTCTTTTGTATTCAAAATTCGAATTTAAAACTTTTGAATGTTTGAAAAGCCTTCCATTTATAAACCCATTTAAGCCTAATTGAATAGCTCTTATTCCCTTCTTTAAACCTATTAAACCATATTAAGAATAAATTCAAATCATTTCCTATTTTAGCTAGCCCATTATTTCTCCCCATAATTATTGTTTTCATTTTCAAAACTTTCCCCAATTGCAATTAGCATTAATTACCCTAATCAACTCTATTAGCAACTAATCAATTTTCCTTATTAATTGAGAAATTCAAACACTTTACTAATTTTAAACCCTAGCCCGTAACCTAGGCCGCACCCAGCTACACTAGCAACGGACACAACACAAAAATAGAAAGAAAACATTTGAAACCCAAGCTCTATTCACGGGCTGTGCAAATTCAAACACACACACCAAAAGATATTATAAGAAGAGAACCTAAAACTTAAGACCCTCTTCACGTGATGTCCCCACCTCAACCCTACTTCTTTATATAGGAAATCTAAGTCTTTCTCTCCCCCCTCAACATCACGCACAACACCTGACGTGCGTTTATATTTCATATATTCACGCACGTTTTCTTTTGCGTTTCTCCGTGTTTTTCCGCCGTCTCTTATTCGTTTTCGTGTATTTTCCCGTTTTCTTTCACTTTTCTTTGTTTTTCCATGATTGCAGGGGATTGACCCCGTAGGGGACGTTTAACGATAATATCCCAAGTCCCCGGAGCAACGGGAGAAGTCACGCGTGATCCAGGGGGTCGAACGCCAAAGAATTCATCTTTCAGCCCCTCACCCGGTCGGTTGGTCATCTCCAACCGATCGGGTGATGCACGTGTGCACCACCCGGTCTCTGCCGCAGCTCACAAAGAAGTCACCCGACCGGTTCGCAGACCGGTTCAGCGGGGGCTATTCTCAGTTTTCTCGAAGCAAAACGCCAACCGATTGGGTGACTCTCACCCGATCGGTTCACCTGTAGCTGAAGAAGAAGAGCTGAAGACACGGACGTCAAACCGATCGTTTCACCCGACTGCTTCAAGATCCAACCGGTCACTCAAGAACTCACCCGACCGGTTCATGTGATCGGGTGAAAGCTCGCCGTTTTCTGTTATTATTTTGTAACGGATCAACCGATCGGTTGACTTGTCAACCGATCGGTTGATGCGACGGTCTATAAATAGAACCCCTAGGGTTCCAGAAACGAGAGCTGTTATTTTTTCTACTGTTTTATTTCCTTGTGACGGCTGTAATTGTTACTCTTTTGTAAGTTTTCAGATCTTTCTAAAATTCTAGTATTGTCTTTATTACTCTATTACTTCCGTATTGCAATTGTCCGATTATGATTCCAACGGTTAAATTTCATTTAGATCGCTTTTTCATGAATTTTTGTGAGTAGTTCCCAAATCTGGGATTTTGGTGGAAACCCCTTCGGGGGCTCTTCCCGATGCGTCCATAGGGTTAGGAAATCGACCAGGAGTAGGAATCTAACGGTTACGCGGGGTGTTTCATTGTCATCGGCGGGAAAAAGACCGCCTTTGACCGTTGGGCCAAGGGGGAATAAACTTGGCGGTTGACTCCCTAGCCATAGCTCACACCTTTAGCGTAGACGCCGAATCCTAGCACGCGGGAGCGGCAGGATGAGACGTTGGGAGATATCGTTGCGGGCTTAGTGCTCCCGGGATCGATCAGTGTTAATGGACACGGGAGTGCCCACTGATCGAATCCGGGAAGTCCGGTGTATCATCCTGGGCACCGACCGGAATATCGGGCCCATGGGACGCCGGTACCACTTTCGGAGGCAACGTCTCACCATTAGACCCTAATCCCGATCGCTATCCATACCCGTAGGCCGTATCGGCGAGAGTCTCTCGTCGGGTTGGAAACCAAAGTCCCGGGTTTTCTTTCTTGTTGTTCATACCCATTTATTTCCTTTCGTGACAACCATTCACCGATTCGGGCTAGCTCGCCCATCGGGGTGATTTAGGTCCTACCTGACCCAAGCACAACCTCGCCTCCCTGAGTTCGATATTCCCGCACCCTACACTAACCGTGAAACTTGCGGTAAACGACACCGCGTCGCCGCGACTCGAGCGGGGCACCGGTCAAGTTTATGGCGCCGTTGCCGGGGAGGCAACGTGCTTGTTATTTTAGGATCTCATGAACCCTCGTGTCTAGCTCACATCCCTACCTCGCGATAATTTTCGCATTCTCCTTTTTCTTTTTTCTTTTTTTTATTTTTCTTATTTTTATTTCTTATTTTATCTGTTTCTTTCCCACTTGTCGCTTCACGGGTGTTTGTTGTTTTTCATGCGCAGGAGTTCAAGGAGTCTAGACGACTTGATTCCCCTCGATCCAGAGATTAACGCCACCCTTAGGCGTTTGGCCGCCGAGAAGCGAAGAAGAGACGATCCCGAATCCATGGAGGAGAACACCCCACCTCACAAGTCTCTACTGGAGTACTCGATGCCATCCATCGAGTCGACTTCCGCCATCCGATCTCCAGCTATTGCGGCCCAAAACTTTGAGCTGAAGCCGTCTCTAGTGACATGGATCCAGCAGGACCAGTTTGCGGGTGCACCCATGGAGAGCCCGATCGAGCACCTGGACTCCTTCTTGGAGAAGTGTGACACCTTCCGGATTAATGGTGTCACGACAGAGGCTATCCGTCTGAAGCTGTTCCCCTTCTCTTTGCGAGACAAAGCCAAGCAATGGCTAAGGGGGAAGGAACCCAACACTTTCAACACCTGGGAGAAGCTCTCCAACGCTTTTCTGACGAAGTTCTTTCCTCCGGGGAAGACCATGAAGTTGAGGAGTGAGATCTCCTCCTTCTCCCAAGCCAGCCACGAGTCCTTGCATGAAGCTTGGACGAGATATAAAGAGATGCAAAGAAGATGCCCTCACCATGAGCTTCCGAAGTGGCAGATTATTAATCTGTTCTATAATGGGTTGAGGGATGACCTGAAATCTTCTATGGACACCGCGGCTGGGGGTTCCTTCATGTCTAGGAGCGAGGAGGATGCCTGGCATATTCTGGAAAATATGGCATCCTACAATGAGCGGTGGTGTGACGAGAGAGCCACACCAAGATCCGGGGGTATACACAGAGTCGAGGACGTCGACAAACTTTCAAGCAAGTTCGACTTGCTTTCGACCCAGATCTCCGCACTAATGGTAGGAGCCGGTGGGGCCGGTACACAGCAAATTTCTGCGGTAGAGTCCGAATTCTTTGGGGAATTCGACGGTGGTGACATCTCACCACCGTTGGATCAGGCGAGCGCACTATTTTACAACCCCACGGGAAATGTGCCGTATCCGCCAAGGACAAATTCCAACCCGGCGTACTCTCCAAACAACCGGAACCACCCAAACTTCAGTTACCGGCCGCCATTTCAGCCCTCGTCGCCTCAGCAGCTGCAGCAACAAACATATCAGCCGGCTAGGCCACAGCAGCAACCATTTCAGCAACAACCTCAGCAACAATCTTACGCCCCCCAGGACTCAGCAGCCGTTCCAGCAGCAGCAGCAATATGGCCAACAGAGGGCCGTCTCTCCGGTTGAGTCTCTCTTGACTCAATATATTACCAACCAGGAGAGGATCAACCAAAAGCTGGAAATGGGTCAGCGGACCCTCACGGACCAAGTAACCCAGCTGGGGTTACAAGTGGCGAACCTTGCAAGGTCACAGAACCAATTGCCGCCACAACCGGAGGTGAACCCGAGGGGAGCAACCCAAACATCGGCACTCGTGCACGAGCACGTGAATGTGTCCGCTATCGTTCTAAGAAGCGGGACACAAATTCCTACTAGAGTGCCCCCTAGCAACCCGGAAGCACCATTGGTCGTTGAGAAACCGATCGAAAAATCAAATGACGCCGGTGCTTCGTCATCAAATCCTATGACTCCGGAGGGAGCCTCTGAAGAGGAGAAGAAGAAGGAGGAAGAGAGCCCGAAAGTGTACAAACCCGTTGTGCCATTTCCACAACGGTTGGCTCAGGCAAAGATTGATGAGAAATATGGCAAGTTCTTCGCCATGGTCAAGGACCTAAGTCTGCAAATCCCCTTCCTAGAAGCAATCGAAACAATCCCCTCCTATGCAAAATTCTTGAAAGATTTGGTGACTAGAGGGTCAAGAAAGGAGAAAGTAGTGCTGACAGCGGAATGTAGCGATCTTATTCAGAGGGCAAACCCGCCGAAACTCAAGGACCCGGGGAGCTTCTCTATTCCTTGCACGATCGGGGCGGTGAAGATTCATCGTGCACTCGTCGATCTAGGAGCGAGTGTTAGCTTGATGCCCTTGTCGATGTATAGAAGGATAGGAATGGGTGATTTGGAGCCCACTGGTATGACCCTACAACTAGCTGACCGGTCGGTCAAATATCCGGTGGGAGTTGTTGATGACCTCCCCGTAAATGTGAGAGGGGTGCATGTCACGACCCGCTTCCCAAAAAAGTGGAGGCGAGACGTGAGAAGATCCGCACAGACTTGAAGCCGTGAAGCTCCAAGTCTGATAAGCGTATAAAAACACTTATTATGGCAAGTCCTTGCAAAGCGAAACGAAACAACAATGATAATAAGGAAATGAGACGACATTTTATTGAATCTCCAAATGTCCATAAACAAATTACAATATCACAGAAAAGCCACCAGGCTAAAGGAAAAAGAGTCTAAGGCCTAAACATGGCCAACAAGGAATAACATACATACAAGGGTGCCACGCACCGACAACTAACAGGAATCCTAAAACATAAAGAAAAACTCAACAAGTCACCGGTGTCCACAAGACTCCTCCTCAGCAAACACAACGTCCTTTGCAACAAGCTCTGGCTCGGCAACTAACATGCGACACCCAAAGAGAAAGGGGCACATGTCAGCAAGTCTGAAAAGACTTGAGCAAGGAAACTGAAAGGAAGGTAAACTAGCAACCTAGCAGTTATAGTATGCATGACATGGCAGTTATAACATGAGTGCACAAGCAAGACATGGCGAGACAATAAGTACAAGAGAACAATTATCGGGACAAGATAAGAGTAGCCAAGCTACTAACAATCTCAATCATTTCACGTTATTTTGTAGATGTTCACGCCCTTCAGCTGAATGGTACATCATTCACACCGATCGGCACTAAACACTATTCACGTTTCACTGTTGTTTGTAGATGTTTACGCCCTTCAGCTGAATGGTACATCATTCACACCGATCGGCACTAAACACTACCCCACCCCAGAGTTTACGCCTTACAACTGCAGTTGCTGATCGGGCAGACTCCCAGTTGAATGGCCGCTTAACCCCTGCACATGAGCCCAGCAAGTGATCCAGGGTTGCCCCGCACGGGAGCTTGTTTTCCAAGTTCACAATTCAATATCGAGCGTTGGGGTTAGCAACTCATTATGCTCGCTTCTGGTCACGGGCCAGGAAACACAAGTATGGCGTAGGGGACACCTAGCCTCAATATCGAGCGTTGGGGTTAGCAACTCATTATGCTCGCTTCTGGTCACGAGCCAGGAACTATCAGTTTTGTAGCGTGAGCTACACATTCATGATGAACAATCGATTTATGCAATGTCATGAACAGATATTCGCGTACCGTTAATTGTATTTAAACGTGACAGGCAAAATGCAATGACATGAACAATATTCGCGTACCGTTAATTGTAATTAAACATGACATACAAGCATGATAAGGGTGAGGGACCAAGCTTCGTTGTCAAGCTAGGTCAATGGCGTCTAGACGGCTATCCTTTCACTGTCTAGTCTCTTTTACGCTAAAACAAGGAAATGGCCTAAGACATGGCCCAAATCAAGAGATGCAAGTTTCACTTGCCTAGCACCGGGGATGATGATCACGAAGGTTCGTCTCGCGGATGCTAATCTACGGAGAAATCGCGAGAGGTGACGGAAGAAACACTCCGGAGAACCTATGGATCAGATCTGGAAAGGATGGAGAAGTTTGGAGAACTATGGGTTTTGGGGGATTTTGGGGATTTGATGAGATTTTGGGGAAGATGAGAGGTGGAATGAGTTGATGGAGGGTTTAGATGATGGATCTTGGGCTTGGAATGAAGGAATAAGGCTTGGAGGAAGATGGGGGCTCAATGGAGGAGAAACTAGGGTTTTGGGTCGAGTGGAGGAAGAAGAAAACGTTTGGGAGGGGTATAAATAGGTTGGGCTGGCGGCTGCCCAGAAATTAGGGTTTTAACACAGATTAGTCGGTCAAAGAGCAACCACTGACCGACTAGTTTGGCAACTAGTCGGTCAGTCGACCAACGCAGACCGACTAAGTGTAAACAGTAACTTCTGAACGAAAATAGGATATGGATTTAGTCGGTCGATGAACAAATGCTGACCGACTAGTTTCTCATCTAGTCGGTCGATGAACGTTCTTAGACCGACTAAGAATGAACAGTAACTCGGCTGTACAGAAGAACTAGGAATTAGTCGGTCTGAGTACAAAACTTAACCGACTAGTTTGACAACTAGTCGGTCGAAAGATGAACTTAGACCGACTAAACAGATACAGTAACTCCTGAATTATAATCAAAGCCCACTAGTCGGTCCATTAAGGATTGCCGACCGACTAGATTGAAATCTAGTCGGTTGGTTCTCCTTCTTGAACCAACTAACGTGCACGAAAAGTGTCGATTCGAAGCGCGAAGCTTCGGGAAGATTTCTATGGCTTCTAGGATCGATTTATACTCTAAGATATGAGCGATTTGAAGCTCGTCACGAATGACTTACTCCGAAATCGACGATCGAAGGAAGAAGCTAGAAAATCACGACGAAACGATCGAAAGTGAAAGCTATGGCGACGAAAACCACACATCCAAGGAGAAAATCCACCAAGCATATATTTTAATATAGATAATCCAATTACATGAAAACCAGTCGTTACATCCTACCCACCTTAGAATAAAGTCCGTCCTCGGACTTTCTAACTATAGCTATATCTAGTCACCCTAGTAACTACCCTCAATCAATATCACATCAAAATTTCAACCAAGTACATTCATTTCAAGTGCTTATATATATACTCTAGGTAGTCAATTATTAACACCATGGAAGTAAATATATATTCACGCACATAGTACACTTATACTTATTATAATCAAACAACTCCATTCACGTATTCAAATCATTCATATAGGCAAGTATATTCCATATAACTATAAAACACTTATTACACACTATATGAAAATAACCAAGTCTCTTACTTATTTGAAAATAATTTCACACTAGAAAATACCATCGGAATCTACACGTATAGGTAACTACCTATGGACAAGACAATAAGGGTACACTAGTCCCTATATCTCCTAGTATGCGCCAAACAATCAACATGCGAAATCACACCATACGATTGTTAAAACAAGTTCACTATATCTAATATACATTCTCCATCATTATAATTTCACAATTTATAGTCATTCAAATGCATGCACACATTTCACCATATTATCACTCCATATATAGTCCTATAGCTATAATCACGACGCACCACACATACCATAGTCACCAATTCCTATAACTATCACATACTTACCCGTGCATGGTGCACACCCACACACGCTAATATTTCATTCATATATACACCAATCACACCACTATATGCTTAGCACATCCACGCACCTAGTTTAGCTAGCGCACATATATTCACGCAACCAAATCCTTAGTGAATAACTACACCACAAGACCAACTCACATAACTATATATTGGTATAGACACCCACAGTCGTGTGCGTAACACAACCAGGCACAAACAATCCAAACATTATACATACATCATCCATCACTATACACCAACCACATACAATACACCAATGTACATAGAGTGTACCCACTCAAGCTTGAGTGAGACTCAAAATCATAGCGGAATAATTCAATATACATAACATAGCATCCACATATATGCCAATACTAGCTAATGCATACACGTCTACCAACATAACCACATACATATCTAAATGTCAAACACCCTTAATATCTAACCAGGTAATATCACATATTTCAATCACTTTATATACCATGATATTATTACAAACATCAGCACACCTATAATTACAATACTCTCCCTAATAAAAGTATTTACCTATAGTCACACCCAAGCATCGTATATATTCATACCATATCCATCCACCTATAATTGGTACATCAATACACATTCACTTCATACATAAGTTAAGATATGCAGTAGTCGGGTATACCTCAAGGTATACACGCATACGACATCTCATAAAAACAAGTAATACCAATCAAACATTATAATCCTCATATCATATGTATATCATACTTACACTCACGTAGCTAATACATAACTACCTACACACGATACACCAATACCAACCACAAACAACTTCATATGCACCATGAAATTAAATACACTACGACGACACATCAAATTACACTAATGGGGCCCACCAAACTATATTAAGGTCGACACGGCGACGACAAGCTCTATTGGCTAGACAAAAGGAAAGAAATCAAGAGCGTAACGAATAGAAGGATCGAAAAGCATGAAATTGGTTGTGTAATGATGTAATGATGCTCCATTAGGACACATGGAAAATAGTGTAAATAACATATTTTAAAATACGGAAAGTTTGAAAACCGTTATACTTCAAAGTTGGAGTCCTTTTCCGTATAAAAATATTTAGAGGTCGACAAAACAAATTGTTTGAAATAAGTTTGAGTCGAATATACATAATAGGAGAAAACGGTTCATTGGCTCACGTAAGGTCATTAAAAGAAAGTGAATCATTCACACGAATTTTGAGGTCGTAGTTTGGAAAATATCACACGGTAGTAACTTAATAAAGTTCGTAAAGTTGGAAATGAAATTAATTGAAAAAAGTTTAAACTCAGATTGAATGCTTTCAAAATCCTTGAGCCAGGGAAAATTTAAAGTAATCAATATTGAAACTACTTTTAGAGGAATCAGGATTTGCCAAAAAGAGACTGCTTTACACAAAGCTCTTAACATACGAGCACCACGAGCCTGGTGCGGATATATGAAAACATTCGAAATTCAATTTAGTTTAGAAATTATTCTAAAGGCATGTAGGGTGAACGGAAAGATTACAATAGCTTATTAGTAGTATTATCAAAATTCGTGGTGAAACTTAAAAATCAAATTTATGGGGGGTCTATATCAGAAAAGGTTATGAAATAATGATTTTTACAAAAATCTGAAATTGGGGAAACGAGGAGCATAACGGTCGTAGTACTGATATATAAAAATTAATTGAAGCTCTACTTTAGAAATCATTTTTAGAAATATGTACGGCGAATGGAAAGATAATAACATCTTAGTGGTATGGAAGTAAGTGGGGGAAAAAATATATACATATATAGGATTATTAAATTGGTAATAAACTTTGAAACCGAATTTTGGAGGTCTAAATCAGGAAAGGGTTTCGAAAAGTAATTCTACAAAAATCTGAACTATGGAAAAAGTTGAGCATAAAATCGACTCGCTGAAAGCTGAAGTCCCATGTGACTTGAAAGGCATATAAGAAGCAAACATGATGCGGTATTCGAATAAGTTTTAATGGCATAAGTAAGAAAAGAAGTTTATAATTCAGGTTAGGAAAAACAGAAGCATGGTTCAGAAGAAAATTGGTATATGAAAAGAGGCAAGTCATTTATATTGATATGAAAATATAGGCTGAAGAATATTATAAACTAATAATCAAAAATCTCGACAAAAGTTTCAATGTTTAAAAGAACAAATAAATTTAAGTCGCGAAAGAGTACGAAACCTAATATATATATTAAAAGTTCGCGAACAAATTCAAACTTAGCGAAAGAGGAACATCGAAAATACTTTTAGGGGAAACAAGGATTTGCCGCAAGAATAGGTTGGTAAAAGACTTGAAGTACGGGTACGACAAACTTGTAATTAGTATATATTTATAAATTAATTGGAGTTCTATTTATCTTGAAAGAAGTATTTTAAAGTACGTACGGTAAATAGTTAAAATGAATTTCGCAATAGTAGAAAAGGTGGTATATCGAATTATCGAAATAGTACTAAAGTTTAAAATCAAGTGCGGACGATATATGTTAGAAGGATAGTTACCATATAGTAATTTAAAATTATGACCAAAAAGTCTTCAAATCTAAGGATGACTTTTAGCTCAAATGGAAGTAATGGAAATATATTGAAAGAAGGTTTAAAACAAAGTTTAAAATCAAGTGGAAACTTTTAATAAGGAAAATTTGGAAACGACTTTGGAAGAATCAAGATTTGCAACGGGAAAGATTTGAAAGGTCAACGATAATAGTAAGGAGGGGATCATGTGAATCGAGGGCAATGAATGTGGTTGTGTGAGGCATGCACCTAAATCACAATGCAAGAAAACCATGATGAAGATCTACGGTCAGTAACACCAAAGTGTAGTGACCAGGAAAGATTGAATCAGGGGGGGTTCTAATCATCGGGTTAACTAAAGGCAAAGGGATTTGGTCGGATGATCAAAACATAAATACGCCTAGGTTATGACTTAGGAAAATCTACGGAAACTCCTACGGTCAACCAACCAAAGATTTTGGAACTAAGCGCTAAGACTCTCTAGGGCTAGACAGCGATGAAATGAGTTCAGCTGGGTCCGAAATCGATGAACCCAAGCGAACGGTTAAAGAAATCCTAGGAATCTATCATGGTCAGGGCTAGACAGGAACCACTAAGGTAACTTATAGGACTATCATAGCGATCACTAGCCTGGAGTCTAACTAACAATCAAGGATCCCTAACTAGCAAGCACAAACTTCTAACTAAGTCTCACTATAGTCCTGACCTAATGGATTTCCTATCAAGCTGGGACAGGTGCTCTAACACGCCTACTAGCCACCTAAGACATAGGAAAGCTAAAAACCTAGACTCCGGGCTTATAACTTGGATGTTCTAATTTATTTAATGGACATTCTATAATTATTATTGTTGTTCCGATAGTTCGCATTTGCAAATGGACCTGCATGGGCCACCACTAAAACCTGTCACGCCCCGCTTCCCAAAAATGTGGAGGCGAGACGTGAGAAGGTCCGCACAGACTTGAAGCCGTGAAGCTCCAAGTCTGATAAGCGTATAAAAACACTTATTATGGCAAGTCCTTACAAAGCGAAACGAAACAACAATGATAATAAGGAAATGAGACGACATTTTATTGAATCTCCAAATGTCCATAAACAAATTACAATATCGCAGAAAAGCCACCAGGCTAAAGGAAAAAGAGTCTAAGGCCTAAACATGGCCAACAAGGAATAACATACATACAAGGGTGCCACGCACCGACAACTAACAGGAATCCTAAAACATAAAGGAAAACTCAACAAGTCACCGGTGTCCACAAGACTCCTCCTCAGCAAACACAACGTCCTCTGCAACAAGCTCTGGCTCGGCAACTAACATGCGACACCCAAAGAGAAAGGGGCACATGTCAGCAAGTCTGAAAAGACTTGAGCAAGGAAACTGAAAGGAAGGTAAACTAGCAACCTAGCAGTTATAGTATGCATGACATGGCAGTTATAACATGAGTGCACAAGCAAGACATGGCGAGACAATAAGTACAAGAGAACAATTATCGGGACAAGACAAGAGTAGCCAAGCTACTAACAATCTCAATCATTTCACGTTGTTTTGTAGATGTTCACGCCCTTCAGCTGAATGGTACATCATTCACACCAATCGGCACTAAACACTATTCACGTTTCACTGTTGTTTGTAGATGTTTACGCCCTTCAGCTGAATGGTACATCATTCACACCGATCGGCACTAAACACTACCCCACCCCAGAGTTTACGCCTTACAACTGCAGTTGCTGATCGGGCAGACTCCCAGTTGAATGGCCGCTTAACCCTTACCCCATCCCACACGTAAACAAGCCAGGGTCCCTGCACATGAGCCCAGCAAGTGATCCAGGGTTGCCCCGCACGGGAGCTTGTTTTCCAAGTTCACAATTCAATATCGAGCGTTGGGGTTAGCAACTCATTATGCTCGCTTCTGGTCACGAGCCAGGAAACACAAGTATGGCGTAGGGGACACCTAGCCTCAATATCGAGCGTTGGGGTTAGCAACTCATTATGCTCGCTTCTGGTCACGAGCCAGGAACTATCAGTTTTGTAGCGTGAGCTACACATTCACGATGAACAATCGATTTATGCAATGTCATGAACAGATATTCGCGTACCGTTAATTGTATTTAAACGTGACAGGCAAAATGCAATGACATGAACAATATTCGCGTACCGTTAATTGTAATTAAACATGACATACAAGCATGATAAGGGTGACGGACCAAGCTTCGTTGTCAAGCTAGGTCAATGGCGTCTAGACGGCTATCATTTCACCGTCTAGTCTCTTTTACGCTAAAACAAGGAAATGGCCTAAGACATGGCCCAAATCAAGAGATGCAAGTTTCACTTGCCTAGCACCGGGGATGATGATCACGAAGGTTCGTCTCGCGGATGCTAATATATGGAGAAATCGCGAGAGGTGGCGGAAGAAACACTCCGGAGAACCTATGGATCAGATCTGGAAAGGATGGAGAAGTTTGGAGAACTAGGGGTTTTGGGGGATTTTGGGGATTTGATGAGATTTTGGGGAAGATGAGAGGTGGAATGAGTTGATGGAGGGTTTAGATGATGGATCTTGGGCTTGGAATGAAGGAATAAGGCTTGGAGGAAGATGGGGGCTCATTGGAGGAGAAACTAGGGTTTTGGGTCGAGTGGAGGAAGAAGAAAACGTTTGGGAGGGGTATAAATAGGTTGGGCTGGCGGTTGCCCAGAAATTAGGGTTTTAACACAGATTAGTCGGTCAAAGAGCAACCACTGACCGACTAGTTTGGCAACTAGTCGGTCGGTCGACCAACGCAGACCGACTAAGTGTAAACAGTAACTTCTGAACGAAAATAGGATTTGGATTTAGTCGGTCGATGAACAAATGCTGACCGACTAGTTTCTCATCTAGTCGGTCGATGAACGTTCTTAGACCGACTAAGAGTGAACAGTAACTCGGCTGTACAGAAGAACTAGGAATTAGTCGTTCTGAGTACAAAACTTAACCGACTAGTTTGACAACTAGTCGGTCGAAAGATGAACTTAGACCGACTAAACAGATACAGTAACTCCTGAATTATAATCAAAGCCCACTAGTCGGTCCATTAAGGATTGCCGACCGACTAGATTGAAATCTAGTCGGTTGGTTCTCCTTCTTGAACCAACTAACGTGCACGAAAAGTGTCGATTCGAAGCGCGAAGCTTCGGAAAGATTTCTATGGCTTCTAGGATCGATTTATACTCTAAGATATGAGCGATTTGAAGCTCGTCACGAATGACTTACTCCGAAATCGACGATCGAAGGAAGAAGCTAGAAAATCACGACGAAACGATCGAAAGTGAAAGCTATGGCGACGAAAACCACACATCCAAGGAGAAAATCCACCAAGCATATATTTTAATATAGATAATCCAATTACATGAAAACCAGTCGTTACCGTGCATGTGCCTGTGGACTTTGTAGTCATGGACATGCCCGAAGACGCACACACCCCCATTATCCTGGGACGGCCTTTCATGGCCACTGCTGGCGTTCTAATAGATGTGAAGAACGGAAAACTCTCTTTGAACGTCAGCGGAGAGAAAGTTGAGTTCGATCTGGGATTATCCATGAAGCACCCCGATCCCCCTTATGACCCCCGGTGCAATTTGCTTGAGATAGAAGAAGAAAAAGCTGCAGAGGAGAGCTCCTGGGAGATTCTCCTAAGAAACCACCCCGATGACTTGGGGGATTCAGAAGATGGAAACGGCCCCGAGTACAAAGAAGCTGCTGGAAAACCGAGTGCAGCGAGAACGATCCCTCCCGGGTTCCCCAAGGCTCCTCCTGCGAGGAGAACGGGGAAAGAGCCCATGGACCTCACTAAAGACGAGGTCCGGATCCTGAAGAAGATGGCGGGAAGCGCCAACACCAAGGAAAAGCCCCCGGATCCCAAGAACAAGGGGAGGGTAGTCGAGCAAGTATTTTTCCAGCCGCTGACTACTCCAAGCGCCTTCAGCTCCAATGAGGAAGAGATGCCAAAATTTGGGCATCACCCGTATCAGCCACCATGAGCATCTCTTGCGGGCGTCGAGCCAACGACGTTAAACAAGTGCGCTTCATGGGAGGCAACCCATGTTCTAAACTTTTTCTCCAATTTTTAGCGTTATTTTTTTACTTTATTTTATCTATTTTTATAAATAAAATCAGCCGCGAGAACATCCGTTCGGGGACTTAAACAAATCTATTGGTTTTTGCAGGGAACAAGCCCCAACCGATCGGGTGACAACTCACCCGATCGGTTGGGATGTATCAGATACATGCCGAGATCTGTCCCCATATGACCCGATCGGTTGAGTAATGAAGAGACCGGGTGGCAGACCGGGTGAGCTGGGGAGAACTCTCGGAAATTTTTGGGGAATATCAACCGATCGGTTGAGTTCGAGCGCGATCGGTTGACGTGACCGGGTGAGCAGCCCTAAGTTCTCGGGAAAATGAGTGGAGCGGCCAACCGATCGGTTGATACGTCACCCGACCGGTTCGCCTGTAGCGTTTCTTCGGCAAGATTTTCGACCTAACCGTCAACCGACCGGGTGGTAAGTCACCCGATCGGTTCGACTTAAAACTCTATATAAACCCCCCGGCACCCGTTCATTTCCATCCTCGCCCGATCGCCCAAATCGCCGCCGTTTCGACTCCTCTCGTGCGCCTGCCTTCTTTCTTCCCCAAGATCAACCTCGATCGTCTTCCCCCGCCATCTCCCTACCCGTCAACCATCGATTTCCCTCCATTCCCCCGCCATCTCCCTGCACACAAACCATAAATCTCACCCATCCTCCCCAAACATCGAAACTTGTTGAAGAGATCGCTGCGGCTTCACAGCATGCTCCAATCGAGTAGCATCGGGATGTCTACGTGCAACTATCTTCATCTCATTTGGGTAAACTCGCTCCTTTCCTTAATTTTATTTTTACCCCAGATATTCCATTTGCTCGTTGGCCGTATTTCGTGTTTGTGTTGATTCATTGTACTTTTACATACTCGCACGCACACAAGACACCCGCACAATGCCTCCCCGCCGTGTTAAACCCACCGACGCCAGCTCTTCGAACCATAGGCCCACCCGTCGCGCTCGTCGCGCACAGCCCCCCGCTCAGCCCACCACCTCCAACCCACCTGCCCCCGATCAAGACCAAGCCGATCGATTCATGGCTATGATCCTCCTAGCTGGGCAGGGTGGTCGGATAACCGAGGAGTCCGTCGACCGAGACCTCCCCTTTCTTCAGGGCTTCATTCGCCACATCCGTGAAGACCCACCCGACGTCTCTGAGCTCCACATTCCACCCCCCACGACCCTTGGTCCACAGCGCAGGCCCCCGTCACCACCTCCGGAGGGTGGTGCCCCTGCTTGATTTTTCTCTCCAACTTTTGCCCCCCCCCCCATATTTGTGCCCATCTGTCTTTTCGGGGCCCTGCTTTGTCTCTGTCGGGGGGAGGGGACTGTTCGCCTGTTGCTTCCTAAATTCACCTCTTTTGTTTTTTACTCCCCCTTGCACATCTCTGCATTTCATCGATCACATCATTTCGCTAGCACTTTCTGGTCTAGCTTGGGGGACGTCTATTTTGGTGTGCTGTCGTGCTTTGTTTGTTTTTCTCATTTTTGTGTGTGTGCTTCTTTTTCATTTTTGAGTGTCGTGCTTGTGTTTTATTTTTATTTTTATTTTCATTTTGTTTGATTTTGATTCTGATCTTTCTTTCTTTTTCAGTTTCATCTATGTGTTTTCCTGGTTTTCATTTCTTTTTGTGTCAGTGCGTATTCCCCCCATCTTCATTGCCCTCCCGTACTCACTCATATTGCATTGAGGGCAATGCAAACTTCAGCTTGGGGGAGTCGCACTGTGTGCGTCGTTTGAGTCCTTCTTTTCATTTATTTGAGTCGTTTTTCTCCGTGTTTTTAATTTTTTCTATTTTCTTCTTTTTTTTTGGCTCTTTCTCCTAGAGATGAATCCTATGATGAATCGCCACAAAGTCACACACACCTAGCATTGCATCGATAATCACACTCACTAACTCTAGGATTTCGAGTCCTCTTGCATTTCACGCATCGTGGGTCCACTTAGCTTTTTGTGAGTCGTGTGTCGTGACTAGCATTTGGTGTGCTTCTGCTTTGTGATATTACTTTATATACCTGTCCAGGAATGACCCCTAGATTATCGTGCTCCGATTTGAATATGCGGTATTTGTTTCCACTTTATGCATGCTATATTTATATCGTATACTTCAATTCGCATGCGTCGGGATTCCACAACTAAGGACTAGGATAACCCATTTAGCCTATGCTCTATTTAGCGAGAATAGTTTCCTTTGCCCGAGTGTTTAGATGTCGACTTCTTTTTTGTTTTACTTGGTGCAAATCCCCTCGTCGTGTACCGTTCTCCCACTTGGGAGAGTACACATGTGTATAGCCAAAAACCCGAAAATCCAAAAAAGGAGAAAAGAAAAGAAAAACCCAAAAAGAAAAGAAAAGAAAAATTGTGTATAGCCCAAAATCCAAAAAAAAAATACAAATGCCCAAAACCCAAAAAAATTTCCGTGTGAATATTTTTTCATACTTGCCGAGAATAAAGGGAAGGCGAGAATTTGCACCGAGTGTTCTTCTCCACATCATCTCAACCCCCGTCGTTATCGAAAACACTTGGCTTAGGAACTTTTCAGCTAGTATCTAAGCTATAGTGGCGTGATTTCCTTAACCCTAGTTGTGGAGTCCCCGATGCATGATACGCTTCTATTCTCTCTATTCTCATGCATGCTTGAGCTTATATTCGCCGCTTAATTCAATTTGGATCGATATTTTGGGTCATATCTTGGATTTGTGTATATTGAGCCTCATAGCGCATCGTAGAAAGCATCACCATTTGCTAGCACACGACCACGCTCACTCGCGCTTCACTGTGTGGGCCCACGACACTTATTTGGACTCGCTTTCCTAGGTTTAGTGATGTGATTTGACGTTTGCTTGCTTGGTGTGTCGTTTTTGATTTTGGTGGCTCTGATGGACGATCTAAGGCTTAGAGTTTTCTTTTTCTTTCTTCCTCTCTATTTTTCCCTTCCGAGCTCCTACTCTCACTCGTCTTCCTCGAGGACGAGGAAGAGTTCAGCTTGGGGGATTTTGACGTGTGTTTATATTTCATATATTCACGCATGTTTTCTTTTGTGTTTCTCCGTGTTTTTCCGCTGTCTCTTATTCGTTTTCGTGTATTTTCCCGTTTTCTTTCACTTTTCTTTGTTTTTCCATGATTGCAGGGGATTGACCCCGTAGGGGACGTTTAACGATGATATCCCAAGTCCCCGGAGCAACGGGAGAAGTCATGCGTGATCCAGGGGGTCGAACGCCAAAGAATTCATCTTTCAGCCCCTCACCCGGTCGGTTGGTCATCTCCAACCGATCGGGTGATGCACGTGTGCACCACCCGGTCTCTGCCGCAGCTCACAAAGAAGTCACCCGACCAGTTCGCAGACCGGTTCAGCGGGGGCTATTCTCTGTTTTCTCGAAGCAAAACGCCAACCGATCGGGTGACTCTCACCCAATCGGTTCACCTGTAGCTGAAGAAGAAGAGCTGAAGACACGGACGTCGAACCGATCGTTTCACCCGACTGCTTCAAGATCCAACCGGTCACTCAAGAACTCACCCGACCGGTTCATGTGATCGGGTGAAAGCTTGCCGTTTTCTGTTATTATTTTGTAACGGATCAACCGATCGGTTGATGTGACGGTCTATAAATAGAACCCCTAGGGTTCCAGAAACGAGAGCTGTTATTTTTTCTACTGTTTTATTTCCTTGTGACGGCTGTAATTGTTACTCTTTTGTAAGTTTTCAGATCTTTCTAAAATTCTAGTATTGTCTTTATTACTCTATTACTTCCGTATTGCAATTGTCCGATTATGATTCCAACGGTTAAATTTCATTTAGATCGCTTTTTCATGAATTTTTGTGAGTAGTTCCCAAATCTGGGATTTTGGTGGAAACCCCTTCGGGGGCTCTTCCCGATGCGTCCATAGGGTTAGGAAATCGACCAGGAGTAGGAATCTAACGGTTACGCGGGGTGTTTCATTGTCATCGGCGGGAAAAAGACCGCCTTTGACCGTTGGGCCAAGGGGGAATAAACTTGGCGGTTGACTCCCTAGCCATAGCTCACACCTTTAGCATAGACGCCGAATCCTAGCACGCGGGAGCGGCAGGATGAGATGTTGGGAGATATCGTTGCGGGCTTAGTGCTCCCGAGATCGATCAGTGTTAATGGACACGGGAGTGCCCACTGATCGAATCCGGGAAGTTCGGTGTATCATCCTAGGCACCGACCGGAATATCGGGCCCATGGGACGCCGGTACCACTTTCAGAGGTAACGTCTCACCATTAGACCCTAATCCCGATCGCTATCCATACCCGTAGGCCGTATCGGCGAGAGTCTCTCGTCGGGTTGGAAACCAAAGTCCCGGGATTTCTTTCTTGTTGTTCATACCCATTTATTTCCTTTCGTGACAACCATTCACCGATTCGGGCTAGCTCGCCCCTCGGGGTGATTTAGGTCCTACCTGACCCAAGCACAACCTCGCCTCCCTGAGTTCGATA
Organism: Scilla litardierei; assembly: GCA_030789695.1. Lineage (NCBI taxonomy): Eukaryota > Viridiplantae > Streptophyta > Magnoliopsida > Asparagales > Asparagaceae > Scilla > Scilla litardierei. Next base: position 62,350,492 of record CM061130.1, on the reverse strand, counting down.
TTCCCGCACCCTACACTAACCGTGAAACTTGCGGTAAACGACACCGCGCCGCCGCGACTCGAGCGGGGCGCCGGTCAACACCATACCCCCTATTTTCCTTCACCCACGCAACAAGGACACATCCGTCCGAGCGCCCTCCACCACCACACTTTTCGAGATCAGACCGGCGGCCTCTCCCTTCGACCCGACACCGCCTCCCGCCTTCCGCCCAAATCTCCAAAAACACCACCTGCAGCAGCGACTTCCTCCCTCCATCGCACCGCGCCCACGGCCTCCTCCCCGCTCACCCCGACCTCGCACCACCAGAGGCCCTGCTCCCTTCGACGTTTCCAATGCCAGCACATCGCACGACGACTCCCTCCGCCCAAGCCATCGCGGTCTCCTCCCCTCGTGAACCCCTATCGAGGGCATGACAGTGCAAGCCATCGCTCGTTCCTTAACCCACCGGTGACCCTATCGAGGGCGAAGCTCGTAATCTTGACCCGGATTTGAGGGAGGAGAGGGTGCGAGCCGTAGCTTATTCCTTAACCCACCGACGAGCTATCGAGGGCGAAGCTGATCAGCCTGCCCTGGAGTTGAGAGAGGGGAGGGTGCGAGCCGTAGCTCGGTCCTTAACCCACCCGGCGCCTATCGAGGGCGAAGCCCGTATGCTTGCCCTGGAGTTGGGGGAGGGAGGGAAGGGTGCAAGTCATCGCTCGTTCCTTAACCCACCGGTGACTCTATCGAGGGTGAAGCTCGTAAGCTTGCCCCGGAGTTTAGGGAGGGGAGGGTTCAAGCTATAGCTCATTCCTTAACCTACTAGAGAGCTATCAAGGGCAAAGCTCGTCAGCTTGCCTCGGAGTTTGAGAATATTTAAGGGGAGCTGAAATTTTCAAATGGAGATGACAATAATTGAGAGTATGCATAGAAAATGATAGTTATATTTACAAAGCTATTGATAACTGAGTAAATGCTCATTATTTCAGTGGCAGGTTAGCTTATCGCCTCCCATGGTTGATCGCCGAAGTCCTCCTGATTGATGTCGAGTTCGACCAGCTAATAAAAGGTTATCAAATGGTTAACATTAACTAATATGTCATTGATAACTTTCTAGTGATGATAGGCAAGTTGGTCCTCAAGACTTGAGGTCATTGTACGAACCTGTGCGTGAACCGTGTTACTTAGATCTATGATCTAGCTTCGAGACAAGGCCTGCTGAAAGGTCTTAAGTTAGGTGACACTTGAAGCGTACAGGGTGAGTAGTGATCAAGAGAGGATTCGTCTCTTCTGTTAACGGAAAGTTAGTGTTACGTGCTCAATACGGTTCTTGGTAAAAACCTAGGCCAAGGTATGTTGTAGGAAGTACAACATGTATATACCAAAGACCGAATGATACTAGCCAGCGATAGATAGTATGGTTGACAGTTTACCATACCATAGGTTATGTAGTGACATAGTTAAGACAAATAGACTAAAACTGCGGTATTCATCATGGACACAGTCAGAGTGATCCCAATGACACTTTAGTCAATGAGTCAATCACGTAATTATGATGCCGAAACAGGGACGACACCTGCTCTCGTGGTTACTATCGTCTAAGGATTTCGAGTCTAAATCTGTAGTAGGGTCAGGCTGTAGGGTCTCACACCGAGTATGATTTACGTCTTAGTAATAGGACAAATGTTAAGCTGGATGCATTTGATGCATTGGAATAATTAAGCTCACAAGTAAGTTGTGAGATTAAAGCTAAAGAGTTTAGCATTGGAGACTTTACACATGATGTGTAATTAATACTTGGTATTATGTTGACAATGATGCATGTGATCAAAGGGGACTTCCTGAGAAAACCATAGGAAGAAATCGCGTTCAAATCGGAGCTCAAACGAGTCCGAAAACGTAAAAACGGCTCAAAAGGGGGCCAAGAGGGCTTGCGGGTCTGACCCCCCAGGAGATAGCGGGTCAAACCCGCTAATGCGAGTCCGACCCGCGGGAGGCAAATCGCGTGCACTGCACGCGGGATGCGCTCGTGTGGGGTCCGCAGGGGGCCTGTACCCCTGTGTGCGGGCAGAGTTTACCAGGCGCGCGCCATGTGGCACGCGCAGATTGCGCTACGTGGCACAATCTGATCTATCCCTCGGGATGCGTGAATTCACAGTTTGTGTGCGAAACATGATTTCATAGTTTATTTTTGACATTTGAAGGGTCAAATGATCTCGAAATTGGACGCCGTTTTTTTCCTATGCGATCGTTGTCTCGAGATCTTCGTTTTGATAGGTTGTTTCAAATACCAAACTCGAAAATGGATTTATGGTTGATTTTAGAATTTTGGACTTCTATTAAATTAATCTTGAAAGACCCATTTTAAATAGTTCCACATCGCTCGTAGCAAAGGAGGAGGGGCCAGTTCCCTATATAAATAAGGGGTAGCCCTCCTCATTGAAACTCGCACCAAGTCTTCGATTTGAGAAGCTCTAAATTTTTTTGAGCACGCTCGATCTAAGACTTAAATTATTTCCATCTTATAATTCTTTCGATCCTCCGATCGAGTCCTAGCAAGACGGTAAGGAGGTTTGGATCGGATCCAAAAGTCTTTGACGTGGGTCTGCTCAAGTGAAACTTTCTTCGTTAAGTGATTGGCTCGAAGGCGCGGTGTCGGCTAGCTTTGGGTGGACCAGTTTTGGAGGCGCTGAGGTAGCTAGCTTTGGGGAGCTAAAGTTTTTGCTGAAAACGACGCTTTGTTTTTTGCGGAAGCAAAGTTCCGGATAAGTCAATTTTATTTTTGCTTTCATATATACGCAGTAGTTTAGATCTATCTTTGGGGTTGGTCAGACCCACCCCAAGATAGTAGATTTTCCTGGTTAGGGTGCATGATGTCCTTAAGGTTATTTTATTAAAGTTTTTAATAATTTTTCTGCTACTATTTTATGATTCTATCGTCCGTCCGACGTAGGATGTGCATAGATTTATGCCATGAGGGTCCATCAAAACCCAACAATCCCTACCCGTTGCTCTCGTAATTCTATGATAGGACTACCCTAACCTATATCGATATCGACTCTCGCTGATACATCGGTATACATTAGGTGCATTATGTCCGACGAATGTCCACAATCTTCCTCCACACCACTCTCATGCTCGGGGATTTGGATCTATATTAGGAGAGCTCTAATTGGTGCCCAACTCTCGTCGGCCACACCGATAGTATGGGTCATTGTAAGGATCGAAAACCCTAGATTGGTCCCGACTCTCGCCAGTGACCAATCTAATTATCCACCAAGGAGGAGACCAATTTACAATGACAATTGACATCCTAATATACCCCAAATCCTCAATTAACCGACAATTAGCTCAACAAATTCACCCAATCCATGGGTCCAATTCAATGGAGTTCAACCCATTGCCATAGATAAGAAACTACTCACTACCCATTGTTAGAGATGCAATCAATATCAGAGATTCAATGAGTAAGGCCATGATTCAACAATAAAGCTCAAATAATAGCAAACAATCACAATAGCAATTAAAAGAGAGAATTTCTATTATAAAACTTTAGTCTAATACAACAGCAACAAAAAGAACTAACTAAAGTTGACAGAAAACAATAGAGAATAACACCTGAAATTCCTCCAAAAAGCTCTGAAAAAGGGTTAAGAAAAGATATTTTCGCTCAGGAAGAAGAAAGGTTTAAATACAATTCCCCAAAAGACTAAAAAGACCCTCTAACTAATTCTAGCGGCGCCCCCAAATGATCTAGAAATCCAATTCGATGCAAAAGCGTCGAAGACAACACGATCTCGTCATTTGGATGCGTAAGATGAGGGCGACGGTAGCTACAGCGATGCGACCACGTCGTTAGGGACACGACCGCATCGAATCCGGGATCGACGCTCACGTGGGCATTGAAACGGTCGCCTGAAGCAACCGTTTGGTCTTCAGCTTCTTGAGAATACGCGACCGCATGGTTGACTCAGTCGAACAGCCGTGTCGAATAGAATTCTCCTTTACTTCTTTCTTGAGATGACGCAGTTGTTTGGGAATCCTCTGCGTGGATGTGTCGAATATGGTTCTGAGCTGCTAGGCATCTGAATGGCACGACCGTGTGGAGTATCTTCATGCGACTGCATGGAATTGGGTGCTTAGGCTTCTAGGTGGCTGAGTGTCACGGCCACATCGAATCGACGTGGCCGTGTGTGTCATTCATTCTTCTATTTCTCCCCCCTTTTCACACTTTGAGCTCCCGCTTCTACTCCTTTAGCCCTTTTTTGCCTTTTTCACTTTTTATGATCCCGAATTGATATGTATTTCCTGAAAAGCACAAAATGGACCATAAAAGCAAAAGTGAAAACAAAACGGGGAAAACGAGAAAAAACTGTGAAATAAACAACGTAAAACGTGCATGGAAAAGGGGTAAAAAGTATATACGAAAACCACTCATCAAAGCCCATCGCCATATAGTCTCCTTCACTGCTTAAGTCAATGCCATATCTCTGCCTCCGTAGTAGACAAGGCCACCGTAGACTGAAATATACTCTGCTAACATATTGGAGCATCAAATAGGGTGAAGACGTAGAATGTCATCGATCGCCTCCCATCCAAGTCGCCTACAAGTCGAAATCAACATTACTGACAGTGTGCAGACCATGAACACTTCGGTTATAAGTCAATCCGATGTCGACTGTGCCATTGATATACCACAAGATCTACTGCACTGCTCGCCGTTACTCCTTCCCCAGGTTGTGCATGTATCTACTCACCATTCTAACTGCATGCGATAGATCGGGTCTGGTACATACCATTGCGTACATCGAAGCCCCTACCGCATTGGCATACGGTATGTTCTCCATGAGCTTCTTCTCTACTTCGTTCTTCGGGCATTGCTCGACACTGAGCTTGAAGTGAGGTGCAAGTGGAGTAGCTACATGTTGAGTATTGGACTCCCCGGATTTGGTTTTGGATGATGAGCAAACATAAATATATCATGAACTAACAATTTGTGAGCGCAGTTATGGAGATCGTCGCCAAATTCACGAGAACAACAAAAGCGACGTCTCAAGACTTCTCAATGTGCGTGATCGTGTGCCTGGAGCTTCGTTGAAGCTCAAGGAGCAATATTGAAGTCAAGAAGAATGAAGATTGAAGCTTTGAAGACGGATCGCTAAGGTTTATTTTATAGTCTTTTAGCTTCGATCTATAGAATGTTAAGCCTTGAGTAATTCTTACATTTCTATCTTCATTTCGCTCATATCGTAGCTCTAGGATCTTAGTACAAGTTCATTCTAACTTCCTCGAAGCGTCGCGCTTCGATTCGGACTTGTTTGTGCATGTTAGTTGGTACAAGAAGAAGTACTGACCGACTAGATGGTGATCTAGTCGGTCAGCAACTCTTCTTGGACCGACTAGTTTGATTCCTTAATTTCTTGGACTTTACTGTTTACAGTTAGTCGGTCTACGTTGACTCACCGACCGACTAGTTTGTGAACTAGTCGGTCAGTGATGCTTCTTTGACCGACTAGTTGTGACTTACTGTTCATACTAAATTTCTCCTAAGCTACTGTTTATCGTTAGTCGGTCTAAGAACGTTTGGTGACCGACTAGTTGTTGATCTAGTCGGTCAACATTTGTTCTTGGACCGACTAAATCATTTGTATTCAGACTATTTGTTTTTTTACTCTTAGTCGGTCTAAGTTTATTGACCGACCGACTAGTTGTGAAACTAGTCGGTCAGAAAGTCTTCTTGGACCGACTAGTTATCTAGGTCTGAAATCTTCATCTGTTCACTGTTCACCTCTTAGTCGGTCCATGTTGTCTCACCGACCGACTAGTTGATGAACTAGTCGGTCAGTGGTTGTTCTTTGACCGACTAGTCTGCTTCAGATTTAGATCCGTTGGAGTTTTGAAAGCGACGTTTCTCTCTCCATTTTCCCTTGATCCTTTAAATACCTGAAGGGGTTATTTCATAGGATCCAAGGATGCTATTTCAGAGTTCTATTGATTCAAAGAGAAGTTTTCAACTCTCATCTTCAAGCTCTCCCATTCTCAAGAATCTCTCCCTCACTCTTATTCCTCAAGAGAGATTCATTGATTGTGAGCCTTCCAAGCCAAGGGCTTGATTCTAGGTCATCCATCTCATCCCTAGGCTTCCATTGCTGGCCATCTTCTTGAAGCTAGGGTTTGGTGACTCTTCCTCCATCAAAATCCTCTTTGCCCTAATTTGGTAAGAAATCTCAAGGCATAAGTATTTTGTTGGTAAGCATTTCATTTCAGTTATATTTGAATTATATACTCTCGGTTGTGAGAGTTTTTGCGTGATCCCGGGTTGTGGGAGTCACGGTCATCGATTGTAGGTCGATTGCACTTGTGAGGTTTTCGCAAGTGTTCATATTGGAAATCTTGAGTTAGGGTTTCTAACTCAAGTATCCGGAAGGGATCCGGGTGGTTGGGACGTAGGATCACCGGGAACAAGTCGGGGAGACTTGGGTGGATCCGAACCCATTAATCCATTGTGTTTGCGTTTGCATTATTTCTTGATTGTTGTTATTCCGCATTGCTGTTTGTTAATTGCACGATAATTAGGAATAACACTCCTTATTATTTAAAAGTACTATTCACCCCCCCTCTAGTACATGTGCAGTAGCTTCCCATGGCACAACAATTGGTATCAAAGCCAAGTTCAAAGCTACACATAGCCAAGGTTCAAAGCTATGACGAACAACGACTACAACGTCTTCAGGAACCGCGATGGAGCTTCTTCAGTTATGGAAGGACTATCCTCAGTCAGGCCTCCACACTTCAACGGTACCAACTATGGGTACTGGAAATGCCGGATGCAAATTTTCCTCCGGAGCGCTTCACTATGGAGAGCCACCATGACGGAGTATGTCGAGCCTTCCGAAGAAGATTTTGCGAAATGGACTCCCGCGGAGGTCGCCGCGGAAGTAGCAAATGCCAAGGCAATGAATGCCTTGAATTGTGCGTTGGAGCCCGAGGACTTCAACAAGATATGCACATGTAAGAGTGCATATCAAATATGGAACCAACTCCTCATATTGCACGAAGGATCGAGTACGGTAAAAGATTCTAAACTCGTCGTTGCTAATAAAGAATTTGAGTTGTTTCATATGGAGCAGGGCGAAACCATGAAGGAATATTACGCTCGCTTTGTGGATATATCAAACGACTTGGAAGCTCTTGGGAAGGTCTATACCCAAAAGGAGAAAGTCGCGAAGATTATCGACGGTCTTCCATCATGTTGGCAAAAGCGTACCTTCGCCATCGAGGAAGGTAATGACATGAATAAATATACCGTCGTACAACTAATGGGTACCTTGTTGTCTTACGAGGTACGCAAGGATAGTAAGATCCGAATGAAGGAAAAGATGAAAGCGTACTTGAAGCAAGATGAGCCAAAGAAAAAGGGGATTGCCTTCAAGGCCGCTCCATCTACCGATGATGAAGAATCGGAAGACGAATTGGACATGGAATCCATTGCCCGTATGGCAAGGAAGTTCGATCGATTCCTCCGAGAAGGTATATCTTTGAATAAATCTAAAGTTAGTTCGACTAATGTTTCTACTCCCGTGTGTTATAAATGCAACAAGCCAGGACACATCAAACTGGATTGTCCTCTCTACAAACACAAGGAGAAGGGGAAAGCATCAAAGTACGACAAGTCGAGAAAGTACAAGAAAGGACTTGTTGGAACATTCACCGACTCCGAAGAGGATTCCTCAAGTGGAGAGTCGGATGATGGAAGAGTGGAGAAAGCAAAACTTTGCTTCATGGCTAATGAGGCAAAAGATCGAAAGTCCTCCTTCGATGATAGCGAGGATGAAAGCGAGGATGGTAGCGAGAATGAAAACGGAGAACCTACTATTGATGAAATGAGGTTAGCAAACCAAGAAATTTGGTCTAAATTTACTAAATTAGTAGATAGATATAATAAGACCAAAAATGAACTTGTTAGCCTCCAAACCTCTCCTAAGTCTACCATCACCAACAATGACACCATTGTTGAGACTCTCGCCAATGAGAAAGCAAGTTTGCTTACTCATAATGGCTTGTTGAGAAATGAGGTGAAGTCCCTCAAATCTCAACTTGAGCATGTTTGTGTTGCAGATTCGGATGAACATGTGATAGCGGATTTGACGTCTCAAAACTCAACTTTGAGTATTGAGAATAAGAATCTCAAATCACGTGTTTATGCACTCACATCGCAAGTATCCACTTTGGATGCTTCTTTGCATTCTCTCAAAGAGAAGTATGAGTGCACGTTAGGCCGTATCAATGATTTCAATAAAGGTAAGGGCCATTTGGATAATATCCTAAATGACTTACTTCCGGCCAAACACCACATTGGCTTGGGGTATAAGATGGGAGACTCATCCAAATCGCCTACCACCTTTGTTAGGCCGACATCCGATGCCTCGACGAGTGGGAGCAAACACCTCATTGGTAGTTCTCCTACCAATGGTGCTTCCACTTCGTACACACCCCCGATTGGAAAGAAACCCACTTTGGGTAGACCTCCAAAGAGGGGTCATGCATTTTTGTACTCACATGCTATGCCACGTAGGAACACACATCCTACTCCACCGGTGCATGCTAATATTAATGATGATTTTTATACTCCGCACCCACGAGCACGTGCTAACACTCATATGAGACACCCACATGCACGTAATCATGCTCATGCACATCCTAATGCTTATGTTCACACATCTAATCCACATGTGAATGCCCTCTCTCATAATCATCCTCATGCATACACATCTCATGCTCCTAGGCCACATGCACCACATAGAAATCAACCTTTTGTGCATGCAACCACTAGGAAGAGGATTCCCAAAATGTACACTATTTGGGGTCCCAAGAACACTAGCGATGATGCTATGAATGTTTATGTGCAATCCTATATTAATGATGTTATTTTGAATAATGATTATGTTGGAAAGTCAAGTTCCTCTTGGACTTGGTTTCCGAAGGGTTAGTTCCTTTAACCCTTCATTGCATGGTACCATGAGTTTATGATCATGTTATGGGTACCAAGGCATATGTTTATAAAATTGATTTTGATTATGTTAATTTATGGGTTACAATAATTTTTTATTTCGTATTTCAAATTTGTTGTCTAACCCATTGGATCCAAAAGGGTTTTTGGATACCAAAATGAAGTTTTCTAGGTTCAATACACCGTGGGATACCAACCCTACCAACTCCTCAATTTGGGAAGACTTTCATTCAAACGGAGTTGATGGTGCTTAGGTAATGCACCAATGTAGGGGGAGCTTAATGTTGTAAGTATAATATTACATTTGGTATCCATGAGGGTTGAATGCATGCTTGGTTAAAATCTATTTCTTTACATTGGTATCATTTTGTTTCTCCTAGCATGATAGAATTGTGAATGCCATAAATGCTTTGAAATTCATATCTATTTTTGGCATGACATGTTTTTAAAAGTTATAATGATAATTTTCGTATTACTTTTATCACATTGTCACTTCTCATTGCACACTTCACTTAGTTTTGATGTGCTTTTACTTTATGTTCATTTTCGATCGATATTGTATCATCTGATATTCTATGATGTGCACCACTTTTCTGATGGTTCATTCCTTTGTGCACTTTTTATGTATGTCTCTGATATTGATTTCGTCGCTCGACGATTTATTTTGAATCAATAGCTTTAGTTGTATGAAAACATAGAATTGTTTTCCATGCACTAAAATAGCTATAAATGTTGATATTGGAGAGTAAATTCATTTCATCAATAAGTGAATTTACATTTGATATTTTGATGATTTAAGTTTTCGATTTTTGACTATGGTCTCATTGACACGCTTTGATTTTATTCGAATTTTATTTTGGTGTCATATGAAACGTGGTCGTATTCTTAGACTCCCATGCTTAATGGATTATTTGGACATGATTTATTGTCATTGGCTTCCTCCCGCACTTTTTGGATTATGCCAAAGGGGGAGAGATATAATAATGGCATAATAATGGCATGTGCTAAATGATAATTTACCATGAATCTAATTTGATATGTTAGATTCAGGGGGAGTTAAGATATAAAAATGGATTACAAATCCTAAATCTCAAATATTGGATTTGCATTTTTACTTTCCTCGTCTGCTTGATGTATGTGCTTATTATTTCATATGGAACTAATGTGTCATCAATGCAGGGGGAGTAAGTATATTTCATTTAGTTCATTATTTTTGATTATTATTTATGTTGGTTTGTCATCACCAAAAAGGGGGAGAATGTTGAGTATTGGACTCCCCGGATTTGGTTTTGGATGATGAGCAAACATAAATATATCATGAACTAACAATTTGTGAGCGCAGTTATGGAGATCGTCGCCAAATTCACGAGAACAACAAAAGCGACGTCTCAAGACTTCTCAATGTGCGTGATCGTGTGCCTGGAGCTTCGTCGAAGCTCAAGGAGCAATATTGAAGTCAAGAAGAATGAAGATTGAAGCTTTGAAGACGGATCGCTAAGGTTTATTTTATAGTCTTTTAGCTTCGATCTATAGAATGTTAAGCCTTGAGTAATTCTTACATTTCTATCTTCATTTCGCTCATATCGTAGCTCTAGGATCTTAGTACAAGTTCATTCTAACTTCCTCGAAGCGTCGCGCTTCGATTCGGACTTGTTTGTGCATGTTAGTTGGTACAAGAAGAAGTACTGACCGACTAGATGGTGATCTAGTCGGTCAGCAACTCTTCTTGGACCGACTAGTTTGATTCCTTAATTTCTTGGACTTTACTGTTTACAGTTAGTCGGTCTACGTTGACTCACCGACCGACTAGTTTGTGAACTAGTCGGTCAGTGATGCTTCTTTGACCGACTAGTTGTGACTTACTGTTCATACTAAATTTCTCCTAAGCTACTGTTTATCGTTAGTCGGTCTAAGAACGTTTGGTGACCGACTAGTTGTTGATCTAGTCGGTCAACATTTGTTCTTGGACCGACTAAATCATTTGTATTCAGACTATTTGTTTTTTACTCTTAGTCGGTCTAAGTTTATTGACCGACCGACTAGTTGTGAAACTAGTCGGTCAGAAAGTCTTCTTGGACCGACTAGTTATCTAGGTCTGAAATCTTCATCTGTTCACTGTTCACCTCTTAGTCGGTCCATGTTGTCTCACCGACCGACTAGTTGATGAACTAGTCGGTCAGTGGTTGTTCTTTGACCGATTAGTCTGCTTCAGATTTAGATCCGTTGGAGTTTTGAAAGCGACGTTTCTCTCTCCATTTTCCCTTGATCCTTTAAATACCTGAAGGGGTTATTTCATAGGATCCAAGGCTGCTATTTCAGAGTTCTATTGATTCAAAGAGAAGTTTTCAACTCTCATCTTCAAGCTCTCCCATTCTCAAGAATCTCTCCCTCACTCTTATTCCTCAAGAGAGATTCATTGATTGTGAGCCTTCCAAGCCAAGGGCTTGATTCTAGGTCATCCATCTCATCCCTAGGCTTCCATTGCTGGTCATCTTCTTGAAGCTAGGGTTTGGTGACTCTTCCTCCATCAAAATCCTCTTTGCCCTAATTTGGTAAGAAATCTCAAGGCATAAGTATTTTGTTGGTAAGCATTTCATTTCAGTTATATTTGAATTATATACTCTCGGTTGTGAGAGGTTTTGCGTGATCCCGGGTTGTGGGAGTCACGGTCATCGATTGTAGGTCGATTGCACTTGTGAGGTTTTCGCAAGTGTTCATATTGGAAATCTTGAGTTAGGGTTTCTAACTCAAGTATCCGGAAGGGATCCGGGTGGTTGGGACGTAGGATCACCGGGAACAAGTCGGGGAGACTTGGGTGGATCCGAACCCATTAATCCATTGTGTTTGCGTTTGCATTATTTCTTGATTGTTGTTATTCCGCATTGTTGTTTGTTAATTGCACGATAATTAGGAATAACACTCCTTATTATTTAAAAGTACTATTCACCCCCCCCCCCCCCTCTAGTACATGTGCAGTAGCTTCCCAGGGCACAACACTACAGACTTCATTTCTCATAGCCAAATCAAAGTATAACAGACTTCAAATAGCGACTCTGTGAAAGATGAATGGTACCTCCACTTCGATATCTTGTGAGTTTCATCACAAGCATCCTTCGTGCCTCATTCAGATCCTTCATCTCAAATGCAGAACTCAATTGAGACTTCTATCTCCGAATCTCCTCTGTATTCGATGAAGCAATGAGCATATCATCGACATAAAGCAAAAGATATATGAAGGACCCATCATCCATATCCCGATAGAACACGCAATGATCGAAGGGACTGAAAACATACCTTTGAGCATCCAGTATAAAGCATTCGAAATGCTTATACCAGTGCCGTGGTAATTGCTTCAACTCGTAGAGTGTCTTCTTTAACCTACATGCACGACCACCACCGCTCCCATAGCCATCGGGCTGAGCCTTATAGATCTCCTCCTCGAGCTCTATGAATACCGTCTTGACATCTAGCTACACCAGTTAAAGTTCAAACTTAGCAACCAATGCCAACATGATCCGAATCGAGTAATGCTTCACCACAGGAGAGAAGACCTCATTGTAATCATTGCATTCTCTCTGTGTGAAGCCCTTCGCTACGAGGCAAGCTTTGCAGCGAACATCTCCTGATTCGACCCCTTCCTTCTTGGAGTAGACCCACTTAGACCGAATTGCTTTCTTGCCATTCAGAAGCTCCACGAGATCCCATGTGTCGTTCTTCACCAGTGATTCCCTCTCTTTGTCCATTGCACTTCTCCACTGCTTCGGGTCTTCTGATTACTCCACCTCATTGAACGAGGTGGGAACATCGATATATACTGCAGGAGAGAAAAATGAGGCCATATTCGAGTACCTTGAAGGTCTTCTTATCTCACGCTTTGGCCTCGACACTGCTATGGAACCATTCGACTGAATGACCATTGGAGACGAGCTATCTCTACCAATTGAGCTTGAACCACCAACTACACCATCATCCGTATATAGCCCATCATCTGGAGCCTCTGGTGTGGGTCGATCTGAGTCGTCGATCCGTTGTGGAGCCTTAGACACGTTGTCGTAGACCTGCTTCAATTGTGTCTACTCGATCTCCACCACTGGTTCATGCTCTGTCTTCAGTAATGCTGACTCATCAAACATTACATCTTTGCTCAGGATCACCTTCTTCTATGTCGTACACCACAGTTGACATCCCTTGACACAATTGCTGAAGCCCAAGAAGATAGCTTTCTTGGCTCGAGGATTAAGTTTGTCTTCCTTCATGGCATAGCAGCTCGGACAGCCCCAAAATCGAAGTGATTCATAGTCGAAAACTGGCTTTTTCGACCATACCTCCAATGGATGTCTTCCTTCCAATACAGCAGATGGTAACCGAATGACCAAGTATGTCGCGTACGCCAGGACCTCTGTCCAAAACTCCTTTGATAGGTCAACTGTAGATATCATGCATCGAACTTTCTCCAGCAAAGTCCGATTCATCCTCTCTGCTATCACATTCTGCTGCAGCTTACCAGCAACGGTGTAGTGTCTCTGAATCCCTTCCGATTTGCAGAACTTTCCAAAGAGATCTCACCTATACTCACCACCGTTATCGTTTCGAAGACGCCTGACTCGTTGACCAGTCTGAGTCTCGACCAGCTTCTTCCACTCGATGAAAGTGCTAAGAACTAGAGTGGAAAAACATATACCATGCGTGAGAAATCGTCGATGAACGACACAAAGTAGTGTTTCTCTCCCCATGAGGCCGTTCTACTTGGTCCACATACGTCGGTGTGTACATAGTCAAGTCGTCTCTTCGTACTGTGGAAGGCCGTCCCAAATGACGCACATGTCTGTTTCCCAAACACACAGTGCTCGCAGAACTCGATATTCCCATACTTGGCTCCCTTTAGACGATCTCCAGCAATAAGCTTCTGTAAAGCTTTCTCGCCAACATGCCCTAAACGCATGTGTCACAACAATGAGTCGTCCTTCTCAGCCTCACGAGTCAGAGCCGTTGTGCCAGTTATGACCGAACCATCCAAGTAATAGAGGTTGTGTACTGACCCTAATTTTAATGTACGCGTACTTGTACATATTTTGGCGTAGATGCGTACATATAATTTTTGGGGAGTATCCTCGTATATTTCTTTAATTATTTTGGTGTAGGAATTATTTTTAAATAATTTTAACTTATCATTTGGAATTATTAAATGAAGTATACATGAATGAATACATGTATAATGGATGGTACCTAGTATTATGACATGTATTCTTATTTATAAAAAATTGAAAACCCTAATTTGTCATGTAATGACACCTCATTAGGTTAGGCGTCATAAGGAGGTTTATTCCTACCTAGCTTACAATTAGGTGTCATCCCATGGTACTCTAGACCTACCACAAAGCTAGGTGTCTCTTGATGAGGATTTTGAGGGGTGAGGTGGAGGATGGAGAAATTTTCAAAGAAAGAAAAAGAAAAGAAAATGGAAAACAAAACCAAAGAAACCAAAAAAAATACTCTCTCATTCACTCATCTCTCCCTCTCTCCCTCTCTCCCTCCCCCTTTCCTCCATTTGCACCACCCCTTGCACCACCATCACCTCCCCAAGCTCCACCCACTCCACCACCAAGAACCCACTTCAACCATCATCATTCTACCCCAAAATTTTCCCCAAAATACTCTTCAAAAATCCAACTTTTGGAGGCCAAGCTTGGATATTGAGGAAGGAATTTTTGGAGGAGGCCCAAGTTCTTCAAGGAGTAAGAAGGACCAAAGAATTTTAGGAGGACTTTCAAGGTAGGTCTTCTAACATTTTTTTAGTAAGATTTTAGTTTTAGGATCGTTCTTAAGGAAAGGTAATCCCATGACATGAGTACATATTTTGTTAATATGATTTCTATGTTGTAAACTATGTAGTGTGTTTATCATGCTCATGCTATATTAGTGTAATCACATATTTGAGCTAGTATGCATCTATGTCTAATTTAAGTTTCATATATGCATGTAGTTTTGTTTCATGTTAATGTGTTAAAGGTTAGTTCCATGTTAGTTGGTAATATGTTAAAACTAAAAGTATCCTCCTTGTAAAGTTGGAAGCATGTTAATAACTTGTGAATGTTGTAACCTTAATTTTCATACTAGTGTAGTTATGTTAATAGTGGCATCCAACCATGTTAGAAATTAGATTTAGTTGGAAAACCATGTGCTGGAAATTTTTTCTTAACAAAGGCCAAAGACTTAGAAAAATCGTAGAAAATAGTAGAAAAATAAAAAAAAATACAATCTAGGACACTACGGTAATCAGAAGAAAATTTTCTACAACTTTCATGGGGGACCAGAGACTGATTCTGACTGTAGATAGGTTAGAAGTACCAATCTTTATGCATTGGCAGTTCATGTACTGGAAATTTTCTTAGCACAGGACAATAACTTAGAAAATTCATAAAAAATAGTAGGAAAATCCAAAAATTACAATCTAGGATACTACAAAATCAGAAGAAAATTTCCTACAACGTTCATGAAGGGACCAGAGGCTAATTCTGACTGTAGACAGCTTAAAGGTGACGTTCTTTCTGCTGTAACAGTTTAGACAGATTCAATTATTACATTATTTTTATGCCATGTGTTGTCATTTAACGTTTTGTTTAATTTCAGTTATCAAGCTATTCATATGTTATGTTCCACATGAAAATGATGATGAGATATTTGGTAAAGATGAAGTGAAAGCGATAGTTGAGACCGCTAATGAATCATTGTCGAAACAATGATGAAATTTACTAAAAACTGAGAGTGAGGCAGATAGAGTTGACATCGGGAGCGCTCGATCCATTCTAAAATGGGTGAGACTCTAGATGTGGGTTTGTGGGAAACATGGATAAATTTTAGGTGTTAAGGAGCGGACATTTGATGTAATTCTCACACGATGTGTCACTCCCGGAAAGGGGGAGTTTGAGAGGGTTAGAGAGGCCGGTGGTGTGCTCGTGTCGCACCATGACTGGTAACTGATGGTTTTCTCCGTTTTCCACAGAAAACCGGAGATTTTTCTCACTCCCATACCTTGCTCCGTTCGGATAGGGGGAGTTACAAGAGGCCCCTCCAGTGCTTGTGTCGTTGGTTACGGTAGCACTTTTCAACCACCCTGGGTGAAGTTTGGCTCCTTAGCGTCCTACAGTTTACCCGGGTTTCCAAATCAGAAACAATATGTAATTTTTAATTAATTTAAGCAGCATTGTACTTCAGTTCCGCTTTCTTTTATTTACTTTCAGCACTTATGTTCAGTTCTTTAATTTCTGTATAAATCATGTGATTGATGTGACACCTGTAGTTAGTCGACTAGTTAGGAAGACCAGTTCTAAAACTGGGTCCTACTAGAGTATTAGAAGTTCCTACCAGGTCACGCGTTGACGTGTCCCACCCTGTGGTTTTCAGGTGCGAGACCCAAGCAAACTACGTGGGTTCCAGCGTCGGAGACCGGTGTTGGTACTACAGAGGTAGAGCATACGGGCGACATTGTCTAGTCGGACTTCCTGGGGTTAGACTAGTGGGTGTGTTGTACCGGGTGTGGACCCCTTTTTGTACTTTTGGGTTGGGGGTTTCTTCTTTTTGTTGTACCCCACTTTTGTACCCCTTGTACATCTGATGTATGTATATGGACTTGTATAATGTAATGTAACTTCTGTGTTGTTACCTTTCTTTCAGTACTGCGAGTTTTATTTCTGTTTGGAGCACTTTACTTTTCTCTGTGTACTATTCCAGTGTTGTTGCAGTGGTCTGATATTTAATTAAGTTAACCAAAAAAATGCCTAGTAGTATTTAGATAAGAGGGCTCGAAGCCTGAGTCTGAATACTATGGTGGCCTTGTCAGCTACGCCTCCCATACTTGGGAGAGCGGGTAATGACATGTTGCCTCGGTGCTTCCCCTTCATCATGCTCATTGCTCCTCGGGTCACCCTCAGAGCTCCATTCTACATAGTCACTCGACAGCCCTTGGCTTCGAGTGAGTCGAGTAATATGAGATTACACCTTAGGTCGGGAACGAAGCGTACCTCATCGATGTCTCGTGTAACACCATCGCTCATCCTCATTTGCACTGTCCCGATTCCTACCGTGCTGCAGCTCGATCATCGCCATATACTCTTACCACCTTCCCCTAAGGTTGTACAATACTCTCGATGTGGTGTCATGTGGAACGAGCACCCATAGTCGAGCACCCAACCATCTGACGTTACGCCCTCCGAAGCACAGACCAATACGTACTCCTCGACCTCAATGCCCTTCGCGTCGTTGGCGGTTGCGTCGTGCTTCTTATTTGCATTCGGATAGTTCCTGAACTAATGTCCTCTCTCTCTCTACAGAAGGCATATTGGTCCTTCGCCACCTTATGCTGAGGGCCCTTCATCTTGTCTCTGAACTTAGATCTGAAATACCCCCTTGTATCTGTTGGGAGATGGGTATGCCCTCGAGGCAAATTCATCCCTGTGTATCTATACAGACATTTTGTTTGAAATAACAGTAAGTTGTTTGGTAAGTATTTATCTAAGTTAATAGAAATGTTGTAATCATTAGAAACTTAGGTAAAGTCATGAGACTTAATGCAAGCTCAAACATGTATCGAGATAAGGATCTCGATCATGATGAAGTGTTGACCGTTAGTAGCATAAGTCTAAAATGGTTCGTGGTCGTAGATGTTTCGAGAAAAGGATATCGAAACATCGGATAGAACATTGTGTCTTAGTCGTCACCGTATAGCAGGGACGACGATCTCATGATTGTTTGACTTGGCAAAGTCGAAGACGAGACACATGTGCTCATTGGAGGATGAGTTCACTGAACGACCCAACAAGAGTTATCATATGGTTATGATTGACCAATCTGTCAATGATAACTCTTAGTGATGATACGCAAGTTGGTCTTTTGACTTGAGGTCATTGTACGAACTTATACGTGAACAATGCACTTAGATCTCTAACCTAGCTTCGAAGCTTGGCCTGTCGAAAGGTCTTTGGTTGGGTGACATTTGAAGCGTGTGAGGACAGTAATGACCAAGATAGGATTCGTCTCACCCGGTCAATGGAAGTTAGTGTCATAGTGTTAGTTCGATCTTTAGTGAAAACTCTGGACAGAGTATGTTGGAAGATGTCCAACATTATTTGACAAAAGATCGATGGAGACTAACCGGCTTTGAGCTATTGGGGTTGACAGTTTGATCGTACCCTAGGCTTGAATTAAACGACATAGTTTTGACGAAGAGACTAAAACTGTAGTATTCATCACGGACACAGTCAGGGTGGTCTCGACAATACTCATGTTAATGAGTTAACCACATAAGTATGATACTGAAACAGGGACGTCACATGCTACTCGTGGTCACTGCCGTCTGGGGCTTCGAGCCCCACCTGTAGTAGGGTCAGGCTGTAGGGTCTCACACAGAGTGCGACCTTCGTCAAGTAATAGGTAAAAATTAGGGAGAATAAGAATTCGATGCAAGGGATAGTAAACTGCAAAGAGTTTGCAGTTAGCCTCTTATTCGGGATGTATGATCCTGAGTGCAAGTAGGAGTTTTTAAGCGTGTATGGGGACAATTTTGCATATAATGCAAAATGATATTAAATGTGTCTTAAATTGTTTAAGGCCATATTTAATATAATAAACGCATTGAAAAGGTTACCTGGATGATGAGATCGTCCCGGTCTAAATGCAGGTTCAAACCGCGTCAAAAACGGAGTCCAAATGCACAAGTTATGGCCAAAACCGTCGTTGAGCACAAAGGGAGAGGATCAGCCCAAACTGTTGGGCTAAAACCAACTTAAAGCAGGCCCGCAAGGCGGGCATGTGCCTGCAATAGGCTGCATGCACCTACAGGCACGGGTGGGCGTGGGCGCCCACTGAGCGGGTGCGGGCGGAGCCCACCCGCCCGCTGCAGGCGCAGTCACATGCATCACTGAGGCGCATGCAGTGCACGTGCCTCAAAGCACGTACGCTGCATGCGGCTGGCGCAGGGTGGGCCCCACATGTAGCCCTAGGACTATGTGCTTTTTGTGACGGCTGGACTTGTGCGAAATGTGATTTTTGGGCTGATCGTTGGACACGCGTTTGAGGGGTCAAACGAACTCCGAATGACTCGCTGTTTTTCCAACGCGTTCACCGTTCAGCACTCTTCGATTTGATAGGTTTTATCAAATGTGAAGCTCAACAGTGAGGGAGTTAAAATTCATTGAATTTTATCCTTTCATTAAGGCAAACTAACTTGAATTAATTACTCCAAAATATTTAGTCCCACATTGGAAGTGGAGTAAATGGGAGGGGTCAACCGCCTATATAAATAGGGGCCTGCCCCCCTTCTCATAAGTCATCACAAAGCTCAAGATCTGAGCGGCTCCTAAAAGTTTTGAGCACGCTCGGATCTAAGCTTAAAATTAATATTTTCTTCTTCCTATATTTCTGCCTTGCTCCTGAAGGGCTCTAGCAAAGCCACGAAGGGGCTTAGATCGGATCCAAAGTCTTGACGGATGATCCACTCAAGTGAAACTTTCTTCGACACGTGGTTGGCTCAACGACAAGAGGGTTGCTTGCCTTGGGACACGGTGCAGTTCGGGACGCAGTTCGGCTCGGGACTAGGAGCGGCTCGCGAAGTGGTTCAGCTTGGGACGAGGAGCGGCTCAGGACGCGGTTCGGTACATCTTGCCGGTGCAAGCAACGTTCCGGGTATGTAGTTTAATTAAGCATAGTATTTATAATATTGCAGTAGCGTAGATCTATCTTGGGGTGGTCAGACCCACCTCAAGATAGTTGAGATCCTGGCTAGGGTCTTGAAATCCTTAGCGCTTTCGTTAAATAGTTTAACGGTTGTTTTACTGCTGCATGTTTTTCTGCCTTTATCGTCCGTCCGACATAGGACGTGCATAGATTTATGCCCTAAGGGTCCCTCAAAACCCATCAGTGGTATCAGAGCTCTAGGTCTACATCTGATCTAAGGACTGCAGTATTTATAAATACAAGTATGCTTTTTAAATACATAAAAGATCTGTTTTTAACCTCATGTGATACATGTTAAAAATGGAACAAACAAGGTTTTTAGATGCTTTAAATTTTATGTGATAAAATTTTTTTAGCATACTTTTTTTAATTTGATAATTTTTTTAATACATAAGTTCATGTAATAAAATTACATGATAATTTTGAACATTAAGCTATAAATTTTATTATATAAAATTTTGTATGTTTTGAATCATGCTTAAAATTTATGTGATATATTTTAAAAGTTTTATGTTATGTTTGTTAGAAACATAAAATTAATTATGTGATAATTATGAACTTAATTCATGTGATACTATTAAGTTGTAATTTTAAATGGATATGTTTTGTTCTTGCTTATTTGATAACTCAATAAAACCTTGTTATGTTAGCCATTAAAAGCCGTCTAATAATAATAAGATAATTTTTAGATTGCTTCTGCTATAATTTAAAATTGTTTTAAATGTCTAATGTACGATTATGATAGCACCTTTATACATCATTTCTTATAGTTGATAAGGACTTAATAAATGTTAATTACAAATCCTAAAATTTTGAATTTTAAGGATCCACTAGTTGATAGGATTAACTAGTTCTAATAAAAGCCTTTTAGTCTATGGCACACATATAAAAATGATAAGTTTCATTCAATGAACAATGATCATGTCAATGTGCTTGGCTAATTTTTTTGGATCACCCTAGCTAGACTGGGGATAAGTGATCATGGCTTATCCAATTCCCAGGCCGTGTCTGCTGGACCGCAATGACGCGGATCATGATTATATGACACCATGGACTATACCTAAGTCTAATACATTAATAATCTTTTTCAAGATAATACATAGCCCTCCTTGTTTTAGATTTTGACAACTATAGGATCCATGTTACAGTTGTTGAGCACACTCAAGCTGTGACATGACAACCTTATAGAAACCAACTTCTTAATACATATGATGTAGTCGAGCCTTGACCCAAACCGTCGTGTCGTGAATACATCGAGCACCGGCATAAGTTAAGCTAGACACGAAAACAGGGGGTCTAAATAGGCTAGTCATTATGATTTGGATGAGCACACTCATGATCATAAGTGGCTAGGGGTAAAAACCTATAAGAAAATCATATATGATATGATTGATGAAGAGTCATCTACCTATCGCTGAGTCGAGCAATTTGTTGAGCACACTCAAGGTTGTGAGACTCAAGGTGGTTGGATCTCTTACCCATTAATTTAATTTAATTTAATCGTTCATTATTATGACTTAAAATGATCGCAAAAATAGTGGGAGGATATATTTAGATAAAAGCCATTCTATCTATATTTGATATTGAACATATGCTAAACTAGGGTAGTTCTATGTTTACCAATGGAATCAAAAACATAATATTCTAAAAGAATAAGTTAACTGGTCCACATAGTTAGTTAATGGAATATCAACTCAAAGTCTAATTGATAGACTAAACTATGTTATAATTGACATTAAATGACCTTCTTAATCACAGGCTTAAGCACAATGGTTTCCTTAAGCTCTGGATCCAATAAAATAAATGCACGCTCCCTCTCACTCGCCTCTATAAGGGACAGCTTGAACATATTGATGTTCAAAGCATGTTTCTCCATACACTTTGTTGAGAACACTCAAGTTTGTATGGAAAATGGTTTCGATCCGCAAGGTTCGAAAATTCGATCAAATTGTTTGAATCGAATATGAGTGCATGAGCTGTGCAAGACTATGTATCCCAACCAGATCATGAGACGAGCAACTTGTTGAGCACACTCAAGGTTGCAAAGCTCGAGCGTTTGGATACATGAGATGCATGCATGACTATTTATTTATATTGGGTCGTATAATATCTATATGAGATTTAGAAAAGGAAGAAGGCACTAAGGAAAGTCAATTACGAAAGATAGTTTTATTTATCATTAGTAAAGACATAAGTAGGAGGAACTGAAAATGTGACATATTTGATGTCACGGTTTCAGGATAACCGTTATACAAAAGAAATAGTTTGTCTACGTGTTGGAAAAAGGAACAAATTGTTGTTTCTTGGACCATGTAGGACGTCTAACACATTTTTGACGAATGTCATCACCTTGCTTCTGAAGTAATGTTTTATGTGAGTAATTCGTATAACGATAATGTATTAAATGTTAATACATGAATACGCAAGATAATAATAAAAAAACTTATATGGCAAAATAGACTAGGTCGTACCAAAGACACTAAGCTTCACAAGTCACATAAAGAGGGGTTTGACCCCTCGTATTATGAAGTCTATTGACATTTGTGAATCTTGTCTCAAAGGTATGATGGGTGAAAATCCTTCTGTAAGACAGTGGGAGAATGAGTTATTGAACTCATAGTCTCGTACATACAGATGTACCTGGACCCAAGCCTAAATTATCCAGGATAAGTTATTCTTATTTTATTACGACACATGTACTAGATGAAACACAAATCTGATAAAATAGAGAACAAAATGAAAGAAGTATTTGAAGTGCTTCGATTAGATTGAAGAGTCGAATACTTTGCTGTATAAATCTTGCGTAAATTAAAAGAAAATGTGATTTTCTCTCAGGTCAAGTCTCTTAACACATCGGTGTGTTAGAGAGAGTATGAATCGCACTTTGTTAGACATGGTGCAATGCATGGCAAGTGACTCTGAGTTAGAATCCTCCCTTTGGGTTAAGTTCCAGATAGTAATGCCTAGGTTTTGATAAGGTTCTATGAGGACCTTATCAATAACATATTCACTAAATCAATCGTTAGGAAGTTAAAGGCTTACTCGAGTCTCGTGAGACGAAGAGTCGAGTTAGACATTATTGTCGAAGATGCCACAGACAACTTTCAGAATGTAATTTGGAGTAATGACTCTGATTAATAACTTGATGCAATCGGAAAAGGTCCGTGCACATAAAATAAAGTATGGACTTTAGTTTATGTGCCCAAAGAAAGTGTTTCTCAAGAAAATCTTCATGTTAGAAGATAGGTGCAGAAAGAAAGTAGTGAAGTACAACTTATGTTGATTAAGAACGGTTATCATCCTAACTCCTGTAAATGGATTATGATGAAATTGCCTGTCTCACCAACAGATGTGTACAGATCTACTAGGACCAAACTCGATTTTAAATTTTAAGGATCCACTAGTTGATAGGATTAACTAGTTCTAATAAAAGCCTTTTAGTCTATGGCACGCATATAAAAATGATAAGTTTCATTCAATGGACCATGATCCGGTCAATGTGCTAGGCTAAATTTGTTGGATCATCCTAGCTAAACTGGGGATAAGTGATCCTGACTTAGTCAATTTCCTGGCCGTGTTCGCTGGACCGCAATGACGTGAATCATGATTATAGGACACCCTAGACTATACCTAAGTCTAATACGTTAATAATCTTTTTCAAGAAAATACGTAGCCCTCCTTATTTTAGATTTTGGCAACTATAGTATCCATGTTATAGTTGTTAAGCACACTCAAGCGGTGACATGGCAACCTTATAGAAACCAACTTCTAAATACATATGATGTAGTCGAGCCTTGACCCAAACCGTCGTGTCGTGAATACACCGAGCGACGGCGGAAGTTAAGCTAGACACGAAAACAGGGGTCCGACTAGGCTAGTCATTATGATTTGGATGAGCACACTCATGATCATAAGTGGCTAGGGGTAAAACCTATAAAAGAATTATATATGATATGATTGATGAAGAGTCATCTACCTATCGCTGAGTCAAGAAATTTGTTGAGCACACTCAAGGTTGTGAGACTCAAGGTGGTTGGATCTCTTACCCATTAATTTAATTTAATTTAATCGTTCATTATTATGGCTTAAAATTATCGCAAAAATAGTCGGAGGATATATTTAGATAAAAGCCATTAAATCTATATTTAATATTGAACATAGGCTAAACTAGGGTAGTTCTATGTTTACCAATGGAATCAAAAACATAATATTCTAAAAGAATAAGTTAACTGGTCCACATAGTTAGTTAATGGAATATCAACTCAAAGTCTAATTGATAGACTAAACTATGTTCTAATTGACATTAAATGACCTTCTTAATCACAGGCTTAAGCACAATGCTTTCCTTAAGCTCTGGATCCAACAAAATAAATGCATGCTACCTGTCACTCGCCTCTATAAGGGGCAGCTTGAACATATTGATGTTCAAAGCATGTTACAATTTGTTGAGCACACTCAAGGTTGTATGGAAAACGGTTTCGATCCGGAAGGTTCGAAAATTCGATCAAATTGTTTGAACCGAATATGAGTGCATGAGCTGTGCAAGACTATGTATCCCAACCAGATCTTGAGACGAGCAACTTGTTGAGCACACTCAAGGTTGCAAAGCTCGAGCGTTTGGATACATGAGATGCTTGCATGACTATTAATTTATTTTGGGTCGTATAATATCTATATGAGATTTAGAAAATGAAGAAGGCACTAAGGAAAGTCAATTGAGAAAGATAGTTTTATTTATCATTAGTAAAGGCATAAGTAGGAGGAACTGAAAATGTGACATATTTGATGTCACTGTTTCAGGATAACCGTTATACAAAAGAAATAGTTTGTCTACGTGTTGGAAAAAGGAACAAATTGTTGTTTCTTGGACCATGTAGGACGTCTAACACATTTTTGACGAATGTCGTCACCTTGCTTCTGAATAAATGTTTTATGTGAGTAATTCGTATAACGATAATGTATTAAATGTTAATACATAAATACGCAAGATAATAATAAAAAAACTAATATGGCAAAATAGACTAGGCCGTACCAAAGAGACTAAGCTTCACAAGTCACATAAAGAGGGGTTTGACCCCTCTTATTATGAAGTCTGTTGACATTTGTGAATCTTGTCTCAAAGATATAATGGCCGAAAATCCTTCTGTAAGACAGTGGGAGAATGAGTTGTTGAACTCATAGTCTCGTACATACGGATGTACCTGGACCCAAGTCTAAATTAGCAAGGATAAGTTATTCTTATTTTACTACGACACGTGTACTTGATGAAACACAAATCTGATAAAATAGAGAACAAAATGAAAGAAGTATTTGAAGTGCTTCGATTAGATTGAAGAGTCGAATACTTTGCTGTATAAATCTTGCGTAAATTAAAAGAAAATGTGATTTTCTCTCAGGTCAAGTCTCATAACACATCGGTGTGTTAGAGAGAGCATGAATCGCACTTTGTTAGACATGGTGCAATGTATGGCAAGTGACTCTGAGTTAGAATCCTCCCTTTGGGTTAAGTCCCAGATAGTAATGCCTAGGCTTTGATAAGGTTCTATGAGGACCTTATCAATAACATATTCACTAAATCAATCGTTAGGAAGTTAAAGGCTTACTCGAGTCTCGTGAGACGAAGAGTCGAGTTAGACATTATAGTCGAAGATGTCACAGACAACTTTCAGAATGTAATTCGGAGTAATGACTCTGATTAATAACTTGATGCAATCAGAAAAGGTCCGTGCACATAAAATAAAGTATGGACTTTAATTTATGTGCCCAAAGAAAGTGTTTCTCAAGAAAATCTTCAAGTTAGAAGATAGGTGCAGAAAGAAAGTAGTGAAGTACAACTTATGTTGATTAAGAACGGTTATCATCCTAACTCCTATAAACGGATTATGATGAAACTGCCTGTCTCACCAGCAGATGTGTACAGATCTTCTAGGACCAAACTCGATTTTAAATTTTAAGGATCCACTAGTTGATAGGATTAACTAGTTCTAATAAAAGCCTTTTAGTCTATGGCACACATATAAAAATGATAAGTTTCATTCAATGGACCATGATCCGGTCAATGTGCTAGGCTAAATTTGTTGGATCACCCTAGCTAGACTGGGGATAAGTGATCCTGGCTTAGTCAATTTCCTGGCCGTGTCTGCTGGACCGCAATGACGTGAATCATGATTAGATGACACCCTAGACTATACCTAAGTCTAATACGTTAATAATCTTTTTCAAGATAATACGTAGCCCTCCTTATTTTAGATTTTGGCAACTATAGGATCCTTGTTACAGTTGTTGAGCACACTCAAGCTGTGACATGACAACCTTATAGAAACCAACTTCTTAATACATATGATGTAGTCGAGCCTTGACCCAAACCGTCGTGTCGTGAATACACCGAGCGACGGCGCAAGTTAAGCTAGACACGAAAACAAGGGTCCGACTAGGCTAGTCATTATGATTTGGATGAGCACACTCATGATCATAAGTGGCTAGGGGTAAAAACCTATAAGAGAATCATATATGATATGATTGATGAAGAGTCATCTACCTTTCGCTGAGTCAAGAAATTTGTTGAGCACACTCAAGGTTGTGAGACTCAAGGTGGTTGGATCTCTTACCCATTAATTTAATTTAATTTAATTGTTCATTATTATGGCTTAAAATGATCGCAAAAATAGTGGGTGGATATAGTTAGATAAAAGCCATTCTATCTATATTTAATATTGAACATAGGCTAAACTAGGTTAGTTCTATGTTTACCAATGGAATCAAAAACATAATATTCTAAAAGAATAAGTTAACTGGTCCACATAGTTAGTTAATGGAATATCAACTCAAAGTCTAATTGATAGACTAAACTATGTTCTCATTGACATTAAATGACCTTCTTAATCACAGGCTTAAGCACAATACTTTCCTTAAGCTCTGGATCGAACAAAATAAATGCACGCTACCTGTCACTCGCCTCTATAAGGGGCAGCTTGAACATATTGATGTTCAAAGCATGTTTCTCCATACAATTTGTTGAGCACACTCAAGGTTGTATGGAAAACGGTTTCGATCCTGAAGGTTCGAAAATTCGATCAAATTGTTTGAATCTAATATGAGTGCATGAGCTGTGCAAGACTATGTATCCCAACCAGATCTTGAGACGAGCAACTTGTTGAGCACACTCAAGGTTGCAAAGCTCCAGCGTTTGGATACATGAGATGCTTGCATGACTATTTATTTATATTGGGTCGTATAATATCTTATGAGATTTAGAAAAGGAAGATGGTACTAATGAAAGTCAATTGAGAAAGATAGTTTTATTTATCATTAGTAAAGGCATAAGTAGGAGGAACTGAAAATGTGACATATTTGATGTCGTGGTTTCAGGATAACCGTTATACAAAAGAAATAGTTTGTCTACGTGTTGGAAAAAGGAACAAATTGTTGTTTCTTGGATAGGACGTCTAACACATTTTTGACGAATGTCGTCACCTTACTTCTGAATAAATGTTTTATGTGAGTAATTCGTATAACGATAATGTATTAAATGTTAATAAATAAATACGCAAGATAAAAAAAAACTTATATGGCAAAATAGACTAGGCCGTACCAAAGAGACTAAGCTTCACAAGTCACATAAAGAGGGGTTTGACCCCTCGTATTATGAAGTCTGTTCACATTTGTGAATCTTGTCTCAAAGGTATGATGACCGAAAATCCTTCTGTAAGACAGTGGGAGAATGAGTTGTTGAACTCATAGTCTCGTACATACGGATGTACCTGGACCCAAGTCTAAATTAGCAAGGATAAGTTATTCTTATTTTATTACGACACGTGTACTTGATGAAACACAAATCTGATAAAATATAGAACAAAATGAAAGAAGTATTTGAACTGCTTCGATTAGATTGAAGAGTCGAATACTTTGCTGTATAAATCCTGCGTAAATTAAAAGAAAATGTGATTTTCTCTCAGGTCAAGTCTCTCAACACATCGGTGTGTTAGAGAGAGCATGAATCGCACTTTGTTAGACATGGTGCAATGCATGGCAAGTGACTCTGAGTTAGAATCCTCCCTTTGGGTTAAGTCCCAGATAGTAATGCCTAGGCTTTGATAAGGTTCTATGAGGACCTTATCAATAACATATTCACTAAATCAATCGTTAGGAAGTTAAAGGCTTAATCGAGTCTCGTGAGACGAAGAGTCGAGTTAGACATTATAGTCGAAGATGGCACAGACAACTTTCAGAATGTAATTCGGAGTAATGACTCTGATTAATAACTTGATGCAATCGGAAAAGGTCCGTGCACATAAAATAAAGTATGGACTTTAGTATATGTGCCCAAAGAAAGTGTTTCTCAAGAAAATCTTCAAGTTAGAAGATAGGTGCAGAAAGAAAGTAGTGAAGTACAACTTATGTTGATTAAGAACGTTTATCATCCTAACTCCTATAAACGGATTATGATGAAACTGCCTGTCTCGCCAGCAGATGTGTACAGATCTACTAGGACCAAACTCGATTTTAAATTTTAAGGATCCACTAATTGATAGGATTAACTAGTTCTAATAAAAGCCTTTTAATCTATAGCACGCATATGAAAATGATAAGTTTCATTCAATGGACCATGATTCGGTCAATGTGCTAGGCTAAATTTGTTGGATCACCCTAGCTAGACTGGGGATAAGTGATCCTGGCTTAGTCAATTTCCTGGCCGTGTCCGCTGGACCGCAATGACGTGAATCATGATTATATGAGACCCTAGACTATACCTAACTCTAATACGTTAATAATCTTTTTCAAGATAGCCCTCCTTATTTTAGATTTTGGCAACTATAGGATCCATGTTACAGTTGTTGAGCACACTCAAGCGGTGACATGGCAACCTTATAGAAACCAACTTCTTAATACATATGATGTAGTCGAGCATTGACCCAAACCGTCGTGTCGTGAATACACCGAGCGACGGCGTAAGTTAAGCTAGACACGAAAACAAGGTTCCGACTAGGCTAGTCATTATGATTTGGATGAGCACACTCATGATCATAAGTGGCTAGGGGTAAAAACCTATAAGAGAATCATATATGATATGATTGATGAAGAGTCATCTACCTATCGCTGAGTCAAGCAATTTGTTGAGCACACTCAAGGTTGTGAGACTCAAGGTGGTTGGATCTCTTACCCATTAGTTTAATTTAATTTAATCGTTCATTATTATGGCTTAAAATGATCGCAAAAATAGTGGGTGGATATAGTTAGATAAAAGCCATTCTATCTATATTTAATATTGAACATAGGCTAAACTAGGTTAGTTCTATGTTTACCAATGGAATCAAAAACATAATATTCTAAAAGAATAAGTTAACTGGTCCACATAGTTAGTTAATGGAATATCAACTCAAAGTCTAATTGATAGACTAAACTATGTTCTCATTGACATTAAATGACCTTCTTAATCACAGGCTTAAGCACAATGCTTTCCTTAAGCTCTGGATCCAACAAAATAAATGCACGCTACCTGTCACTCGCCTCTATAAGGGGCAGCTTGAACATATTGATGTTCAAAGCATGTTTCTCCATACACTTTGTTGAGCACACTCAAGGTTGTATAGAAAATGGTTTTGATCCGCAAGGTTCGAAAATTCGATCAAATTGTTTGAATCGAATATGAGTGCATGAGCTGTGCAAGACTATGTATCCCAACCAGATCTTGAGACGAGCAACTTGTTGAGCACACTCAAGGTTGCAAAGCTCGAGCATTTGGATACATGAGATGCTTGCATGACTATTTATTTATATTGGGTCGTATAATATCTATATGAGATTTAGAAAATGAAGAAGGCACTAAGGAAAGTCAATTGAGAAAGATAGTTTTATTTATCATTAGTAAAGGCATAAGTAAGAGGAACTGAAAATGTGACATATTTGATGTCACGGTTTTAGGATAACCGTTATACAAAAGAAATAGTTTGTCTACGTGTTGGAAAAAGGAACAAATTGTTGTTTCTTGGACCATGTAGGACGTCTAACACATTTTTGACGAATGTCGTCACCTTCTTTCGGAATCAATGTTTTTTGTGAGTAATTCGTATAACGATAATGTATTAAATGTTAATAAATAAATACGCAAGATAATAATAAAAAAACTTATATGGCAAAATAGACTAGGCCGTACCAAAGAGACTAAGCTTCACAAGTCACATAAAGAGGGGTTTGCCCCCTCGTATTATGAAGTCTGTTGACATTTGTGAATCTTGTCTCAAAGGTATGATGGCCGAAAATCCTTCTGTAAGACAGTGGGAGACTAAGTTGTTGAACTCATAGTCTCGTACATACAGATGTACCTGGACCCAAGTCTAAATTAGCAAGGATAAGTTATTCTTATTTTATTACGACTCGTGTACTTGATGAAACACAAGTCTGATAAAATTGAGAATAAAATGACAGAAGTATTTGAACTGCTTCGATTAGATCGAAGAGTCGAATACTTAGCTGTATAAATCTTGCATAAATTAAAAGGAAAATGTGATTTTCTCTCAGGTCAAGTCTCTTAAAACATCGGTGTGTTAGAGAGAGCATGAATCGCACTTTGTTAGACATGGTGTGATGCATGTCAAGTGCCTCTGAGTTACAATCCTCCCTTTGGGTTAAGTCCCAGATAGTAATGCCTAGGTTTTGATAAGGTACTATGAGGACCTTATCAATAACATATTTACTAAATCAATCGCTAGGAAGTTAAAGGCTTACTCGAGTCTTGTGAGACGAAGAGTCGAGTTAGACATTATAGTCGAAGATGGCACAGACAACTTTCAGAATGTAATTCGGAGTAATGAATCTGATTAATAACTTGATGCAATCGAAAAAGGTCAGTGCACATAAAATAAAGTATGGACTTTGGTTTATGTGCCCAAAGAAAGTGTTTCTCAAGAAAATCTTCAAGTTAGAAGATAGGTACAGAAAGAAAGTAGTGAAGTACAACTTATGTTGATTAAGGACGGTTATCATCCTAACTCATATAAACGGATTATGATGAAACTGTCTCACCAGCAGATGTGTACAGATCTACTAGGACCAAACTCTATATTAATGCTCATAATGACCATGAAAACTGGAACATTCATGTATAGTCAGTTTTCTAAATGTGATTTAGAAGAACGAACTTATATGAATCAGCCAGAGGAAGGTCAGTGGGAGCGAATAAAAGCATGCGAGGCATCAAGAAGCCGGAACATATGGTTTGACAAAGCGATCAAAGAGTTTGACACTTTATCAAAAACGATTATGAACCGTCTAAATGTCCAGTAAAACTTATTATGGATTATTCTCGTAAGGTACGGCGAGCTGGATGAGATCCAGTCATGAAATTGATTATGGATCCAAGAGACCGAGTGAATTATTTTGATGAGATTCAAATATGTGATCTAAGATAAACACATAGAAACCCCTTAAGTCAATACAGTAGACGTTTTAGCAGATCCACTCACGAAGGCTCTACCCATTAAACTCTGGAAAGACTTATGTGTAAATGCGGTATGACATACTAGGATAAATGGGCCCGATTGCAAGTGGAAGATGTTGGGAGATGGGTATGCCCTCGAGGCAAATTCATCCCAGTGTATCTATGCAGATATCTTTTTCGAAATAACAGTAAGCTGTTTGGTAAGTATTTATCTAAGTTAATAGAAATGTTTTGATCATTAGAAACTTAGGTAAAGGTCAAACATGTATCGAGATGAGGATCTCGATCATGGAGAAGTGCTCGACCGTTAGTAGCATAAGTCTAAAAGGGTTAGTGGTCGTAGATGTTTTGAGAAAAGAATATCGAAACATCGGATAGACCATTGTGTCTTAGTCTTCACCGTGTAGCGGTGACGATGATCTCATGATCATTTGACTTGGCGAAGTCGATGACGAGACACAGGTGTTCATTGGAGAATGAGTTCACTGAACGACCCAACAAGAGTTATCATATGGTTATAATTGACCAATCTGTCAATGATAACTATTAGTGATGATAGGCAAGTTGGTCTTTTGACTTGAGGTCATTGTACGAACATGTACGTGAATGGTGTCACTTAGATCTCTGACCTAGCTTGGAGTCTTGGCTTGTCGAACGGTCTTTGGTTGGGTGACATTTGAAGCGTGCGAGGAAAGTAATGACCAAGATAGGATTCGTCTCTCCCGGTCAATGGGAGTTAGTGTCGTAGTGTTAGTTCGATCTTTAGTGAAAACTCTGGCCAGAGTATGATGGAAGATGTCCAACATTATTTGACTAAAGATCGATGGAGACTAACCGACTTCGAGCAATTGGGGTTGACAGTTTGACCGTACCCTAGGCTTGAATTAAACGGCATAGTTTTGACGAAGAGACTAAAACTGCGGTATTCATCACGGACACAGTCAGGGTGGTCCCGACAATACTCATGTTAATGGGTTAACCACATAAGTATGATACTGAAACATGGACGGCACCTGCTGCTCATGATCACTGACACCTGGGGCTTCGAGCCCCACCTGTAGTAGGGTCAGGCTGTAGGGTCTTACACAGAGTGCGACCTTCATCAAGTAATATGCAGAAATTAGGGAGAATAAGCATGCCATGCAATGGATAGTAGACTGAAAATATTTTGCAGTTAGCCTCTGCATTTGGGATGTATGATCCTGAGTGCACGTATGAGTTTTAAGCTTAGAAGGGGACAATTTTGCATATGATGCAAAATGATATTAAATGTGTTTTAAATTTTTTAAGGCCATATTTAATCTAATTAATGCGTTGAAAAGGTTATCTGGATGACAGGATCATCCCGGTCTAAACGTAGGTTCAAACCGCATCAAAAACGAAGTCCAAATGCACAAGTTATGGCCAAAACCGTCGTTGAGCACAAGGGAGAGGATCAGCCCAAACTGTTGGGCTGAAACCAACTTAAAGCGGGCACGAAAGGCGGGCCCGCGCCCACAATAGGCTGCCTATGACTACAGGCACAGGCGAGCGCCCTGCCTGCTAAGCGGGCAGGTGCCCGTGCCCGCAATAGGCTGCCTATGCCTGCAGGCGCAGGCGGGCGCCCCGTCCGCTGAGCGGGCGGGGCTCACCCGCTCGCTGCAGGCACAGTCAAGCGCCTCACTAAGGTGCGTGCAGTGCATGCACCACAAAGCGCGTGTGCTGCACGCGGCTGGCGTAGGGTGGGCCCCACACGCAGCCCTAAGGCTGCATGCATTTTTGTGACGGCTGGACTTGTGCACAATGTGATTTTTGGGCTGATCTTTGGACACGCGTTTGAGGGGTCAAACGAACTCCAAACGACTCGCCGTTTTTTCCTATGCGTTCACCGTTCAGCACTCTTCGATTTGATATGTTGTATCAAATATGAAGCTCAATGTTGAGGGAGTTAAAATTCATTGAAGTTTGGCCTTTCATTAAGGCAAACTAACTTGGATTAATTACTCCAAAATATTTAGTCCCACATAGAAAGTAGAGTAAACGGGAGGGGTCAGCCGCCTAAATAAATAGGGGCATGCCCCCTTCTTATAACTCGTCCCAAAGCTCTAGATCTGAGCGGCTCCCAAAATGTTGGAGCACGCTCTGATCTAAGCTTAAAATTAATATTTTCTTCTCCCTATATTTCTTCCTTGCTCCTGAAGGGCTCTAGCAACGCCACGAAGAGGATCGGATCGGATCCGAAGTCTTGACGGAGGATCCACTCAAGTGAAACTTTCTTTGGCACGTGGTTGGCTCAACGACAAGGGGGTTGCTCGCCTCGGGACGCGGTGCGATTCGGAAAGCAGTTCGGCTCGGGACCAGGGGCGGCTCGCGGAGCAGTTTAGCTCGGGACGAGGAGTGGCTCGGGTCGCGGTTCGGTACACCTTGCCTGTTCAAGCAAGGTTCCGGGTATGTAGTTTAATTAAGCATAGTATTTATAATATTGCAGTAGCTTAGATCTATCTTGGAGTGGTCTGACTCACCGCAAGATAGTAGAGATCCTGGCTAGGGTCTTGAAATCCTTAGGGCGTTCGTTAAATAGTTTAACAGTTGTTTTTCTGCTGCATGTTTTTCTACCTCTATCGTCCGTCCAACATAGGACGTGCATAGATATATTCCTTAAGGCCCCTCAAAACCCATCACTATCTCCACCCATCTCACCACTATGACCACATACGACCGTAAGAGCATCGCTCGAAGCTCGGCTGCATGTGTCCCCATCGTTCTTCCTGAACTTGTTGATTGTAAGAGCATTAGACAAATATTCAAATGCTCTATTTTGCATAAAAGAGTGCTCTATTTCCTGGAGGACAATATGAATTATGAATAAAAGAAGTATATGAGATTTTGAAAAGATCAAATTACATCTTTGGGCCAAAGTACCCTTAGATCGCCTACACTCTATTTGAGCCCAAAGAAGAAGAAAAGCTCTAATTTCTATTCTCTAGATTTCTCTAATTCTATAGAGTAGAGATTTTCTCTTTTAGCATAGAATTCCACAATCTTACATTCTCAAAGGATATAGGGAATTTGGCATGTAGTGGGGACATTTGCGACCCATAAAAATAAGTAACAAACCAATTAAGAAGTTGATTGGGGTTTAGAACTTGATAGAAAATTTAAGGAAAAAAATTAATCAGGTTTGAACGTCCGGCTGTTTATTTCGAGAAGGAAAAAAAGGAACTGTCTCGAGGTTCGTAAACCTGACCAAAATATTTAGATAAACAATTAGCGGAATTCACAAAATTGGTTATTTTGCAAATTTCGCGTCATATAAATGATCAATTTCGGGCACGAAAACAGATCTGATCTGAAGTTGGTCGA
This sequence comes from Scilla litardierei, assembly GCA_030789695.1. Lineage (NCBI taxonomy): Eukaryota > Viridiplantae > Streptophyta > Magnoliopsida > Asparagales > Asparagaceae > Scilla > Scilla litardierei. The sequence continues at coordinate 62,315,996 of CM061130.1, read as the reverse complement.
TTTTTGTGAGTATATTCAAGTTGGTCAAATTTAGAGTATAGAGGCCCAACCAGACGTGGGCCCAAATAAACCGGAAAACCCAAATTCGAAGGCCCATCGCAAAGCACGCGGCACAATGTTTCCAAATTGGGAGATCGCGTAAGATTTCAGCGATGCAGTGTTGTAATGAAATTATAAGTCCCACTGCCTCCCAATTTCGTCGATCTATATAAACAACCCCGCGAGCGAAACAAAAAAAAACACACACTCTCTCTCTCTCTCTCCTCTCTCTCTCTCTTTCGCGCTCTCTAACATTCTTTTCTCTTCCTTTTTATCTGAGATTTATTGGCAAAATAGACGAAAATCAATCGAAAGAACTGCTTCTTCATCTGATAAGAAGAAGAAGAAGAAGTAGGCATGGCGTGTGTTATGAAAGTTCCGATGCTTCTGCCGAGAAGAGGTATTTTTCTAAATCAATGAATTTTGCTACGGCGATTTTAGGATCTTTTAATTAATTTGCGCTAGAACTCGAATTCCCAGTTTTCTAGGGTTTCGATTGATTTTTATTCACAGTATATTGGTAGGATGCCTGTTGCATCTTTTTCTATCGTTTATTAGGGCTTATTTTTCTTATTCTATGCATCTTCTCTTCTTTCCCCGTTAAATTTGGTTTTCGTCATTCTCTGAGCTATATTGGTGTCCACGATTTTGTTTCCATCGATCGATTTCTTTAAAATCGTATATTTAGTGAATCGCCCCCCGCCCCCGCGTGAATGGGTTGATGGGATTAACATCAGCATCCACTCTATTTTTTGCGGTCTCTGATTAGAATAGTTCGTATTATGTGAGTTATATGTCTTGCTGAGCAACATCCACATTGGGTTTACGTTTCTTTTTCCTCACTAATTCTACCCATCTAATTATTTTCTAGACTTTGCATGGTTTTCTTATCTTTTTAAAAAATATTTTCTTTTTTTTGGGGGGAAAAAATACTTCCAGAGAAATATTCATATGGGTATCACTCCATATGCTGAATCACCCTTTTGAAAGAATTTTTGTTGGACGTTTGATGCATTTCTTGCTTTCTGAATCCTACCCATTGTTAATTGTTATTCAGATACCGCCTGCAGTTTGGAGCTAATGATTTGTGTTTTAAATGCATAATCTTCAGGTTTGGGCTTGTTCACGCGCAAGGGCAGATCTGATAGTAATGCTCATGGTAATGCTGATGATTGGGGCAAACACCGATTGCTCAAGTACATTATTAATCTCATGGCTGCCCCAGCTGCCACTGTCACAAGGTAACAATAATACAATCACTGATATGTCAAATTTTAACCAACTTCGCATCTCCTCTGAAATCTCACACATTTATGATGAAGATATGGTGGTTTTACCCGTGTTTCTTGTTCGTAAATGCTCACATAACTTCACTCTGTAGGTATACTACTCGGGCCTGGGCAACCATTCGAGCTGCCAGGAGAGGGTCAAGGGTGGACCATGTCAAACAAGATGACCATACGGTGATGGGAAGTCCCGGTCATGCTGAGGTCTTTTTGATCAAGCCTAGCATCATCATCCAGAAATTGATCGCGGCAGCAATGAGTCCATTCAACACTCAGGCGTCTTCTGATGTTAGCGATCCCCTTGCAGTAGTGGAGTATGTTGATGAAATCTACAAATTCTACCAGTACTATGAGGTATCATTATGTTTTGCTCAATACTGCCATTAAACTTTTGGATGTTTTTATAGGCGTACTAAAATGTTGGTTTAACCCATTACAGAACCTTGACCGGCCTCTGGACTACATGCAGCATCAGGTGGGTGTCAGCGAGGGGATGAGAGCATGCGTCATTGACTTGATTGTCGCGGTTCATGCCAAATATGATTTCAGGCCTGAGACCCTGTACCTTACCATCCATTTAATCGATCGGTACCTCTCTATAAAGAGAGTACAGGGGAGCAGGCTAGAAGTTATTGGCATGAGCGCGTTTCATATTGCCTGCAAGTATGAGGAGATGCTGCCTCCCGAGGTCTCATCCAATTCCAGCATCATTCTTTTAGTAATCCTTTTTTTTCACATATATTATATTTGTGCTTAATAATATGCAATGGACACAGGTCGATGACATCATGTACACGACCGATGCGGCCTATACCAGAGAGGAGATGCTTGCCACAGAAACAGATATTCTTGATACTCTGCAGTGGAGGCTAACTGTCCCAACGCAGTACATGTTTCTTGTGCGTTTTCTCCGGATTGCAATGTGCGACGATAAAGAGGTTTGAGGCCGTTGCTAATACCAGTAGCATCCCCTTTTGTTTCTTGGTTGTTATGATCTTTAACTGTGCTTTTCTTGTACCGGGTGCAGGTGGAGCACATGGTCTTCTTCTTGGCAGAGCTGGGATTAATGCGATACTCTATGGTTACATGCCTGCCTTCTGTCGCTGCTGCATCCGCCGTTTATGCAGCTCGATGCACACTAAACAAAAGCCCTCATTGGCCTAAGAAGCTCAAACTTCACACAGGATTGTCTGAGACACAACTATTGTATGCCCCCCAACCCTTAAATGTTACTTCTGTGCTAGAAAATTTGGGTCTCTAAACGCCGCTTTGCTAATTCATTGAATTGGATGATTTTCAGGGAATGTGCTCAAATCTTGGCAGAATGCCATGCGGGTGCACAGGCGAGGAGCAATCTAAAGGTTGTGTATGACAAATATTCAAGTGAACAATATGGTGCTGTGGCATTATACCCACCCGCAAGAGAATTGTTACGGGAACCGATGGCATGTTAGCTGCGAGGTGGAGCAGAATGTAGTTACCACTTGTAACTTATTTTTTTAATATGGTTTTCTTTCTGTTTCATAGGGTTAGAAAAAGGAAGAAATGTATGCAAAGTCATTATGGTAGTTGGTGATAGAAAATTTTGTTGTATATATCATTACAAAATAAATAAATCAGTTTATAATTTCAAGATTACCTCTTTTTGTTTATATTTTTGTGCAGCTTGTTTCCATTGAGTATCTGCATCCATCATAACTACTCACACACACAAAAATAAACAAAGAAAGGAAAGGACATCATATAAATGAAGACATCATGCACACATTAAACCATTGCCTTGTTACACTAAATATCTCTTCAAAGAATATATAATAAATTAAAAGGAATTCAATGGGAGATCAGCTTGAAAATTGGCTCTATGGCCCATCATTCTCTTGGTTGAGGTTGTCCCAAGCTTAATCCGTGCAAAAAGATGGGATTTTTGAGATCAACGAGCATCAATGGTGGTGTATTGAAGGGCCTGCTTATACTAAATGCCTTCCCCAAAAAGACATCCTACTGTCAGAATAGAGAGCTGTTTGTCGTAGATAAGGATTAATATTGTATTAGTGGGATTCTAAGAAGACAGTGAGGCTCCAAAGCAAAGCCACATGTTTGAACCCGGTTGTGTGATAAAAATTGTTGTCTCCAATACATCTGAAGGGGATACGCGTGTTCATATATGTCTGTCACTTACACGTGTGTATACTGTCATTAATCTTAAAAATTTGTATCACACAAAGTACTTGAGCTATTGTTTTGTAGTGCGCTCTATCAAAATTATGCTCTTCCTATAATAATACGTACCACACACAAGTCAAATACACATGTATTTATATGTAGAAGAAATACACATATATAATTGTATTTATATGTAGAAGAAATACACATATATAATTGTGTCCTTGTGTCTGGAGTTTGAATATCGACATGCTTGAAACTGTTGGGGTAAAGATTCTCACAAACCACAATCAAGTCCAACCTATGTGATTCTTTCAGCGAAAGCACCAACAAACACAATGGATCTTGTATAGAAAGTATAGCAAGAACAAGAACCAAGTACCACACAAGAAATAAATAAATTCAATCAAAGCACAGAGGACATGAGCAATTTACCTTGGTTCAGACTCACCAATGTGATGAGACCTACGTCCAGCCTTTTATTGTCAACAGAAATCCAATAGATCAGAGATGAAACGCTTGCAAGTTGATTACACCTGGCGTCTTTAGATCTTCTTCAACAAAAGTGCTACCATCTTGATATTTGAGTCTAGCACTCTAGATCTTAAACTATCTCACGCTTACTTAACGATAAGTTATATTCAGTTTTATTAAGACCAAAATACAATATGTTCATGGTCTTAACATTAAGATCTCTAACCTATCATTCTCTTTTTGCTGCTCAGGTGTTGATTTTTCAACTAGGATGAAGCCATTACGAATTATTTTCCATAATGCTATATCGATGCCTTTGATGTGTATGGACATGCGTTGTTTCCAATAACTATAGTTTGTACCATCCAACATGTTAATCTAAAATATGATTGCCCTTCTTTTTGGTTATGGGGGGTCATGTGAAAATGCGTGTGGTATTTGTACCATAGGATTGAAATTCCACTTGACTTCGAATCTTAAAGAATTTCTGATGTGATACCAATTGAAAAACACACTGAGGGGTGAATAGGGTGTGGCACAAATAAAAAATATGCATGCAGCGGAATAACTCAGAGAGCACATAATCACATATTTTTAACGTAATGGCTCTCCGCCTAGGCTCTCCGCATATATTCCAACCTCACCCTAGAGGATTTACCCCTTTTATATCAAAAGAAAAACGTGATCACATTTACGGGTGGTGATCGAGCCGTACATGAATAGTTCAAAGAAATATACGCCCAATGATTACGTCTGAATGAAGCTATTCAATAATACAATTTATGCTAAAAATATTGAAAACTGATCCAATACAGAGATTAAAATCAGAATAATATCACCGTAGCATATAGCGTAAAGTTGTGATCGTCTTGGAGAAAACAGTTCGTCAATCTGAGCTCTGTATAAAAAGTTGTGCACTTTTCAGCGTCAGCGTCGTCCGTAAAAATCCTTCTCCTTCCCTTTGATGAAGCCTTAGATCCTTGAAGGAGTGGAAGATGGTGCGGTTTGATAGGGATGATGGAGCAATGAAGCTTGGTCGACTATTATTTATGATACAAAGAGGGGGGGCTCTATGTGTTTATATAGGATTTATGCAACACCAATTCTTCATGAACATGAACTCTCGGATTACACATGGACACTTTAATTTGTATTTAATTTCATTTAATCTTTCCCCTTGATTTATAAAACTTCCTTATAATTAGTAATCCTCAAAGGAATACTCTTACAAATCAATTAGAACTCTTAGAACATCATGAGGAAGTCAAATCTGGAAGTTTGACTTGTTAAACTGGTCAAATCTGGATGTTTGTGCATGTGGCACGTCTATGCCACATTTCTACTATGGCTGGCACGGTCGGGCCACATTGACAGTAGCTCCTGCAAGGTTCCTCACGGTCATGCCAAATTGCCCATATACTTGGCACGGTCATATCAAGTAAACTGTAACAATTTCCTCGTCTACGCAGACTATGTCAAGTCGTGCCGATTTTTGAACTAGTTTGGCACGGCCGCACCAACCATTGTTTTGCTCTATTTAGCTCCGTTTAACCTCGCTCTGATCTAAAAACTCACTAGATAAACTTATTAGATCCATATAACTTGTTTGGCAGCATCAAAATTAAGTTTTGACCGTAGTTGGTGGGAAACTAGGCCAACATAGACATGCTCACATTTTAGATACACGACCACCAAAATAAGATATTGACCATCCATGATAATCGGCTACTTCTTAAAGAACAGATTAACCCCAAAAACTCAAATTAGCAGCGATGATGATGATGATCTGCCAATAAAGTTTTCATCTTATTTTTGAGAAAAATGACGAGGTGAGGTAGGATGACCTGCAATCGTGCAGACAGCAGATCTGAGCCTCATCCTTTATCCTCCTCCGTTCTAAATTTTTTTAATAAAAAATCACATGAGCAGAAATCAGGATAGCCAAGCACATGATATGGATGTGTAAGAGGATGAACAGAGAGAAGCACTGAAGAGATGTAAATATTGTTGCATATATAAAGAGCATTACAGTCTACAACCCATTTGTAATAGTGATGCGTCATCATTAAATAGACATGCTCATATTTTGGATACATAAGCGCCAAAATAAGATATTGACCATCCATAATCTGTTTTGGTCACTTTTCTTTGGTATTTTGCAGTTTCTAGAAATTTATTTTTAAAACATATTCAGTATCACTAACGGCGCCCAGTCAGTAGTTTAGTTTCTTAAAAGAAATTATTTTTTAAAATAAAAGTCAGTATCACTGATGGTAACCTGTAAGTGATAATTCGTACAACTTTCCCTGGCGGATGCCTTCAGGGATAAAAGACTACATCACTGACTGTATCCGACAATGGTAATAAACTAGCTCTAACAGCTGCCGTCAGCGATATAAGAATATTGTTGACGGAACCGTTAGCTATAAGGAGGATATCACCAATGGTGTCCGTCAGTGATAACAGACTATCGCTGATGGCCGCCGTCAGCGATACAAAAAATATCGCTGACGGCCCCCGGCAGCGATACAAAAAATATCGCTGACGGCCACCGGCAGCGATACGAAAATTATCGTTGACGGGTCCGTCAGTGTATATTGTTATATTGCTGACGTGTCTGCCAGGGATAATGCAGATATCTTTGACGGGTTTGTCAGCAATAATGCGTATAACTCTGACGGTAGCCGTCAGAGTTAAGGCACTTATCCCTGGCGGTGACTTTTCACTATCAATGAATTTTCACTGACGACAGTCGTTAGTAATTGTATTACTTACCGCCACCTGTTGACGGGAGTTTTAATGAGAAGTTGTCATCAGCGAATATTTTCGTTGACGTCAATTTGATTTTTACTAACGGCTTTCCCGTCAGTAACAGTCAATTTACATGTAGTGAAAAATAAAGACATATTTTTTACTTGGATATTCTTACATGAAATCTGATCTCCAAAATTCGATGAAGATATCTTGATCAACCAGTGATAGAAGTTTTACCTTGATGATGCAACTCTTCACAATATATGAGTCCACAATAGAAACATACTCAGCCTCAAATATTGCTAGAGTTTGAGAGAAAGAGAAGAAGAAACAACATGTTTTAGAGTTAAATTCTACATTTGAGCCAAAATCTTTTTAGGTTATTCAAATCTTGTATTTTTTGTTGATTAATTTTTTGATGCATGTGAGAGGAGGAGAGGGAGCCTTTATATAATGCTAGCATTCCTAGAACTCTTTAATCATATTAGAGTGGGCCTAAATGAAGGACTCCTAATAAATCCCCTTATCTTTAAAAAGTCTAGTTTGAATCAAACTCTAAACTTATTTTAATTCATGATCCAACAATTGGATAAAGCAAACCAAACTAAACTCAAACCTCAACCAATATGTACCAAACCTAGCCATCGAAACCCATCCGAACAACGATTGTTTGCGTAGATAGACATCAATATTTTTTGTCTTCTTCTTATTCATTTTCTCATCGTCATCAAGTCTTTCCCGAAGTAACTTCAGCTCCATATCTTAGCATTTCACACATGCATGTGATGCGGAAGGTCTCCTCATCAAGTTGAAAGTATCTGGGTATATAGTTGATCACCTAGGTTAATGGTCGAGCGATTAAGAGACTGCAGTTGACTCAGGGGAAGAGTGGGATGATTACTAGGAGGAGCATAGTATGAGTATGTATCTTATTTGGGACCACACTGATCCTATTGTTATTGAGTAGTATGATGGGCTTGTTGATGTAATGCTTAGGTGAGTTACGCATGCGACATCGCACAATGTTCCTTCACCTACCCTTGTAGCTTGTTGAACGCATCCAACGTCACTTACTTTTTAGGTAAGAGTGGGGATGTTGGTGGAGCATCTTCTGTTAGGTTTCTATCATAGTACAACTAATTTATACGCAGCGGAAAATAGAAACCTACCGAGATCCATGCGATTCTAATTAATTCGAATAGATTACTAACCTTTCTGACGATCTGAATCTTTCGGACTGTAGGTGCTGCGACGATCTGAATCTGTCGGACTATAGGTGTTGTTCTACGAACGACCACCCTCAATCGGTATCCACACGCGAACGTCACGAACAGGACTTGCGAGGGTGCTAGCTCCTTTGCCGCAACTAGGGTTTCTCTCGCTCTTTGTTTTTTCTCAAAAAACAGAGGAGATAGATTGAAAAACGTAAAACTGAAAATCGTGATTCTATATCTTATATAGAATCCTACGTTAACCCCCTTAACAACATTCAGTTACGCAACGCTATCTTAGGGATAAGAATCCCACGTTAACACATTAACATATTTCAGTTAAGCGACGTTATCTTAGGGATAATATCTTAACGAGATACGATATCTGACGGTTCAGATATTTCACCTTATCACGAATTTCAAATCATATTCGAAATCATGTTTAAACCATATCCTATCCAATTCGTTCGTTGTGTGCGACCCAATAGGCTCATATTAAATTGGTAGTGGGCCTAATCTCATTAGAAGTACACAAGTCATAATTGGTCTCTAGCAAGACATTTTGACTACCCAATTAATATGAATATCGTTAGTCCGATATTAACCTAACTAATAGGACATGTCATAATCCTTTTGTCACACGATATCTTGTTTGAACATAAGTCATGGGTAGTGTCATACTTATATTGTTCAAACATTTAATTTCTCGCTTTCTAAGTAGACTGATAAAATCAAATGACATTCATTTGAGCACGGCCATGCATTTCTCAGTCCTACTTATCGAGGGGCCCATTAGATATCTCTCATAGAAGATGGACAAATTCCATCTTGTTCATTCACTTTTCTCTGCATAATTCACATCATATTCGATCATAACCTTTATGATTATCTGATTAAAGATAACGTTTGATTATGTCAAAATATGATGTTCCTTATGTAGGAAACTGTGATGAGCTCAGGTCTAAGGATTCAATGACATAACTATTATGAGATCATTTATGACACTAATCCATGTAATGATCTCATAGCGAGTCTATCCAGTACATGTTCTCCAACAAATACCTGTAAGTTTGATTTGTATCACCATACATATAATTATCTCATAATTATCTACCAAACTCATACTAATCTTAATTCTTCATTAAACCTTTAATGATGAATGACTAGGGATTATTAGAATAGCATAAAACAACTATTCAACCATTATTATAAAGAAACATGCAAGCAATATAATAATAACAATAATAAAAGAAACATTTTATAAATGAAAATGACATAACATAAAGGTCCAATTATTTGGCCTAGGGCACAACCACTAACATCTTCTTCGATATCATTCTTCTACCTCAAAGAGTTATGACTAGTGTGCTCCTGATTATTTGTTTGGGGCCTTCCTTGGGTGTTTCATGTGTTATACATTGTGATGTCTGTGTTCCCACAGATGATGCCAATGATGTTACAATGTGTAGATAGATTCGAATGACTTCTTTCCACCTTTCTAGTGCACATGTGAATCTGGATTACTCCTTTCCACCTATTTAGGGATAGTTGTGTGACCTGCGTATATCGTAACAACTAAAAGCGTTAGCAAAGTCGAACCTAGGTTGAAGGCTTAGCTTTGGCTCATCCGACACTCAAATAAGAACTTATTGGAGATAATAATAAAATTGAGAGAATGTGAGGATGAGAATGCACTCATGCATTTCAAAATGAGAGGGAAATATATAGAGTTTATGAAGAGGCAATTTAAATTCGTTGATAGGCCTTCCATCTATGTTAGGCTGTTGCTCGGCCTGTTTTAACTCATGTACCCATGGGCCTTTCTCAAAGATGAGTTTGAGGTCACCTTATTACCTTATTGGGTGGTATTTCAATAGGAATTTTGAAGAAATGATGTCAATGTCAATTATAGATATCAAAGAAATTTCTGTTTTTACATGGCTTGTGTTGGAATTTTACACAATCATGCAATTTCCCATTTAGGACCTTTTTAAATAATGTCAACTCATGTTTTATCATAATATTTAAAATGATTAAGGTGACATGGCATGTGTCAATCAAGAACTGAGATGTGGTGTAAGAAAGGGTACAAAACTGTGCCCTGCAATCCAGAGGGTGTGCACAAAAACAACACTTTGTGCATTGCGGTATAATCTTATTCGGGTTGGAGTCGGATTGTAACACACACTCATGTAGGATGCCGTTTGAACTGTATTTCTCAAGACTCCATCCTCACAGTCATATTCATGGCCCCTATATGACACATCAGGTGCATGAACCTTACTGAATAGGTATCTATTAGGTGATGCTGGCAGTGATGGGCTGCATATTTGTGCATACCATATCTGGCTACGGGTACACCCTCTACCATCCCTCCCCCATAAGCTAAGTTCAAATGAATAAAACCCTCTTATTCATTTGAAGAGATCAAGACCCAATTGTTGTCTATTTCTATCCCGATGTTTGAGCATTGTGTATGAGAGCATTTCATATATCCTTTGAGTCCTGGGGTGTTCGCCGCCAGCTTCTGTTCCCTCTCTTTGTTATGGTAATGTATATCTGTAGCTTCCCATATTTTTTTCTGGTTGGTTGTTTTTCTGTCTAATGTTCAATTATATAGATTGATGTATGCGAACACAAAATAAATATATATCATTTATGCTTTCTTTTGATGGGAGAGGCGACAAGTTCAAGCTAGACAGATTATGTAGGTTGTAAATTGTATGCTTTCGATGGTAGGAAAAAAAGAACAGAAAACAAGAAAACAGGAGGTCTATATGATTGTTCTTGGATTCAAGTTTGGCTAGAGTTTGCCACCAAATAGAAGTGATCAAGCATGACTTGTGAGTTAGGTCCCAAACTAGACCCAAACCACTACAAACCGGTCTCAATGGGAGGAGTATGGATTGAGAATTCTTGCCTGATGGCATTTTGGTGTGAGTAGTCCCAGCCCTTTCTTAACTAGAATCTCTTTGGGGTATGGTATGAATTTAATGAAACCGATCCTGATCCTAATCCGATCCTGACCCGAATATAAACCCCAAATCAACATTATACACAATTAGAGTTAACTATGCGATGTTGAGTGAAAAATATATTGATTAGAGCCTTAATGAAAAGTTTACCTAGCAATATCCAAAAAGTAGCCTCGTAAAACTTTCAGAAATAACCAATGGTACTCCCAATATCTATTGTATAATTACGTTTTTTTATATTATTCAACCAACGGTACTCCCAAATTCCTATCCAGATCCATTTCATCAACGTAAGAATTTGGATTAAATTTTGGTTCTGATGTCTTTGCGGATATGGTAAGGGATATGAGAAACCCCAAAACCAACCTGACATGAAACAGACCCTACTCGTAAGAAGTCCAAAATTTCGTTTAAAGAGAAAAAAGAGAAGGAAATCTGGAAGATGCAAGAACAATTCTTTGGGAGTTATTTATTTTTGAAAAGAAGCAAAAAAATAATCCATTATGTTAAAAAAAGATAAACATTACTCATGTAGTTTTAAAGAGAACCATCTTAAATAAAAAAGGGGTTTAGCACGTTGTGGTCTAAACATGGGCGGCGCAATTCAATTTTCACATTGGTATGATATTGTCCACTTTGGGCCCTTCATAAGGCACCAATCATGGTTTTGTTCTTGGGCTCTCTCCGAAAAGACTCATACCAATGGAGACTCAAATTCCATATTTATTCCCCATTAATCCCCTTGGCTAGCCAATGTGGGACTATATTTGATATCTAACAATCTTCACCTCAAACATAGTCTCATATGCTCGATCGAGACACATCTTCACTGCGCGGAGACGGACGCCTTACGTGACGTCCAAATCAATACCCAAGAGCTCAACACTACATATCATACGGATCCATGTGGCACCACCTTGGCAGCTCTCGTGCAGCTTCCGCTCTACACGAGAGGGCCTCAAATACACATGACTAAGTTATGAGTCTGGCTCTGATAGCAGTTGTTGGGATCTAAACATGAGCGGTGCAATTCAATCTTCACATTGATGTCCTCTTTGGACCCTCCACAAGGCACACACAGTATTTTGTTCTTGGGATCTCCCCAACAGGCCTTATATCAATGGAGATTCAAATTCCATATTTATTCATCCCTTAATCCCCTTGTCTAGCCAATTTGGGACTGTATTTGATATCTCACATAGCATGCATTCCTTTATATTTTTTTGTTAACATATCTTACTATCAGGAGTTGCTACATCACATACCAAATTGCTTTACACATATCTCATTTATTTACAAGTTCTCTATCCAAAATTCACAAATTTACCATTCAAAATTATTCCTTTGTAAACCTCTTTCCCACCATCTCCTCCTCCTCATCCTAACTGCATCCTCCTCATGTCTTCCTCCTCCTCCTCATCCTCTCCTCCTCCTCATCCCAAAAAGCTCTGATGTGGTTGAAGAAGATGCAGAGGATGTGACGACTGTGGTGCACGCTAGATGAAGATGAAGTGATGGCGATGAGTGACAACCGGTATGCCATCACAATCGCCCCTCCTCTTCATCTTCTTCAAACTCTTAGAAAATATAACCATGTAAAATCAAGATAATGATGAGAAGAAGATGATAATAATGATGATGAGGTGGAGTCGATGAGACTCACTTTTCTGTTGCCACCACATCCTCATCTTATAACCATCGCTGCATCCTCCTTTTCATCTTCTTTATCATCTTGAACCTTTTCAACAAAAAACATAAACAAACATACGATGAGGATATGAACGATGAGCAGAGAGGTTGGAAATGATGGTTAGAGGAGGAGGAGGAGGAGGAGTAGATGGTCGGATTTTTTTTAGAAAAAGAGGACACGAATAAGGGATAATTTGGGGATTAAGGTGTGTGTAAGTAGAAAATTGAGTTTTGAAAAATATTAGGTGTATATGTATAAAGTTGGGGGGTGGTGTGTGTGTGTGTTGAAGCAATTAGGTTTGTATGAATGGAATTTCCCTTTACTATCTTATAAATACTTTCATAAGTGACCTTGTCTTTTTTATTAATTTACAACCATTTCATATATTAACAAGGATTCAAAAGACACATAATTAACTATGGATCTTAATAAAGTGACCAATAATTATACTACTTTTAATAATTTAATTGTAATCTTATCTGTATCTATATCAATCACATATATCATATTTGTTTCTATGTTTATATATATATATATTACAAACAGCAATTTCGGAAGCTGGTGCCAAAGCGTTTACTGACTAGAGATGCATCTGCCTGGCTTGATAGGAGGATTTCTGATGAAGAGATTAGAATTGCTGTTTTCCAGATCGGTCCAGATAAAGCGCCTGGCCCTGATGGATTTAATGGGTATTTTTTTCCAACATCATTGGAATCTCCTTGGGAAAGAAATAACTGCTGCTATTAAATCCTTTTTTAGCTCTGGCCGTTTGTTACGCCAAATAAACCATACTTTTTTGACCCTAGTGCCTAAAAGCTCTAATGCCTCAAGTCTGGGAGATTATAGGCCAATAGCATGCTGTAATGTGATGTATAAGATCATCAGCAAAATTTTATGTAACAGGCTAAAAGTTGTGATCCATGATTTGATCTCGCCTAATCAGGCGGCATTCCTTAAATGAAGATTGCTATCTGACTGCTGCCTCCTTGCACATGAACAAATTAGGGACTTCAGCAATCCCATGGGGGGGAATGCATGTCTTAAACTGGATCTGCGCAAAGCTTTTGACAGCGTTAATAGTGAACTGACCTATTATTTTCTCTGTCAGATGGGATTCTCGGAAATATTCATTGGTTGGATCCGAGAGTGTATATCATCTGCTACCTTCTCTGTAATGGTTAACGGTACTCCGATGGGCCATTTTGGTGGCAACAGAGGCATTCGTCAAGGTGATCCTCTTTCTCCGTATTTATTTGTTATCATTATGGAGGTTTTTTCCATCCTCATTGAGAAAGCGATTAATAGGCGCACTATTGAGCCTATGCGGCGTTCAGGCATTGTTTCGCATCTTCTATTCGCCGATGATCTCCTTGTGTTCTGCAGTGCAAGCAAGAAAACGTTTACAGGCATCTTATCTCTCCTTAATGATTTTTCTGATTACACGGGTCTTCAAGTAAATTGGGAAAAGAGTGCCGCTATCTTCAGTAAGGGAGTCAAGGCAAAAAATGAGCTTGCTGATCTCTTGGGCATTAGATTGGCTACCACAATTACCACCTATTTGGGGTTACCGCTTTCTACTAAATATCCTAAATCCCCTATGTACGGCAGATTAGTTGATAAATGCAAGAAGAGGTTAATGGGTTGGTCTTCTTCTGTATTATCTATTGCGGGGCGTATTGAGCTGGTTAGAACTGTTATCTATGGAATGGTTGCATTTTGGATGCAAGCGTTTCATGTCCCCCTCACAATCTTGCGCACTATTACCGCAGCTTGTAGGAGGTTCATTTGGGGAAATTCAAGAGCTTGGGCATGGAAAGATATGTGCACACCTAAATCTGAAGGTGGAATTGGCATCAGATTATTGGAAGATCTAAATGTGGCGGCTGGTATTAGACTTACCTGGAGATATCTCACCTCAGGTAGCATATGGGCGGCAAATATGAGGAAACGATATGATGATTCTGGTGGGTTTTATGCTGCGCAGGGGTTAGTTACTCATTCAGGTACCTGGAAGCACATGTTAAACTGTAGAAATTTATCCCAAAAGCTTATTCGGCGGAAGGTACGAGACGGCAGATCTACTCTCTTTTGGCATGATAACTGGCTGGATTGTGGCCCTCTCAAAGATATATATGACGTCCCCGCGAATTCTTCTATGAAGAAAGTTTATGAATACTGGGAAACTGATAAATGGATTGAAGATCCTACTATTGCAGAATTTCGGCCAATCCTAAATAAGGTCAAATTACATTTTGGAGCTGATCGGTGGGAGTGGGCGCCTGGCAATGAATTCCAGTTTAGACAGGCTTGGGAAGGGTTGAGACATCGAGGTACTCCTTTTCCATATCATAAATTAATTTGGTTTCCTAATCACATTCCAAAGATGTCCCTTACTCTGCTTAGGGCCTTTAAAGATAAACTGTTAACCGGATCAAAGATAAGTAGTTGGGGGCTTGATACACCAACAAATTGCATCTTATGCGATGGCACTGCTGAAGAAACTGTGAAGCATCTCTTTTTTGAGTGCCCCTACTCTTGCTACATACTGATGCGTGCTCTACTTATGCTCGGCATTAATGCCCAGCTGGCGCCAAGACTTGAAGATGTAGCTAAATACTACATTGCGCACTATGGGGGAAAAATGCAGTAGGTATCCTATGCAAATCTGTTCTTTCCGCTTCTGTGTGGCATATTTGGCGTGAAAGGAACCGGAGAATTTTTGACAAGGAATACCGTGTTAAGAAAATTCTATTTGAGGATATTGCGGCAGATATCAGGGTTGCGCTTAGAGACCTAGAGCCTTCTGGGGAGGATGAAGCAAAAGTTCTGGCAAACTGGATTTTCAGAGACAATGGATAGAAGATCAAGCTGGGTTTGATTATGTATTGATATTTTTTTATTTTTGGACCTGTATGGTTCTGGTATTGTTTTTGGTATAGATTTTGATAGGATGAGGGATCAAGTGTAGAGAGTGACGACGCTTGTGTCCTCTCCTCTCTCTCTTGAAACCTAGTTCTATTAATCTCTATAGTGTAATTATTATGTATATCACTTCAATAAAGAACAACGCTTACCTTTCATATATATATATATATATATATATATATATATATATATATATATATATATATATATATAAATATATATATATATATATATATATATATACTTGTTATGAAGCTCCCCACAAAATTTCAGGTCAATCCGACACCGTTTGAGCCTCCGTTCATCGATTTCAAAAACGTTGCGCAAAACTGTCCAGAATTTGGACAG
This sequence comes from Scilla litardierei, assembly GCA_030789695.1. Taxonomy (NCBI): domain Eukaryota; kingdom Viridiplantae; phylum Streptophyta; class Magnoliopsida; order Asparagales; family Asparagaceae; genus Scilla; species Scilla litardierei. The sequence goes on along the minus strand of CM061130.1, from coordinate 62,300,131 downwards.
TTTTGCGCAACGTTTTTGAAATCGATGAACGGAGGCTCAAACGGTGTCGGATTGACCTGAAATTTTGTGGGGAGCTTCATAACAAGTATATCTAGTTACTGCAAAAAAAATTCAAAAAAAAAAATACTTACAAACACCGAACAGAGGGGGCGTGCGCAGGTAATTCTACCTGCGCACGTTCTTAGGTACATTTTTTGCTATATATATATATATATATATATATATGAGAATAATGTATATCAGTTGCCCAACAGAGTAATTTACCTTTAAAAATCTACTCGCATCTTTAGTTTATGATGATCGATAACGTTCAAGTTGATCTATATATTTTAAAACCTAAATAGATAGCATGTTGAGTGAACCCTAATTTTTTTATCATTGACCAAAAAATTACAAATTCAACGGTTTTACAACAACAGATTTTTTGTTACCCATAGATCCAGGACCAAAACTTCTAGTGTTCACTCAACTTGTTATCTTTTTGGGCTTTAAATGTGACAAACATTTTGAAAGCTATCGATCATAAGAAAATACGATGATAATGGATTTTTTGTCTGCCTGTGGACGAATTTCCTTTCCTGAAAAGCTGATATTCATTACTCTCTCTCTCTCTCTCTCTTATAAAAACACCAATCCATTAAATGTTTCCACTCAAAGTGAATCTTAACCATTGATTCTATTATAAGTTAATTAATCTTGGCCCTTTCTTATAAATTAAAATCAGCTAGCTATTGATTCTCATAAGTTTATTTAATTTTTGCCTTTGATTACAAATTAACTGCATCTATCCATTTATTCTATTGTAAATTAGTTAATCTTAGCCATTAATTATTGCAAATAATTCTGATCATTGATTCTACCATTAATTAATTAATTTGATCTCCAACAATTGCAAAAAAACTTGTAAATTGGTATTCAATTACAATATGTTAATTTATTAAAGATCAGAAACTTGTTTTAATGTATTTGATGGAGAAGGTGAACTTTCAAATTAGATTTTAATTATAATTAGAAAGTCTTATCTAGTTTGGATGGCTAAAAAGATGTTATATAATATGAATATACTAATATATTATAATTTTAATTGTTACAAAACCCCATCAAATAGAAACCTAATTGTCCTCAAAATTAACATTTAATTTTTAATTTAACAAATTTTCAAAAATTATTTTAAATTATTTCATTGAGAAAAAACTTTTCAATTTAGATTTCAATTGTAATTCGAAAGCTTTCTCTGATTTGGTTTTTTTTAGAAAAACCTTATTTGATTGAAATAGATCAATTAATTATGAATGTTAAATTATTTCAAAAATCAATTAATTAGGAATATAATTGTAACTAACAATGTTTGATTAGGACCAAGTATTCATGAATTCTAACTTAGAAAACCTATTGAGAACAAGTTAAATATAATTGTAAAATTCGTTTGAGTTTGTTAGTTTATTATAAAAATAGCAAGTTTTCTTTATAAAGAGCATGTTTGCTTTTATGAAATAAGAAGTGTATGAAACTAGGTTTCTTAATTTAATCGCTCTTTTTTAACAAGCATATATAGTTATTAGTAATGAGATATCAAATGATTCCAATGAAAATTATCAGCATTCACCAATCCACATATTTATAAATTTTGATTTTGAATGCTCTCAAATCTACTGATACTGGGTGCACATTCTTTTTTGTTACTTGTTAGTAAAGTAAAATAATCTAAATCTCAATAAAAATTAAGATCATTATTTTGCTTCCTTATTGTTTGGGTTTTGAGAATATCTTTTCTATTTATGTATTTTTCAATTTCCATGAGTTGAAAAAAAATATATAGAAAACTCCAGAATTTAGCTAGTCTGATACATATACCTTGTTGCTTCAAATTCTAAGTTAATAATTTCAAAACCTTTTTTCCCACAGCCATGTAATTTCATGCACTGACTTATTTTTTTCCCTCATTGATAAAACACCAATAAATTATGGAAATTTGAGAAAAGTTTCAACTGCCTGAAAATAAAATGAATTGCAGGAATCGAGCGTAGAGCCAATTGAATATGTAGACTGGAAAGGGAGGAGCATTCAGCCTAACAAGCATGGTGGAAAAAGAGCAGCCGGTCTTATATGTGGTTAGTTTCTTTATCCTGTCAACGTTGCATTTATTAATAATCACATAAACTGATGGATATTGAGCTATGATAACATGAGGTTGAATTGCTAGATCTTGTTCTGAGGTCCGACTAAAATTGAGGTGGATGGTTGTGAAAGAGGGATTGTATTAAAAAGAGTGGTAAAGTGCCAGCTAATTGAGTTGGTTCTGGTTTGGATGCATTCGAAGCCATATGTTTTGAATGTCGATCAGCACAAATCAAAGTTCATATTTGATACTGGATTGGGAGTTTCTTTGTTTATTTTCTATAACCACCGCAATTCATGTTTGTTTACTTCAATCCTTGTCCTCATTGCTCCATAAACTACAATTACATTGCTCATGTTTGGCTTATTTAATTATCTTGTCATCAATGGCACCGAAAGCCTATTGGTAATGTTGTGGAGTGTATGCATTATTAAAACAAGTGCTGCAATCCCTTTTGTTTGGATATTTGCAGAATTGATTTTGCATACTATATATCATGAGTTTTTCGAGGGGGTCATTGATGGTAATGTGTAAAAATTGTATGGCAAATTATGATATTTCTTTGTCCCCATGCCATAATAAAATGTATAATTAAAGTCTGTACCAAAAATACATTAAATTAGCTCTGAATTTGTAAGCTGTTATGTGCTCATTCAAGATGTTTTGTCTGGCTACTCCCATCTTCAAAAAGGAATTCGTTAATGCTATATAATGTTTTTAAGCTCAAATTGTCTGTTTCAGAATTAATAATTTCTTAGTATGGTTGGTACATTGAAGTAATTGTACCAAAATATGTGAAACTACGTTTTGTTCTTATGATCAGTTAAAATTATTGAGTCGAAATGGCTTGACATAAAATTGTTTAGTATAGTCAAACACAAAGCGCAGTAAATAAAGTGATTGAGATGTTCGAATTGCAGGATAATCTTATTACGGGACATAAATGGAAGTTTCTCAGAGAAATGTAAGAAAACCTTTTATGCGTTTCCCATTTTCATATTTATATTTTAAATGAAGGGTTTGAAAACCCCTTTATTGAAGTAGCCGTCACCGGATAATGCTAGGGTGCAGGTAAGATACACTAAGCGCAAATATGAGCAGAAGTATACCAGCAGAAATGTAATAACATAGAAGATATGTGGAATGAAATATGTAAAAGTAAATCATGCTTTACGTTGCATAAGGGCTATGTCCCATTCAAGAGAGTGATACCATACCCTTATTATGCTCTCCATTCGAAGTTTGAATACTGTAATATCTCCATAAAAAACTAAAGAAATGGTAGTGTTTGGATGTCTTTATCCCTATTTTATTGGTGTCCCTAAAGGAGGGTTTCAAGGATTCACTGTATGTTTGATTATCACTTGATCCTGCAGGTCCTGCCCTTGGTGTCTCAGAAATGCCTTTACTGAGCTGTTAACATAAAACTGAGAGGATTGCTTCCCTATGTACACAAAGATTATGGGCATATTATATACATAAGTGGATATTAACGTTTAGCACAATATGCTATTCATGTCACATACATTCATCTATACAATAAAAGCAGATCCTGGAAAAGCATCATGATGTTACATTTCCGACACACACCTATTTCCCAGATGCCCTGTCCATGGGAGCCAATAAGAAGGTTCCACTACTGGGCAACTTACGTATGTTGAACATATCAGATAGGTGCAAGACTATAATGTTAAGACCCAAACTAGCATGGAAACAACTTACCATATGGCATGAAATAATTATCGAAGCGCATGTATTTGTGGGCTTGCATAAAAAAACAAGAGATATGTGCATATGCATGCATGTACGTGAACGCCAAATTAATTTAAGTGAACATGCACTAGTATGCAGAATATTATAAAATTTCAATTATTTAAACCACAAGTAGTTATCGGATTATGCTACTAATATATTTTCTGTGGCATATTGCATGCAGTGACGGAAATACTTATGAACATGGCATTCATTTCAAATGGCTCCAACTTGGTCACCTACTTCACTCTTTATATGCACTATCCTATAGCGCAAGCTGCAAACATGCTTACAAATTATATGGGGACTTCATTTATTTCCAGCATAGTCGGAGGGTTCATTTCGGACGCTTATATTACAAGGTTTTGGTCAATCATCTTCTTCGGTATTACACAGTTACTTGTAAGATTTCCAATCCATGTTTCCACTTCTTCGCCTTCTACTATACTTGCATAGCTTCAGCACTTTGATTGTGAACAAGATGTTAAACTGGGTGTATATATATGTGGTTTTTTTTCGTTCTTTTGTCTTAACTTAATCTAATTAGATCGACTAATATTTCTCTACATTTCATTCGGCTACATGCATCTCTTATCATATGTGTCATTTCTGTTAGATGTATATGTATATACTCCCTTTGTATAGGGTCTTTTGTGCTTATTTACCATTCCATGTACTCTATATATATCGGGCCATTGCCCTTGGAATAATACAAGAGAGTTTATTCCTACCATGGTATCAGAGCAAGGTTTAACCTAAACCCTAGCCGTCTTTTTGCTCTCTCACCGGAACCGCCACATCCCGACGTCCCCCTCCGCTCCCACCTTGAGATTCATCAGCGAGATCCGAGACGGCGAAAACAGAAGGGGCCTCTCGCCGGCGCAGCCTTCCTCTTTGGGGCAGCCACCTTCCTAGACTTCGCCGGCGAAGCCTTCGCGCTCGTTTTCGCAGCCTTCGCCGCCGGGGCCTTAGGCTTCGTCGCCTTCCTCGCGGACGACTTGACCTTAGCAGTCGCCGTCTTCGCCTGCGGGATTCTGATCTCTCGCCGCATCACCAAGCCGCCCGACTTCCCCTGTCTCGATCTCTCTCGCCGCATCGCCCCAAAGAAGAAGCTCCGATCTCTCTCGCCTGCGGGTTTCTGAAGAAGCTCCGATCAGCTCTGATCAGCTTCGCCTCCGATCAGCTTCGCAGCAGCCGGCGCAGTCTTCCTCTTTGGGGCAGCTGCCTTCCCCGACTTCCCCTGTCTCCGCTCCCCTCCTCTGTTCGGAACAGAGGAGCCCGCACTCTCACACTCGTCTAGCAGCGCCTCCTCCTCCTTCTGCTGTCCCTGTCCTCTAGCAGCGCACTCGTCTAGCAGCTACCTCCCATGTCCCTGTCCGTCTCCCCCTCAGTTCGACGCCGCTGTCTGAGATCACCGTGCCACCGCCGTGTCCCGGAGCCCGAAGCCGCCCCCGCCTCTGATCCGACTGCCGGTGCTCCCTTCATATGGCGTCTCGTACGGATCTACCTCTTCATCATCATCATGTTGCTATCCCTCGGTGTTCGTTGATTTTTGATTGCCTTAATTATAAAGAGTGGGTACCGCACATTCGTCTCCATATGCACGGTCAGCGTCTTTGGGACCTTCTCACTGGCGATCGTCCTTGCCCACCGCGACCGGTGCTTCCCAGCGAGAGCCCACTCCCCCCACTGCTGATGACACCGCCAAGAAGGCGGCAACCGATGCGTATGCGACTGCTGTTGCTGCTTATTCCTCTCAGAATGTTCTCTATCGGCGGTGGTGTGATGACGATGCTCATGCCGCCAACATCCTCATCGCTAGCATTGTTGTGTCCCTGAATGGCGACATTGTGAGTTTGGCGATGTCTCAGCTGATGTGGGATCATCTTCGCTCTCACTATGAGCCTACCGGTGACTCTCTCTACCTTGCTGTCGTCCGACAGGAGCAGGCTCTTCAGCAGGGTGATGCCACGGTCGATGAGTTCTATACACAGATATCTGCTATCTGGCGTTAGCTCGACTCTTTGGGACCAGCGATCTGTCGTATCTGCCAGTGTTGCCAGCATCAGCACTCCCACCTGTAGCTTCGTCGGGTCTATGACTTTTTGACCCGACTTCGGCCTGAGTTCGAGCAGATACGTGCCCAGCTGCTTGCCCGTCACCCACGCGTGACGTTCTTGGAGGTTCTTGCTGCTATTCGTACTGAGGAGACTCGTCTTCGTACTGCTGGTCTTTTGTCACCCTCTGCTTCTGTTTTGGCGACCCGTGCTCCTGCTTCTTCTGCTCCTATCACACCAGATCTGCATTCTGCTACAGCACCCGTGCGAGGTGACACCAGACGCTGCACCTACTGCCATCGAGACAGACATGTGGAGGCGCAATGTCACAAAAAGCGGAGGGATCAGGCTGCTGCCAAGAAGAAGAAGGGGACTGACACTGGGGGTTTCCCCTCTCAGAGGAGCTCTACCCCGTCTGATACTGAGCAGGAGCTTCTCACGTTATTTCGTTGGATGTCTGCTTCTGGGACATCAGGCTCTGCTTCTTCTGCCAGTCAGCCTCCAGGTACTACGACACCATCTTCCACCACCTCAGGTACCTCTCCTTGGATCCTTGACTCTGGCGCTTCTTTTCATATGACTCCTGACCCTACCACTTTACGTTCCATTAGTACTCCCTCCCGCTCTGTCACAGTTCTCACTGCAGATGGCACCCCACTTTCAGTTACTGGGCTAGGCACACTTTCTAGTCCCACTTTTCATGTCCCTGCTGTGTCCCTCGTTCCAAAACTCACCATGCAGCTTATGTCGGCAGGCCAACTTACTGATCATGGCTGTCGTGTTATTCTTGATTCTGACTCTTGTTCTATCCAGGATCGTCGCACGGGCACTCTAGTTGGTTCTGGCCCCCGCAGGCGTGATTCTCCGCGTCTTTGGGAGCTTGACTGGCTTCATCTTCCTTCCGCTGCCTCTGCCAGTCCTCCCATCACCACTATTGCCTCCGCCTCTGATGCATCCTCCACCGGTTCGTTTGCCCAGTGGCATCATCGCTTAGGACATCTCTGTGGTTCGCGTCTTTCTTCTTTGGTTCGTAGAGGTTTATTAGGGTCTGTCTCTGGTGATATGTCTTTAGACTGTATGGGCTGTAAACTAGGCAAACAGTTACAGCTACCTTATCCTACTAGTGAGTCTGTCTCCCAGAGTCCTTTTGATCTTGTTCACTCAGATGTATGGGGTCCGGCCCCCTTCGTTTCGAAAGGGGGTCATCTCTACTATATTATATTTATAGATGATTTTTCTCGCTACACGTGGATATACTTTATGTCCTCTCGTACTGAGGTTTTGTCTATTTATAAATCTTTTGCTACCATGATCCGTACACAGTATAACACTCCCATTCGGGTTCTTCGTGCTGACTCTGCTGGAGAATACTTATCTCGGCACCTTCGTGCCTTTCTTGATACCCAGGGCACTCTCTCACAGTTTTCCTGTCCTGGGGCTCATGCCCAGAATGGCGTTGCTGAGCGCAAGCATCGTCATTTACTAGAGACAGCTCGTGCCCTTATGATTGCTTCCTCAATTCCCCCTCAGTTTTGGGCTGAGGCTGTATCTACTGCTACATATATCAGCAACATGCAGCCATCCTCTCCTCTTCAGGGTGCGATTCCACTTGAGCGCCTTCCTACACCACCTCCAGATCTGCCGTCCTATCCTGAGCTTCGTCTTTTTGGTTGTGTCTGCTATGTCTTGTTGGCCCCTCGTGAGCGTACCAAGTTGACAGCCCAGTCTGCTGAGTGTGTCTTTCTTGGATATAGTGCTGTGCACAAGGGATATCGGTGTTGGGATCCTGTAGCTCGACGGATGCGGATTTCTCGTGATGTGACTTTCGATGAGTCTCGTCCCTTCTTCCATCGTCCTTCTTCATCTTCCAGTCCGGCCTCCATTATTGAGCCTCTTTTGTTTCTCACTTTTCCTGATAGTCCACTATCCACCATTCCACCACACATACCTCCATCACCTGTGCCCTCAGCTCCACCACCAGTGCCCCCTGTGCCTCCGGTCACCTCTGCACCTACCCCAGGACGTGTTTCACCCTTTCCTCTTCACTACACTCGTCGTCAGCGAGTCGAGGATCCTCCTGCAGTGCCTTCTCATGAGATGCCCTCCATCACCAGTGACCCTCCTGAGTTGCCCTCTTCCTCCAGCGACCCTCCTCGTTACCACCTTCGTGATCGTGAATCACTACGCCCTCCTGGTCGGTTTACTTCTCTGGGTGCTATTCTTTTTGAGCCGACCTCTTATCGGGATGCCGCTGCTCACCAGGAGTGGCAGCATGCTATGGCAGAGGAGATTGCTGCGCTTGAGCGTACTGGTACGTGGGATCTTGTACCCCTGCCTGCCCGTGTTCGTCCTATCACATGCAAGTGGGTTTACAAGGTCAAGACCAGATCTGATGGTACTCTGGAGCGCTACAAGGCTCGTCTTGTAGCGCGCGGTTTTCAGCAGGAGCATGTGATAGATTTTGAGGAGACTTTTGCTCCTGTTGCTCATATGACTACTGTTCGCAGTCTTATTGCTGTTGCTGCTGTTCGTTCATGGACTATTTCCCAGCTTGATGTCAAGAATGCTTTTCTCAATGGCGTTCTTGATGAGGAGGTTTATATGCGACCACCACCTGGTTATTCTGTCCCCGAGGGCATGGTTTGTCGCCTTCGTCGCTCTCTATATGGTCTTCGGCAGGCTCCCCGTGCTTGGTTTCAACGGTTCTCTTCTGTCGTCACTGCTGCTGGTTTTATAGCGAGTGATCATGATCCTGCTCTCTTTGTTCATACTTCATCTCGTGGTCGGACACTTCTCCTTTTGTATGTGGATGATATGATTATCACTGTAGATGATCCCCAGTTTATTGCTTTTGTGAAAGCAAGGCTGAGCGAGCAGTTTCTTATGACGGATCTTGGCCCTCTTCGTTACTTTCTAGGGATTGAGTTTTCCTCCACACCTGATGGCTACTATCTCTCCCAGGAGAAGTATATTCAGGATCTTCTTGATCGGGCTTCTCTTGTTGATCAGCGTACCGCTGATACACCGATGGAGCTGAATGTACACCTTTGCTCTAGTGACGGTGAGCCTCTTCCGGACCCCACTCGGTATCGCCATCTTGTTGGCAGTCTGGTCTATCTTGGGATCACTCGACCAGATATTTCATATTCCGTGCACATCTTGAGCCAGTTTGTTTCTGCACCTACTCAGCTCCACTACAGCCACCTTCTTTGTGTCCTGTGTTACCTGCGCGGGACCAGCCACCGTCGATTGTTCTTTCCACGCTCTGGCCCTTTACAGCTCCATGCTTACTCTGATGCGACTTGGGCCAGTGATCCTTCTGATCGTCGGTCTCTATCTGCCTATTGCGTCTTCCTGGGTGCTCTCTCATCACTTGGAAGACCAAGAAGCAGCAGGCGGTTTCTCGATCGAGTGCAGATGCTGAGTTGCGTGCTATGGCCTTGTTGACAGCAGAGCTTATTTGGCTACGTTGGTTACTTGAGGATTTTGGCGTCCCCATTTTCACACCTACTCCTTTGTTGTCTGACAGTACAGGTGCCATCAGTATTGCTCGTGACCCGGTGAAGCATGAGCTCACCAAGCACATTGGTGTGGACGCCTCTTTTACGCGTTCACAGGTACGGGATAAGGTTATTGCTCTCCAGTATGTGCCTTCTGAGTATCAGCTCGCGGATTTCTTCACAAAGGCCCAGACTAGAGCACATCACAGCTTTTATCTTTCCAAACTCAGTGTTGTTGATCCACCATGAGTTTGAGGGTGGGGGGGTGTTAGATGTATATGTATATACTCCCTTTGTATAGGGTCTTTTGTGCTTATTTACCATTCCATGTACTCTATATATATCGGACCATTGCCCTTGGAATAATACAAGAGTGTTTATTCCTAACAATTTCATTCTGCAATTGAGCCCATTTATGGAGAAGAATTAAGTTTTTATGAGATTGTTAAAAAGTCTTCTTGTTCTATGCACAGTTACAAGTACATATGCAAGAATAACAGTTTGCGTTATAAAATTTAGCAAAAATGCACCTCATTTTGGTCACAATGATATTTTAATATGGTATAGACAGGTATTAAAATTCCAATATGTTGATGTTATCATTTCAAGTCCGTAACATACCATAATTCAGAACGTCTGATACATATTATGAATCAAAGTGGTTTAGCATTTTTGGGTAGCACTGATTAAGAATACTCTGATGAAAATTGAATAACCATCATCAGTTTCATTGGGCATTAATTTAGTAGCATGGCTGATGATTGGCTTACTGTAATTCCAGATTTTATAATGGGTTTGATGCTTTTCAAAAAATGTAAAGGTATGATATATGACCAAAATCTATCTTCTGATAGTGTTGTAGTTGTTATTATAATGATAATTTCTCTCTAGTTTGTTAAAAATTGCCCACTTGCATCGCATAGGCCTAAAGTCTAGCATAAGGTAAAATTCCAGGTCTGTGGGAGGCAATTGCTCCCACATAGGTTCACCCCCCGCTTGGGCTATAAAATACTCAACAACACGGGTAAAGAACATATAATGAGGAATGGCAAAATTTATTTTAGAGTCAAGCACAATGTTTGAATCAATGACTTATTTGTTGGTGTAAATTCAACCAACACATTATTGACTGTACCAATGTATGCACATCGGAGTAATCTATAATAATGTATCGCCAACTTTAACCAAACATGGTTAGGATCTTGGGATGAATCATAAAAGCACAAGATTAACTACCACAGCATAAGAACAAGCCAATCACACAGAAACGTAATATTTATACTGGTTCGGTCTAATTTATGGCCTACGTCTAGTCTTCCATTGTCACGGCTTCCACTAGATCTCTTTACAGAAAGAGTTTACACATGCTCCCAATCTCTTCCAAACAATATGTAGCCCTCTTAACAAAGTAATCCTAGCACTCTAACGATGACAGAATCTCAAGCAAACAAGCAATGGAGAAAACCAAATCAGAAATTCAAGAAGAAGACCATCTTACCTTCCTAAGCCCAAGCCGTCGATCTTTCTCTTCATCCCTCTAAGCCGATCTCTCAAAGCTTCATGTGCCTCATCTAGGAATTAGGAAGGGTTTAAATAGTGGTTTATGGATGATCTCTAATGATGACCGTTTGATTTGACTTAATATTAGAATCTGCCCAGGTTGAAATCGCAACCGTTAGACGTCTGGTGACATGCGGCCAGATGTTTGGTGCCATATGTCAGGCTGTATCCTTGAGCCGATCAGACGTCTGGTCAAAGGTGCTCACCCGTCTGGAAAAATACAGCTACAGTTTCCCGAGAGCAGCCAGTTTTCAATTTTCCATGCTTTCAAACAGCTGAAGGCAAATCGCCAGGCGTCTGGTCCTTTAACCAGACGTCTGATCGTCCAACATCAGACATCTAGTGTATCTGTATAATACACTTTCTTTGGAGTGGCAGAACAAGACGTCCGGTCCTAAACTACCAGACGTCTGGTGGTTGTGTAAAGTCCATATTCGAGTTTGAAACATAAACTTCAACACTCTACACTGCTTCAAACTTCTCTAACACATAAGCAACACTCCAAGAATTATCAAGACACCTCCAAGCTTTCCATAATGGATGTACCCTAATTCACATCATCTCTACTCAGATCTCGTATTTTTGAAACACTAATGACAATGAAAACGTTCAACCACTCACCAAGCAAAGCTCAAGCTCAAGCAATGCCTGAGCTTGACCGTAGGAACAGTCTTCATGAGCATATCTATAGGATTATGATCCATCAAGATATTCTCTAGTGCTATCATATTCTTCCACTCATGTAGGAAGAATTCATGCACTTTAATATGTTTAGTTCTCGAACTATATGCTTGATGCTCTACCAAGTGAATAGCGCTCTAGCTATTCGTCACTTCTTGCAGAATGCCCAAATCTCTCAGCAGACTTTGTAGGTACTTGCCTTCCTTAATCGCCTCGACTACAGCTATCAGTTTTGCCTCTGTGGTTAATAATACTACATTGAACTGAAAGATCGATCTTATCTTTGTTACCTGCATAATCTAAATCATAGAATTTAGATATCACCAACCCATGCTCTTGCCATAACACAAACCAAAGCTAGTTATTCCCTTTAGATATCTTAATATCCACTTCACAGCCTGTCAGTGTTTCTTTCCTGGATTCGACATGTACCTACAGATAACTTCAATTGCTTGGGCCAAGTATGGGCGTGTACAAACATGACATACATCAGAATTCCCACAGCACTAACATAGGGGACTTTAAACATGTAGCGTGGCTCCTCGTTGGTGCTCGGTGACTGTTTTACATAAAGTTGTAAGTGAGCTCATAGCGATATGGTGACAGAATTCACCTTCTCCATTCCATAGCATGCTCTATGACTTTCTTGATGTAGCCCTCCTGGCTCAATCTCAACTCCTCCCTTTCTGTCTCTGCTAATTTTCATTCCAAAAATCTTCTTTGCAGGGCATAAATCCTTCATGTCAAACTCTTCTGCAAGTTTTCTCTTCAGCCTATTGATTTCCTTCTTGTCCTGTGACACAATCAGCATATCATCAATACACTGGAGCAAGTATATCCTTGATCCATCATCATGTATGTAAACATAAACACATCATATCCTTGGAGCTAAAAACAAGATTTTTTTGGCAGAATACTTGGGGATCAAATTGGTCTCTACCTTAACCACATACCTTGGACTTCCTTTTTCTAACCTCGGGAAGCCTATGGGCAAATCATATGAAGAGCCAATATGATAACGCGGATGCTTGCTTTGCAGCTGAGAAGAATGTTATGCAATCTGACACTTGGAAACATATGCTAAAAAGTAGAAGTGCCTCACAAAAATTAATTAAGAGGAAGGTTAAAGACGTGAGAACTACTTTATTCTGGCAGGATAATTGGCTTGAGTGTGGACCTCTCAACCTCCTTGCAGATGCCCCTGCAGATTCAAAGATGAAGAAAGTAATTGATTATTGGGATGCGGCTGGAAGATGGGTTGATGACCCGGCGTTAACCTAATTCAGGCCGTGGCTTTGTAAGGTTCGGCTACAAACAGGTCGGGACAGTTGGACATGGGCACCTGGAGATGAATTTCACTTTCGGCAAGCTTGGGATGGCATTCGCAAGCATAGGCCGGCCTTCCAATTCCATAAGCTGATTCGGTTCTCCAACCACACCCCCAAATTCTCCTTGACTTTGCTACGAGCATTCAGATGTAAACTTCTTACTCGGGATACAATTCGGAAGTGGGGCCTAAATACTCCGGTTTCTTGCGTCTTATGTGATGAGAACTTGGATGAGAATGTTGGCCACCTTTTCTTTGAATGCAAGTACTCCAGTTATATTCTGCAAAGGGCTCTGCTTAAGATGCATATTACACAATAGATTGAACCTGGCCTGATGGCGGTGGGGAATTTTCTCCTTCGACATTATGGGGGTAAAGACGTGTTAAGCATCCTCGCGAAGAATGTTCTTGCGACGTCAGTCTGGCATATTTGGAGGGAGCGCAACATGCGGATTTTTGAGAAAAAGGAAAAATGTGCTACATTGATTTTTGAGGAGATTATGGCTGATATCAGAATCCTGATGAGGAACCATGAACCAACATCAGAATATGAGAGTGTGATTTTGTCCAATTGGAGTTATACAGCAAATGGTTAACTGCCAATGCTGTTCTTTTTCTGTTTTGTCTTGAGCTGTATAGTTTATCTTTAGTCTGAGGATTTAATAGTAGAGAGTGACTGCGCTTGTGCCCTGTCCTCCCTCTATTGAGCCCTCAAGGCTATCTTGTTGTTTTACTATGTACAGTATTCAATAAAGGAGCAAACTAACTTTCCAAAAAAACACATTAATTCTTTATACTTCGCTGAAAACCAATACTCGGCATGAAGGAATCAATCAAATCTCTATATCATTGCCTTGGACTCTGTTTTAAACCGTATAGGGATTTCTTTAGCTTGCATACCTTCTGCTCTTGCCCCTCCATCACGAAACCTTCAGGCTGATGCATGTAGATCTCTTCATCAAGCTCTCTATGTAAGAACGATGTCTTCACTTTGAACTATTCTAGCTCTAAGTCCTGAGCTGCTATCAATGCCAACAACATACGGATGGACGTGTGTCTCACCACAGGTGGGAATATCTCTATGTAGTCTTCTTCTTGTCTCTGTGCAAATCAGTGTGTCTCACCACAGGCGGGAATATCTCTTTGTAGTCTTCTTCTTTCCTCTGTGCAAATCCTTTGGTCATCAGCCGAGCTTTAAATCTTACATCGCCGCCATCTCCTTCCTTTACTTTGTATACCCACTTACATCCAATGTCCTTTATCCTTGAGCAATTCTACCAATTCCCAAGTGCCATTCTTGTAGAGAGATTCCATCTCCTCTTCTATCGCTAGTCACCATTCTACAACTGCGCTCTATGTTTAGGGCATATGCTTGCATATCATCAAATGTGAATGGTTCTTCATGCTTTATGTTCCGGGCATATGCTTGCATATCATCAAATGCAAATGTAGAAGTAGAATAGCTCCACTCTTCCAGTCTATCTGGTGCTCTCCTAGTCCTGGATGATCACTACACCTCCAGCTAACCCTGGGTAGGAACCTCACCATGAGTCTGAATCTGATCTGTCTGTATCTGCTCTCCCTCAAATGTCAGGTCCTGGCATGTCTCAGCATCTCGTGTCTCTATCTCTAGGGTAAGTAGCTCGACCTCAGCGTCGAGCTCCTCAGAGCTATTTCCATCATTTGATTTAATCATCTCCAGCCTGACCATCGATAACTTATCAAATGTGACATGTCTACTGGTGAACCTCTTCTTTGACACAAGATCTAACAACCTGTATCCCTTTATTTCTTCGGGGTATCCAAGCAAAATTGCTTTTATGGCCCTCGAATCAAGCTTGTCTTCCTTTTGCAAAGTATATGTAGGATATCCAAACACGCTCAAGTATGAGCAGTCCCCAGTTTTCTCTGTTCACTCCTCCTAGCGAATTTTGAAACTGATCGTCGATAATGGTAGTCTGTTCAAAATATGCACGGCGGTAGTCATAGCTTCATCCCAATATTCATTCAAGAGTCCAGTAGTCATCCTCAAGCAACGACACTTCTCCATCAGTGTACGGTTCGGTCTTTCTGCAATACCATTTGATTTTGGATTCCCATGCATAGTGTAGTGCCTCAAAATATCATGAGATCTGTAAAATTTTTTGAACGTCCTTGACATGTACTCTCCACCGTTATCTGATCTCAACACCTTCACGACTCTTCCAGACTGTTGTTCAACAAAGGATTTCCAAGCCTTAAATTTCTCGAAGACTTGATCTGTAGTTTTCATCAAATAAATCCATACCTTTCTTAAGTAGTCATCAATAAAGGACACGAAATACTTTGCTCTCCCAATGGTAAGTACATAAGTTGTCTCATATACATCTAAATGTACATAATCATGTGAACCTTTCTGTTAAGCTCCATGGTCCCAAAGTATGTCTTTGATAGCTTTCCTTCTACACACTTCTCGTAGAACTCCAATATCTCATCTCTGTCTTCTATCAGCTTCCTTTTGCGAAGCATATCCCATGACTTCTCACTTGGATGTCCAAGGCAAATATCCATAATTTTATCAATCCTTCACCATTTGTGCCCTGAGGGATGCTAGCTTCACCTTCTACTGTGTGCCTCTGTAGCACATAAATTCTGTACTTTTTTCCCTTTATCACGATTAGAGAATCCTTTGACATCTTCAATAGGTCACTTTCAATGACCGTATGGCATCCAAGTCCAGCTAAAGTACCAATAGAATCAGACTCTTTTTCAAGTCTGGCACGTGATGCACATCTATAAGCGTTCTGATGACCCCGTCATGTATTTTGATCCTCACCTATCCAATGTTCATTGTCTTGCAAGCCATATTGTTTCCCATCAGTATGTTACTGCCTTCTCTAGAATAATACTAAATGAGCTAGATTTTATGTGGTGTCATGTGGAATGAGCATCCCGAATCCAAAAGACATAAGATCCTAAGAGCTCCAAATGCATTCGCCATCAGAATCTCACCATTGTCGATGTCCTTGCTACAATTCCTACCGAAGCAGAACCAGAAGCATCTTTCTTCCCCTTTCCATTCTTATTTAGCTTAGAAGAGTCTCTTCTCCAATGTCTAGTCTCCTTGCACAAGTGGCACATGTCCCATCACCCATGTGATTTTGATCTCGAACGACACTTGTCCTACTTAGAACCATGGCCGCCTCTAAATTCTTTACGTCCCCTGACGAAAATTGTATACCCTTGATCACTACTCTCTTGAGTAGTTACTTTAATACAAAGAATTTCAGAGTGTACCACGGATTCAACCTCCTCCAGAGATAGTGTTTCACGTCCATATACCATGGACCTAACCAATGGGTCAAAACCACCTGTTATAGAACATAACGATATCATCGCCAATTGCTCGTCCTCGATATTCATCCTCATATTCCGCAAGTCAGACATAATCTTCATAAAAGCATCGATATGATCCTTAACATGGGTGTCCTCTATCATATTCAGCACATATAACTATTGCATCAAATACAACCTACTTATCAGATTCTTCTTTACATACAATGCCTCCAGCTTCTTCCAAAGCTTCTCTGCAGTAGCTTCCTCAGATACTTTCATGAGTACTGATCACTCCATATTTTACACACTTTTTCTGCATGTTTGCATACCACTTTGATCGCTCATATAACGTTTTCTACGATTATTCGACAATATTGCGATGATTTTCACTATTTCTTGTTTTTGTCGTATTTCAGGAGATATAGTGCGATTTGGAGTGATTTCGAGATCAAGAGGATTTGCACCCACTCCGGAGTGTCACCCACTGCTCTTTTGAGGGCCATTACACGATGGAAGATGAGTGGAAGAAGAAGGAACTTCGTAGGAGCGACAAGGAGGAGAAACGAAGAAGATTGGGCATCTACAGCATGTCACTCGGTCGAGTGAAGCAATCACTCGGCCGAGCAAAGAAGCTCGCTCGACCGATCAGACCGGACACACACACCAGAAGAATATCAGTATGCCCTCGGCCGAGTGACGATAGACCGCTCGGCCGAGTATGGAGATTCCCTCGCCCGAGTGGCACGGGAAAATCCATCCAAAAAGAGGCCGACTTACTGGAAATCTACAGTCGACCTGAGAGTTCCGACTCGGCCGAGCATGGAAAGCCCCTCGGCCGAGTGAGTAAAACCACTCGGCCGAGTCACCTCCGAAGACTGACCCCCGAAAATCCCCGACTACTGGAAATCTACAGGGTTTGTCACTCGGCCGAGTGACATTTGTCACTCGGCCGAGTGACATTTGTCACTCGGCCGAGTGAGCCGCTCCGTCTGCTGCGTAAGTTGCGATTTCTGGGCTGCGCATGGGCATTTTGGTCAAGATTTTCTGGGCGATTTTGAAGGATATTTAAACCCAGTTTTTGCCCTAGTTAGATAGGACTTTTTAGAGATTTTTGGCAGCCTTTTTGAGAGCTTTTTAGATCATTAGATTTAGCTTTTCTTTTGGAGATTAAAAGGCTACTTTTGTTGGATGCTATTGGATTCTCATTGGTTTGTCTATTCTCTTATCAAAAACCTATTTTTATTAACAATTTCTCTATTGCAATGAATTGTGTTGATTTTATGATTGATTTTCCTAAGTATTGCATGATGATTAGTGAGTAGTGCCTTCGTCTTTGGGCGTAGAGATGAACCCTATAGACCCTATTTCTAAATTATGATGAATTGGTGAAATTTTTTCTAGAATTATTCGGGTTAGGTTGGGATTGATTAATTACAGATAGCTAGGGATTCATATCGATTGGGATTTGCAAGAGATTGGGTCCCAATTGATAGGAAGTCCTAGAAATTCGATTTAGATTTACGATTGGAGTTCTCTAGAATTGGTTTGCAAAAGATTGGACCAAAGCTAGGATTTTTAATCGTGTTTCTATACCAATATCCGTTTGCAAGAGATTGGACGGGTAGGAACTATCTCAACCTAGGTCGTAGCTCGAGTTTGCACGAGAGTGGGCTCGAGATACGATTGAACGATGATGTCGTTCTTCACGCTAGCGGCTTAGGTTAGGGTTTGTAAGAGATTGGGCCCTACCCTAGGTTTGCTATAGACCGGCAATAGCGCGAGAGCGTGAGCTTGGTTCTACATTTAGTTGCGACTAGTTCACCTAAAATTCAAGTCTAGCGATGATGAAACATATGAATCACGACGATGAGATGTGGTCCGTAGCGGGGATTCCCTATCCCTAGGCGCTTTATTTTATTGATATTTCCATCGACATTTGAACGATTGTGACCATTTTACCCCAAATTATTCTCGACCATTTTGATAGCTAGGTGATTGGAAGGAGACACTGTCATTTGTTCCTCCCTGAGTTCGATACCCGCTCGTCGCTACACCGTGCGCTTGCGGTAAGACTACGAGTCGCTTGTCCTGGGTGTGTGTACTCCCGAGGCGCGATCAAGTTTTTGGCACCGTTGCCGGGGAGGCAACAGTGTTCTATTTTCCTACTTAGCTATTTCTTTTTGTTTTATTGATTTTTATTCTTTTTCTCTCCTCTATCGTGCTAACATTTCCTTTGAAACTCTGTTTCTCTTTGCATGAACACGAGATCGACGACGGATCCAGAGGATATTATATTTGATCCGGCGATCGAACGTACCGAGAGGAGGATCAGAGCCGAGAGAAGGCATGCTACAGAGGATAATTGCATGAACTGCATGGAGACACCGGAAGAACGAGCGGTACGTATGTCGAGGATCATATCCATCAGAGATAGGCTTCGGCCTAAGACTTCTTCCACCACTTCATCTATCGTCATGCCAGAATTGGCGTCGGACAAGAATTTTGAGCTAAAGACGGGATTGGTAGTATTGATGCAACAAGACCCGTTTCATGGGAATTCCCATGAGAATCCACATTATCACATCCAGCTATTGTTGTCCAAGTGCGCCACCTTTCAAATACCGGGAGTTTCCGTTGATGCTATACGCTTGAGACTCTTTCCCTTTACACTCAAAGACAAGGCTTTATATTGGTTGAGGATGCAGGCGGAAGGTATATTCACTACCTGGGATGAGTTGGCTAGCGCCTTCGTTGACAAATTCTACCCGCCATCCAAGACGGTGAAGATACGGAGTGCTCTCATGTCCTTTAAACAAGGACCACAGGAGACCCTATACGAGGCATGGGAGCGCTTCAAGGATTTACAGCATCAGTGCCCCCATCACAGTATAGAAGATTGGGAGCTTGTTCACAGTTTTTATAATGGACTCCAACCAGACACGAAGCAAATTATAGACGCAACCGCCAATGTAGCCATACTATCGAAGACCACGGATGAAGCTACGGCCTTATTAGAGGAGATGGCCTCTAATAACCAACAATGGGGCGACGAGCGAGGTCATTCTTCTTCCTCCTTGAAGTCCACTAGCATATATAAGGCCAAGGCCGTAGCAGAGCTTTCGAACAAATTTGACTCTCTTCACAAGGTAGTGGAGAGATTGGAGAAGTATATCACCGAGCCACATGGAGCACCCTCTACATCTATGCCGATAAGTAATATGAGTGATTGGCAAGACCAATCTCAAGTCATGTATGTAGGAGGAGAGCATTGAGAGGGGGCCTTGGAACAAGTGCAATATGTTGCGGGGAACTTCGGATATTGGGCCAACCCGGCCGCAAGAAACCATCCGGGCTTTTCGTATGCAAACAATGATGGTGCTTTAAACCCGCCGCCACAACAACCTCCTCAAGCTCGGCCTCCACTACCACAACCTCAGTATCAACCGAGGGGGCCACCGCAACAAAATTATCCGCTTAGGCAACAAGCGGGACCGTATAGACCGCCCGGTTACAACCAAGGTTGGAGAGCTCCCAACACACCTCAAGCTCAACCACGATCGGACCATGAAGCCAGGGTGGAGGAATTCATGGTGGAGCAAAGAAAGATCAATGCTAGGTTGACGGCGGGACAAGATTCACTAAATACCGTCGTCGCTCAACTTGGAGAGCAACTTGCGTTGCTAAACAAGAACACCCAACAATTGTCGGCTCAACCCGAGCCCAATCCACGGAGCCAATGCAGTGATGGCGGTTACAACAAGGGGCGGGAAGGATACCACTCCTGCTATGACCCAAAACAAGCAACCCGTGGTAGAGATTTTGGAAGAAAAAGAGCCGGCGATTGAGGAGGAGAGCCAAAAGGAGCCGCTAGGAGGAGGAAATTCTGAAGTGGCGAAGCCTAATGACGAGCGCCGCTACATGCCACCGGTGCCATTTTCACAACGGCTAGCTAGAGCCAAGATAGAGAAAAGGCTCGCCAAGTTCCTTGAATATTTGAGGGGAGTAAGCCTCAATATTCCTTTCCTAGATGCTATAGTGGAGATCCCGTCGTATGCAAAGTTCTTGAAGGACTTGATATCGGGAAAGAAAAGGAAGGAGAAAATCATGCTTGCCGAACAAGGAGCTTGGTTTACCCGGAAGGAAAAGGAGCCCGCGAAATTCAAGGATCCCGGGAGTTTCCGCATCCCTTGCACACTTGGAGGCGCCCCGTTGCAAAAAGATTTAGTTGACTTGGGCACGAGTGTGAGCCTAATGCCCCTTAGCATGTTCCGAAAATTGAACACGGACACCGACTTGAAGCCGACCGACATGAGAATTCAACTTGCAGATGGTCGGATTACTAGGCCGGTAGGGATTGCGGAGAACATTCCACTTCATGTTCCGGGAGGAATATGCTTACCTTGTGATTTCGTTATCATGGACATCAAGGAAGAGGGCGACACTTCACTTATACTTGGACGCCCGTTCCTCGCCACCGCCGGTGTTATAGTCGACGTGTGGGAAGGAACTCTATCGTTGAATGTCGGGAACATTGAGGTCGAGCTTCACATACCCAAAGCCATGAAGCATATGCCCTATCACGAGGAGTTTGACTATGTGGATCTCCTCGATAAAGTGATTGAAGAAGCTATCCCCCACTCTATTGGCGCTCTCCATGAAAATGGCTTTGAGGAAGGCCAACCTTCTAGCGAAGAAGAGAAGTTGGAGGACCCTCCAGATAGCTCCACGGCCGATGATGAAGGTGACGCTGATGTCGCAAGAATACAGGAGCTTTGCAAGCTCTCAACGTCCAAGAATCCAAAGAAAGCTCCACCGAATAGAAGATCGGTGTCACCGGCCAAGAAGAAGATAGGAACGAGCTCTAGCTTGGGGGACTTATCCCCCAACATTACCCATGATGAGGGGGCGCCAAGGAAGACCAATGATCATCACGACCCAAATCCAAGTGGCCTTCCCGGCAAATTTGACGGGCGTATCTTGTATGCGCCCAACATCACGAGCTAAACGAATATCTAAAGGGGTCGAGCTCATGACCTTAAACGAGCGCTTGTCGGGAGGCAACCCGACGGTTTTTGCATTGTTTTTATTTGATTTTCATTTTTGGTTTAGATTTTTATTAGTGTTTAGAGTCTAGTGTTTATGAAAATCGTGACAACGGGTCCTAATTTTCATGATAGGAGATGAATAAAGAGAGATCACTCATATGGAGGATGACTGAGGCAAGGGAGAGCGCTCCAGGATCGCGCTCAGGCCTTAGGAGGAGGAAGAAACTGACTGGAGGGAGAAAAACAGAGACTGGAGCGAAAACAGAGAGCCGTTGCAGAAAACAACACGTCACTCGGCCGAGTAGCAGTTGCCACTCGGCCGAGCAAAGACTCCACTCGGCTGAGTGGAGCACCAATCAGGAAAGTTTCTGCAGACCAACTCTCTGTCACTTTCTGTAAGTTTTAGTCTTAATTGCCACTCGGGCGAGTGACTTGTCACTCGGTCGAGTGAAACAGATACCCCCCCAGTTCTATAAAATTACTGAGTGGTAGAGCCACTCGGTCGAGTGGAGTTTCTCCATTCGGCCGAGTAAAGCAAAGCCACTCGGCCGAGTCGTAAGTGGCGAAGGATATTTTCAAATTTTTTTAGTTTACGCCACTCGGCCGAGTGGAGTTGTCACTCGGCCGAGTCGTAACAATCTTATATAAGTAGCAGCGGCAGCGGCGCGGTTTTCGAAACGCAAAATCCCCAAACTCACGCCTGAGCCGCTGCCGCTTCATCTCCCCTCGCCCGCTGCGATCAACCCTCCCTCGCCCGAATCGACGCCGACGCCGCCGACTCACCGTCGACGACGATCGCCGCCGCTGCCTTTAGCCGCCCACCGCCGGCGCCGACCTCCCTAGCCGCCGATCACCCCTTTTTCGCCCCGAAATCCCCATTTCTCCCTATTTCTCTTGATTTGTACGCCCGTTGAGTCCCAAATTCAAATTAATTTCCATATCTATCTATTATCTCTTATCTCCCCCATACGTATTGATTATTATTCACTGATTTTGTCGTTTGCGTTTCAGGCTAGCTTGGGGGAGCTTTGGGGAGTTTTAGGACGCGTACAGAGCTTCGCGGAGGAGGCATCTCTTCGCACACACTGCTGATTGCTCTCGCGACGTGTTAAGGTATACTCGTTCCATTATTTTGCACGTCGCATTACTTATTTGGGTGAGCACGTCTCGCGGCACTTATGCCGCCGCGCACTAGGCCACGTACACGGGGAGCCGCTCCCAAGCGGAAGAGGACCGATGATCCTGGTCCCTCTTCCGCTAGGGAGGACTCCCCTCCACCTAGCCCACCCCCACCTACACAGCCGCTTCCTGTCGATCACGTTCCACCACCCACTCCCGCCGTCGGGCCGATGGGGATTACGTTTCGAAATGACGCACACCGCGCCAGATTCGAGCGTATCTACCATCGCTCGATAGTACCCTCTAGGTTTGCACACCTAGCCGACCTAGACCGCCTAGGGGTACTTGAGGGGCTTCTCACGTTGTACGACAACGTGGGATGGCGTGATTTTCTGTCGGTGTCGGCGGATACTTACATCCGTCCGACACTAGAGGTCCTTAGTTCCATTGACCGGACCCCTGGAGGATGCTCCTTCCGTTTGATGGATCGAGAGTGCGAGATCACTCTCGACATGCTTAGAGCATTTTTCCAGTGGCCCGCCGTCCCTGACCCAGACCGCGCCTACGCTCCCACGCACATCCCACCCCCGTCGTTCGACACCCACACCTTCTGGACACGGATCACGGGATCCCCACTCGCCTTTGACCCTAGTAGGGCCAAGGCCTCAGCTATCCTCCACCCCTGCCTCCGCATTGCACAGCGCCTTATGGCGACTACTTTCCTTGCGAGGTACGAGCCCGGGACCATGTCTACGCCAGAGCTCTACATGCTCTATGCGATGACTCGCCCTAGGGTTCTAGATAGGGGTAGCGACGTCATGGTCCCCGCCGTCGAGATCGACATTGCCAGCTGGTATTTGGACCGCATCATTGTTTCGGTGAGCGCTCGCTCACCTATCTGTTGCGGCGGTCTGATCACCCTTTTGGCCCTTATGATCGGCGTGGACCTACCTGACGACTTGCGTCGACCTCCGGGCCCCACTACACTTTCTATAGATGTTATGGCCCGGATGAAGATGCTTCGTCCCCACGGTCGTCAGCACTGGGTGTGGTTGCACGGTCCCTTCAGCGCTGATTACATGGTTCTCCCGAGCCCCGCTCGGACACATATTGGACCGGCTCACGGGGACTGGATTCCAGCGATGGATCTCCTTATCCCCGCCGCCTACGTGCTTGAGCCTGAGGATGCTGAGCAGGCACCCCCTGCACCACCTGTCGACCCCGTGATCCCTCAGCCTGCACCTGCACTGTCTGCACCTCCCGACACCTCTGTCCACACGTCTGTTAGTGTCGGGAGCACTTTAGCTGAGTCGTCCACCACCACCACCACTGCGCCTATTTCTGTCGAGCCCATTACCACACTGAGCCCCGAGCGTCCACCCACCATTCTTGAGAGCGGCGAGTCTTCCTTTACCGCTGCCGTGGAGACCCTCTCCCGATTGCTGTTCTCGACTCCTGGGGAGTCATCTTTTGTGCCCTTCACGGCCTCCCCAGTCGTCGACCTTTCGGTCTCCACCGCCCCTGTCTTTACCGAGAGCGTCGTGACATCTGTCCCCACGTCTGCGTCACTGACCTCTCCCGCCGCCTCGTCGTCTATTTTCACTTCCACTTCCTCTTCTGCTGCTTCTGCTTCGACACAGCCTGCGTCCCAGCCTCACACCGAGGCTGGGCATCACGTAGCGAGCACAGCACCACCCTTCCTTGCTGCACCCATTCACTACACCGCCCGCCTGAGACAGCCCCGCACTTCACCGGTTAGACCTGTGCGTCCCTCTGCTCCACCTCCCCCAGACACTCTAGTTCAGAGCATTTGTGCTCTTGAGGGGGCTGTTAGTGGACTTAGAGGGGACTTTAGGGCTCTCTCTGCCACGGTTAGCGCCGTGCAGACTCGCGTCGCCATTCTCCCCAGTATTCAGGCTTGCCTGAATCAGATTCTGGCGCGTCTGCCTCCACCACCGACACCCACCCAGCAGCTACCACGCCCACCACCTCCACCATCACCTCCGCCACAGGACGGTGCTGGTGCACCACCACCAGCCTAGGCACACACTGGATGCCTTCTATATTTCTGTTGTTTTGCTGGTTGTTTTTGGAGCCTGGTGATTTTTGCCCCCCCTGCTCCACATACTATTTTGGTACCTATTTGGTCATATCTTTTTATCTCTTTTTGGGAGTGAGGGAGAGTCTTTTTGGGGACACTTTTATCTGCATCATTCTGATCTCTGCATGCATCATTTACATTCACATCATATTTTCAATTTCCTTTTCTTTCTTTTTTCATCATGCATGCATCCTCACCCACCCCACCCATTTCACGTCTCTCGGTGTGCTACACTTCGCACATTGAGGACACTGTGCACTTTAGCTTGGGGGAGTGAGTTCTCACACTTTTTACTTTTTGTCGCCCTTTATTTTTGTTTTCTCACACTTTTTCCGCTTTTGCACTTATTTTCACCACTTTATCATTTTTTTACCATGCATCACGTTTTCTTATTTTCTTTGTGTGCTGCATTGTACATAGTAGTTTCTATTTTCTTTTATCTTTATTTCTTTCATCTTTTGCTAGAGATGACTTTTCTGTGATGATGATGATGTGGTGTTAGTTTATCTCTGTATGCATGCTATTTTGTCATGTCATAGCTTTTGTTTCAGATATCATATGTTATGTCCTGCTTTGCATTTGAAATAGTAACCCACTCTTTTTCTGTATGAATATGGATGAAATTCTGTTATTAGCTGATGTCTGATGATTCGTATGTATGCTTTTCGTAGAAAACACACCAAGCTTCACGCATTGATTGCTTATATCTGGAGCACTGCTTTCCTTTCTCATATCACTTCTTATTGCATGAATTGTACGCTTCACTTTCAGGTTGATTGAATGTCAGCTAGGATGACATATCTGGACTAGTTTACTTTTTGAGATTAAACTGAGTAGATTATATTGCTCTGCTGAAAGTTGTCGTGCACGTCCTATAGAGTGAACCGAGTGATACATTTATTTCTTTCTCCACATATCTTGAGCATTATTTCTCTACTTAAAATTCATTGGTGAATCTCCCTTTAGCAAGTCTATTATTGGCATTTCCCCCGCTATTAATTTCCATGCTCCAATTCCCCAAAATCAAAAAAAAAAAAAAAAATATATATACATGTATATCCTTCTCTCTTTTGATTTGGGATCGCCTATGTATATATGTTTATTCAAAAAAAAGAAAAGAAAAATTCAGAAAAAGAAAATAAAAGAGAAAAGAAACTTTTAAATGATCCAATCTCACACTCTTTCTCTCTTTCTTCCCTCTTTCGTTTTTTTATTTTTTATTTTTATTTTTTTGGAGCTTCAAAAGAAATGGGGAATGTACATACTGATTTGTTTATGCCACCACGCTTATGAATGAGCTTGGGGGAGAGGATCCAATGATGTGAGAGAGTGTGACCACTTGACAGTGCATGACAACCTACGCTAAGTAATCTTCTATACTCGGTAAGATTGCTAAAGTTTTACGAAATCCAGAAATCGACGCTTAGCATGCATTTCATGAAAACCATACTTTTCTATTCTTACTACTCAATACTGTGTGATATCTCTTATACTCCTTATAGAAAGCATTCAATTGAAAAGTGTGTGATCTATGATTATGTATACCGCTTTAGATGCTTCCGACGATGTTAATCCTAGAATGATTCCATATTTCATGCTGTTTTGATATTCTTGGGTTTTCTATTTCGAATGCAACATTTTACTATGATATCGGGATAAAAGTCTTTGGCATGTGTTCTATATTCGATGTATGCTATATGAGTAAGCAGAACCCGCGTCAAGAGAAAAATGATCTAGCACCTCCTTCTTCGCTTTCTATTCTATTTTTTTCATTTTTTTTCATTTTCCTTCTTTTCCATGGTTTTACCCGTCGGGTTTGCTTTTTACTCATCTTCCTCGAGGACGAGTAAGAGGTAAGCTTGGGGGATTTTGATCACTCCATATTTTACACCCTTTTTCTGCATGTTTGCATGCCACTTTGATCGCTCATATCGCGTTTTCCACGATTATTCGATAATATTGCGATGCTTTTCACTATTTCTTGTTTTTGTCGTATTTCAAGAGATATGGAGCGATTTGGAGTGATTTCGAGATCAAGAGGATTTACACCCACTCCGGAGTGTCACCCACAGCTCTTTTGAGGGCCATTCAGCGATGGAAGACGAGTGGAAGAAGAAGGAACTTCGTAGGAGCGACAATGAGGAGAAACGAAGAAGATTGGGCATCTACAGCATGTCACTCGGCCGAGTGAAGCACTCACTCGGCCGAGCAAAAAAGCTCGCTCGGCCGACCAGACCGGACACGCACAACAGAAGAATATCAGCGTGCCCTCGGTCGAGTGACGATAGACCGCTCGGCCGAGTATGGAGATCCCCTCGCCCGAGTGGCACGGGAAAATCCATCCAAAAAGAGGCCGACTTACTGGAAATCTACAGTCGACCTGAGAGTTCCGACTCGGCCGAGCATGGAAAGCCCCTCGGCCGAGTGAGTAAAGCCAATCGGCATAGTCACCTCCGAAGACTGACCCCCGAAAATCCCCGACTTACTGGAAATCTACAGGGTTTGTCACTCGGCCGAGTGAGCCACTCCGCCTGCTGCGTAAGTTTCGATTTCTGGGCTGCGCAGGGGCATTTTGGTCACGATTTTCTGGGCGATTTTGAAGGGTATTTAAACCCAGTTTTTGCCCTAGTTAGAGAGGACTTTTAGAGCTTTTTGGCAGCCTTTTTGAGAGTTTTTTAGATCATTAGATTTAGCTTTTCTTTTGGAGATTAAAAGGCTACTTTTGTTGGATGCTATTGGATTCTCATTGGTTTGTCTATTCTCTTATCAAAAACCCAATTTTTATTAACAATTTCTCTATTGCAATGAATTGTGTTGATTTTATGATTGATTTTCCTAAGTATTGCATGATGATTAGTGAGTAGTGCCTTCGTCTTTGGGCGTAGAGATGAACCCTATAGACCTTATTTCTAAATTGTGATGAATTGGTGAAATTCTTGCTAGAATTGATTAGGGTTAGGTTGAGATTGATTAATTACGGATAGCTAGGGATTCATATTGATTGGGATTTGCAAGAGATTGGGTCCCAATTGATAGGAAGTCCTAGAAATTCGATTTAGATTTACGATTGGAGTTCTCTAGAATTGGTTTGCAAGAGATTGGACCAAAGCTAGGATTTTTAATCGTGTTTCTATACCAATATCCGTTTGCAAGAGATTGGACGGGTAGGAACTATCTCAACCTAGGTCGTAGCTCGAGTTTGCACGAGAGTGGGCTCGAGATACGATTGAACGATGATGTCGTTCTTCACGCTAGCGGCTTAGGTTAGGGTTTGCAAGAGATTGGGCCCTACCCTAGGTTTGCTATAGACCGGCAATAGCGCGAGAGCGTGAGCTTGGTTCTACATTTAGTTGCGACTAGTTCACCTAAAATTCAAGTCTAGCGATGATGAAACATATGAATCACGACGATGAGATGTGGTCCGTAGCGGGGATTCCCTATCCCTAGGCGCTTTATTTTATTGATATTTCCATCGACATTTGAACGATTGTGACCATTTTACCCCAAATTATTCTCGACCATTTTGATAGCTAGGTGATTGGAAGGAGACACTGTCATTTGTTCCTCCCTGAGTTCGATACCCGCTCGTCGCTACACCGTGCGCTTGCGGTAAGACTACGAGTCGCTTGTCCCGGGTGTGTGTACTCCCGGGGCGCGATCAAGTACTTCATCTCATAGTGATAACTGAAATGCACTCATTGTCTTTCTCTTCATCTCCGATTTATGAGCCTTAGTGACATCCTTATCAAGATTGTCTTTTTCAAAGACAATCTGCTAGCATTGGTCTCTCCTTAGAAAAGCTTCATCTTTAATATCCAAAGACTGAAGTCATTTCTCTTAGTGAACTTGTCCATCTTGAACGATGTGGTAGAAGACTCCATCTTAACTTCATACTTTCCACTCACCAATGCTTTGATGCCACTAGTTAGGTGTAAATTCAACCGAAACGCTATTGAGAACACCAATGTGTACATCGGAATAATCAATAATAACGTTTCGCCAACTTTAACCAAACATGGTTAGGATCTTGGGATGAATCATAAAAAGTACAAGATTAACTACGATAGCAGAAGAACAAGCCAATCACACAGAGATGCAATATTTATAATGGATCGGCTCAATATATGGCCTACGTCCAGCCTTCCGTTGTCATTGTATAATTTGAAACTATATGGAAAAACACTAGGGGGTGAATAGTGTTTTATAAAACTTAATAAGGAAATTATACCAACTTAAATTACACTTATGCAAACTTCGTGCGGAATAGAGAAAGAGAGCAACAACAAAGAATCCAAACGCAAACAAGAGATATACACTCGTTCAGATTCACCGAGTCTCCCCGACTCCTTTGAATTCTATTCCATCAACCCACTAGCAATCCTCTAGTGATTAATGTTTCCACTAATGCCCACTACCAAACTCGACAAGTGCAAACCAATACAATTTTCTTCCACTTCCCCACACATCGGGAATGTACTACTCTCACAACCGAGAGGAACCTTTCTTCCACTTCATACAAACCGAGAATGGACTTCTCTCATACCCGAGAGGACTTCTCAAATATCAAGAGAAAATATTGAATCGAAATATGAAACAATTTCACAACATATGCCTTGAATAATACTCTTAAGAATGATGCAATAAAGGTGTGTGAGATGTGCTCTAAATGATGGGAGTGAGAGCACTTACTAACTTGTCTCAAGATGTGTAGCAATAAATGCTAGAAGCTGATCATGAAAGCTTTGGAGACAAGTTGATCTTTAGAGCTTGAGCTAGAATTTCTTTGAATGCTCTTGAATGCTCTAGAATGAAATTAATGACTTTGAATCACTTGAGAGTGTATTGAATGAAGTCTTAGATGCTTAGCTAACCTCTCAAGTTAAGACATTAAAGTCCTATTTATAAGCCATGTAAATCTGCTCAAAACGTATGAAAGGCACAAGCATTTAATGCTATAAACGGCTATTAACGGGCAGAAATCCTAGTCACCAGTCGCCTGATGAAGAACGACCAGTCTGCTGGTGTACTGTTCTGACTAGACAATAAATGCAGTCTAACAGACACTTTATCAGACGTCTGAAGAAACTTCCCAGACGTCGGGTCCACTGTATAGACGACTGGCCCAAAGGCATTAGGCGTCTGATCATACAGACAACGAACAAGTTGGTTACTGGAAAAGTTGGTCTGAATGTCCAGGCATATGATGTTCATCATCCAGACATCTGGTCAACTGTTCAGACGTCTGGTAATACATCTTCAGACGCCTAGTTACGACTGACCACAGAAATAAGTTACTGGAAACATTTGAACGAATTTCCCAGACGTCTAATATATATCATCCATACGTCTATTTTCTGTGAGTCATCAGAGGTTGAGTTAGTTTCTATTTGAATTATTCAGACTTCTGGAGTTCATCATCCAGTCGTCTGACGATTTGTTCAGATGTCTGGAATTATAACTTCAGGCATCTGTTCATGATAGGGGTTTAGAGAACTACATGTACATGAGCACCAGACGCCTGTTGAAGACTTAAAAACTCTTCTTTTAGTTTATGCAAGTTCTAACCCTATGACACTCAATGATATATGATCTAAAGTGTTTTGTGAGTGTTATGAATGATATTCTAATGAGTCTATTCAAGGCTTAACATGCTAATTTAAATAAAAAGTAAAGTAAGAAAGATTTACATATTTATCCCCTTCACTTCCTATTGAATGCCTTAAAGACTTCCATTGAGCTTGTGAAGTCCAACACTTTGATTTCCTTCGATCATCTCTTGACTTTCATGCTTTGTGGATTGACGTCCATGCATCAATGCTTTGAGTCATCGTCTTCATTTGATATGACTTTGTTCATATTGACGATGCTCTTCTTTACTACAAAACATGTGAATTAGTCATAATTGATTATGTTTGTTTATCATCAAAATCACATTGGAAGATTCAATATTTCAACAATCACGGCTTCCACTAAATCAGAGATGTTTACAGGAAGAGTCTACACAGACTCTTAAATCTGCTCCAAACAATATGTAGTCCTTTTGACAAAGCAATCCGAGCACTCTAACTATTACAAGAGCTCAAGCATACAAGCATGGAAGAAAATCCAATTAGAAACTCAAAAAGAAGACTATCCACCTTCCTAAGCTCAAGCCGACGATCTTTCTCTTCCTCCCTCTAAGCCAATCTCTCAAAGCTTCAGGTACCGCATCTAGGGCTTAGGAAGGGTTTAAATAGGGTTTATGGATCATCTCTAATGATGGTCGTTCGCTCTAACTTAATATCAATCGAACATCCAAGATTAGAATCTGCCCAGGCTGAAATCGTAGCTGTCATACGTCTGGTGACACGCGGCCTAACATCTGGTGCCATATGTTGGGTTGCACACTTGAGTTGATCAGACATCTGGCCGAAGGTGCTCAACCGTCTGGAAAAATACAGATACAGTTTCCCAAGAATAGCCAGTTTTTCGATTGCCATGCTTTCAGACGACTGAAGGCAAATCGCCAGGAATCTGGTCTTTCAGCCAGATGTCTGATCGTCTAACGTCAGACATTTGATGTTGTATGATATGCTTTCTTTGAAGCAGCAGAACCAGACGTCTGGTGGCTGTGTAAAGTCCAGATTCAAGTTTGAAGTATAAACTTCAACATTATTAACAAATTGATATACTCATGCTTTCTCCTTACTCTAAAACATAATGCAGCATGATTAGGGCTGTTGACGAACGAGCTTGAACGAGCTTGAACAGGGAGCATGGTTTTGTTCATGAACAAAATCCATGTTCAAGCTCTGTTCGTTTACCAACCGAGCTCTAAAAACATGTTCAAGCTTGTTCGTTAAGCTTACCGAACGAACGTAAATGAACGTAAACGAATATTTACCGAGCTTGTTCACGAGTAGTTAATCGAACGTTCTGTTCGTTAACAAGACTTATCGAGCTTGTTCGTGAACATGTTCAGGAACATGTTCGTGAACACAAATCAATCTTGTTCATGAACATATTTTCAAACAAACAAACGAATGTCAATTTTTTAATCAGGAATAATAATATTTAAACATTATTGCCAATGACTAAATCAATTAAATAAAAGGATTAAATATTTGCAAGATAAAAATAAACAAATCCAGCATAATAGCTCCATATATACCATTACAAGCATCTATTCCAAGCATAATAAAAAAATATAGTATTTGTCTAAATGTACTATTTTCGGTACATGTTCGTTCACGAACACTTAACGAGCTTGTTCATGAACATCACTTAACGAGCTTGTTCACGAACACTTAACGAGCTTGTTCATGAACATAAATGAACGAACACGGTTATGTTCAAGCTCTGTTCGTTTACTAACCGAGCTCTAAAAATCTGTTCAAGCTTGTTCATTAAGCTTCCTAAACAAACGTAAACGAACATGTACCGAGCTTGTTCACGAGTAGTTCGTCGAACGTTCTGTTCGTCAACAGCCCTAAGCATGATAAAAGAAAATATATTGATAATATCGATAATATCTCTAATTCCATGTCTTGTAGAACTGTATGAAACTTCTTGACTCCTGTAACTAAAATAAAATACACCATGAAATTTGTTGATAGATTTCTCCGTGGTTTGAAATTTTACTGGAGCCTCGTGACTAAACTATTCAGATAGTATTTAAATATGGCCATGTGCAGCAAAGGCTTGCACGTAATCCTAAACACATTTTCTAATGCCAGGAGTATAAAGCTTCTCTAATTCTAAATATTTATGTGTACATACCTGTTCCTCCCTCTAAAGGTTATGCATGCACCAGAGTTTTAGCTTATTTACTCCATCTTCAGTTTGCGCTTAGATTTTGATATGCATGCTTGATTATCAGGGTTAAACAAGTCGCTTGTGTGTGCGCGCGCGCGCATAAGTGCGTGCACTTTTAGTATTATTTGTTTGTAGTTTGGGAGTTGCTTTGTGACTCAGTTGTTGTTTTCCATTAATAGGTGACTGGCATAAGATGGTACATGTCATAACAACATAACATGTGTTTCAGGGTCTCATCATTCTAACCATTCAAGCACACGACCCATCTCTTCGACCACCCCCAGAACAGTCCCCTTCAATCTCACAAGCAGCTATGCTATATGTGGGGCTTTATGCCATGGCCTTTGGTGTGGGAGGATGTCTAGCCAACTTACCGGCGCATGGAGCTGACCAGTTCGACGCTTCAAAGAAGCACCTGATTTCTAGCTTCTTCAATTGGTTCTTCTTCTGCATCTCTACTGGTGGTCTGTTGGCGGTCACGCTCCTTGTATGGATTCAAGAGAACAAAGGCTGGGTGTGGGGCTTATGATCCTCTACCACCTGCCTTTCTCTTGCCATTGTCATTTTCCTTACGGGATTAACATATTACAGGCACAAATTACCAAGTGGGAGTCCTCTGACAAGGATATTCAAGGTAAAATCTCACACCATTTTTGTATGTATGTTGAAAATTACAAATAAATGTACCATAAATGTACCATAATGCAAGCTTGCATGATTCATGCAGTTAGAACACTTCATGAAGAAATCATCAGTAATAATATTGATTGGTGCTAATCATGTTTTGCAACCGTAGGTTTTTGTGTTCAGCGCCTGTAACTGGAATGTTAGTGTGCATGCTACAAATTTGGAGTACCGAAACAGAAGATACAGCGCAAAATTCAGGCATGCTGCATTTCCTTTTTCTCTCTACGTATCTTCCATTTATCATGTGCTCCAAAAACACTGATTTGCGAACTTCTACGGAAACAAAAATATGCCATGTTCGAAGCTAGAGCGCAATCGGGTAGACATTGATGATGTGTATTTACCCAACTATATATTGAAACCATGGATCTAAAAGTTGAACAATACTAGTCGTGTTTCTAACTATGGTTCTCAGGTTCTTGGAGAAGGCAACAAATGGTGGTCATGTTAGTAGTGTTCAGGTGGAGGAAACAAAGTCATTCCTTGCTCTTCTACCAATTTTTGCAAGCACGATCATGATGAACTGCTGTCTTGCTCAGCTTCAGACATTTTCGGTGCAACAAGGCATAATCATGGACACCAAGCTCACCAATGGCTTCCACATCCCTCCGGCCTCTCTATCGACAATCCCACTTGTAGTCATGCTGATATCTGTCCCACTGTATGACTGCCTCTCTTCTATGACCAGAAAAAAGCTCACCAAAGTGAACTTTGTTCTGAAGCCACTCAAAAGAATTGGCGTCGGCCTAATCCTGGCATCAGTGTCGATGGCCGTGGCCGCCCTTGTCGAGATCAAACGAAGGAATGCATCAATGAACGGCACCAAAATAAGCGTGTTCTGGCTCGGCTGGCAATTCTTGCTCCTGGGAGTTTCGGACATGTTTACGTTGGCTGGGATGCTCGAGTTCTTCTACTCGGAAGCACCCGAGACCATGAGGAGCATGTGCACTTCGCTGTCGTGGTGCTCGACATCCATGGGGTATTTCCTGAGCTCTGTGCTTGTTTCCATCGTTGACGCGGCAAGTGGGAGATTTGGATCCAAGGAGTGGTTGGGTGGGAAGAGTTTGAACCAGAGTCGGCTCG
Source organism: Scilla litardierei (assembly GCA_030789695.1). NCBI lineage: Eukaryota > Viridiplantae > Streptophyta > Magnoliopsida > Asparagales > Asparagaceae > Scilla > Scilla litardierei. Next base: position 62,265,991 of record CM061130.1, on the reverse strand, counting down.
AGCTCTTTTACGCGCTTCTTGCAGGCCTCAACGTTGCCAACTTTTTGAATTACATTTTCTGGGCTAAATGGTACCAGGGTTAACATATGTTGATTTCTTTCACCCCCGTGTTCTAAGCTCGGGAGAGCTTGTTAGTGTTTGAGATGCATGTAGTGCATGTATAACAAAGGTTATGGGCATTATTTCATTGTATCGGTTTATACAAGGTATGTGTTACTTCTGTTGTCAAAGGGTTCTTCTGTTGTCAAACGTTAATTTATTATAATTTTGGTTCTGATCTACTTCCAAGGGTCAGTCCTTGCTTGCGAGATGTGGAGGTTGGATGTTTAAGTTGTCATATGCTAAGGATGTCGCGTCATAGAACTTGCTACGTTAATCTGCAAAAACTTCTATGTTCCTAAGCTAATGTAGTATGATCCACAATTGAGCACTTTAGTTGCTTTTAAGTTATTCTTAATGATTTGGATGTTGTTTTGTTTAACAAAATAATTAAGATGTTGCTTTGTCATTTTTATTTGTGTGGAAGATTTACTTGTTTTGTTCAATTTTACTTACAGATGTGACGGTGCATAACAGATCAAAATGTGATGGCAATTAGAGTAACTTTTAATCAAAATGTGATGGCATTGTGTTAACCTTTTCTGATGGACACATCAAAGTATCTGTTTTGATTAAAAGTTTGAGTTCACACTAGCACTAGACGATTGTATTCTCATCATTAGAGAAGTCTACATGCTTTATGTTCGGCCTTAAGTTCTGCTCTTCCCACATCTCTTCAATCCTACATGCAGGAACACAGTTGGTGTTATATCACCTTAAAAGAGATCCACAAATCTAATATGTGAAGGTTCAATGGTTCAACTTGTAAGTAGCCATAACAAGCCTGGTCTACTCAAGAAGAGGTTCATCATCCTACAACTGAAGTTATCAAAATACCTTTCGCCTACTCCTATCTATAAATAATCCTCCCCCCCAGGGAGAATGTAACATATTTATTCTTCTATTTCTCTCTCTTTGTTACTGAGATTATTTATTACCTTTCAGGTTCTAATTGGAGGAGTCGAAGCCGGGGTCCCCATCCCCAGTTCAGTTCTCAACGCTTTGGTTGATTATGATGTGCGGATAACAAGAAAACAGGATGAAAGCATGTCCAGGCCATACAAGCCCATCTGCCCGCTACATCATCATTAGCATCATTTGTACGAATGACGGATGTCACCATGTACAATACCCGAAACACATGTGGAACAGCCAATGCAGACATAAAGGAGCGTGCCAACAACAACGCTACACAACAAGAGAATGTCGATGAACAAGGCACTCCTCGGACAGCTCCACTACCACCTTCAGGGTACTTGATGATGGTGGAGGCATTCAACGCCCTCCATGGGAATTGCAAGGGCCAATCACCATGCTGCATACACGACTCGACTAGGTGTTATTTCAACAAGCCTACCATAATACTCAACATGCCACTCAACAATAGTAGGGTCATGACTTACATGATCAAGATACTCACACTATACTACTCCTAGTTATCACCCCTCTCACAACCCGAGTCAACATCTGGTCAATAATTGCCCGCCCACCAACCTAGGGGTGAAGGTGCTTCTAGATGGGGAATGGTGTGACGCGAAGATGCACAGCTGAAGTGATTCTGGAATAGACTGGACAAAATGGAAAAGTGGCAGAAGGAGAAGCCAGGAGACCTCGGAGTCCATATCTATGTGAAATTAGTACGCAATTCTAATTAGAGAACACGTAGAAATAATGACAATCAACACATCACAACACACGGTCGTTGGTAACGCAGTTCGGTGCGCACACCTACATCTGCGGGGCCCCGCCCAGAAAATCAAATTACTCCATTATATAGTATGTAAAATACAGACATCAAAACTGAAGATATTAGAGGAAAAATACACTCCCCCTCAATACATACTACACGAGTTGATCGCAATCAACTCCTTGGAGTAATTTGCGCAAGCTCCCCTTGCGAGCAAGATCCCCTTGCAGTACTCACCAAGATCAACTCCCTTGATCCTCTACGATGTAGATGTGAGCCTCCTCCCGGAGTTTTTCAGATCACCTATTCTCAAGGCCGATCAATCCTTTTTGCGAAAGATGTCTTCCTGCACGTCGACTTCCCACTATTTAGAATCCCTCTTCAAGATAGTTAAACTGTTAAAAACAGCAAGAGTACAGGAAAAAACCGCTGAGGATTTTCTCAACCAAGCCAAGAGAAACTTCCGCAGCCAAGAGGTCTTGAAACCAAACAGAACAATCTCAACAACTCAACACTCGGTTACAGCATCTATAACTGACGGGATCTGCAGAATCCTTAAACCAAGAGTGGACCGAAGATCTGCATCCGTTCAATAGATAAGAGGGAATTTCCAATAGCACCAAATGAATAACAGCAAGCCCTTTAGCTATAACAAGAGATCTTTGATGATAAGAGCAGGTGACGAAGAACAAAACGTTGAACAACCACGTTCAACATTTTACATAACATAATGTTTAACATTCCACCACGTTCAACATTGAACTTAACATAATGTTCAACATTCCACCAGAGCCGTTGTGCCACAATAGACAAATAAAATACTTAACAATCTCCCCCTTTGGCTTTTAGTGACACAATCAAACAGAAAGTGATCCGATATCATCAAAGAAAGGAAACAAAAATGCTCTTGAATAGAAGCCATACCAGTCAGATAGGACATACCAGTCAGAAGACAACAACAGACCAAAACAGCCCCAAGCCATGACATTTAGATCACAATTAGCATGTTCAACCATTCATATACAGAACACATATACTACTCCCCCTTTGTGACAGAAAAAGCCAAAGATTAAACCGCATCAGAAGGAGACACCTTGGCGTGAAGTTCAGCAATCCTGTCTTGAAGAAAAATCCTCTGAGCTTGAAGAAGAACCCTTTGACTCTCAAGCATAACGAGCTGATCATCAACAGCTCTGACAGCCCTCTGAAACACCAACAGGTCATCCTGGAGGTCTTGAACAGAGGCTTGTGGAGGAGAAGTCCTTTTCTTAGCTGATTTAGATACAGATGAAGAAGGAGAGGACGGCATAGAGGACCCAGAAGGAAGGACAGTTAGGTCATCAATTTTGCTGGCAATAGACTTGGTTGTGAAGCTTATCAAGTCACAGGATACTGGGAGCTCAGAAGATGCTGGAAAAATTCCTTGTGAGAAGAGAATCATAGAAACTAGAGATGCATGCGGCAGAGCAGTATGAGGAGCTGATGATTCTGATAAAGATAGGATGGAATCAAAGATAAGGCGACCCAAGTTGAATGACTTCTTAGTCCCAGCAGCAAACAACAATTTGCACATAGACTTCATAACAATAGACATGTTAGAAGTAGGCAACCAGTTACGAGTAGCAATGCGATATAGCATATAGAACTTAGCTGTCAGTGCAGATGAAGGGAAAGAAACAGATTTAGGCCAACATGAAAATTGCCCACCAGTGACAGTCTGGATGAACAAGTCAAAGTTGTCACCAACAGAAGCACCATAAGAAGGAAGACATTGACCACACGGCCATTTGAGCAGATTGTTTATGATATCAGGGGTGAATGGAATAATTTTCCCACGAACAAAAGTCTTAAAACTCCATTTAGAAGAAGAATCAGCAGTAGATTTGAATAGGTTGCAATAAAACTCTCGAACCATAACCGGATAATAGGTCTTAAAACAACTGGCGGCTTGAAACAAGTCAATATCCTTGAGAAATGCAAGAAAGTAGGTATGTTTGAAAGAAGAGACAACAATTGACTTTTCTCCAAAAATGGATCTATCAGAGTAAGCTACCCATCTATCTTTGCAAGTCTTATCAAAAAATTGAATAGAAATAGCTTCAGAGGCAAGACCACCAGACCTTCTTGATAACTTTGGAGACTTAGAGGGAGAGTCCCTGCAGGATGTGGAAGGTACTTTGCGCTTGAGAGACCCAGATCTAGTCTTGCGAGGATGAATAACAAAAGGATCCGCACTGGGATCAACAGAAACCTTGGGAGCTTCTTCATGACCACAATCATCAGATCTGACATAAGATTCAACATTAGGCAAAGGTGTAACATTTTCACCCAAAGGAACGACCTGTTCAGTAGGATCAGAACTCTCTTCAGCTGGTGTGGAGGGATTCAGAACTGGAGGAGGATTAATATCAGCTGTAGGAGCATTAGTGGAAAGATCTTTGTCAACCTCAACCGTCTCATTTTCAGAAACCAACTTATTAGCCTTCTCATTCATTGAGTGACAAACATTATGGGCAGCAGCATGAGAATCCGAAACACCAGCATTACCCGTATCAGAAGTGTCTTGGAACGAAGACCCTTCACCATTCTTCAGATCATCATCAGCAGCTGTCGAGGACACTGAATCAGAGTCATCCAAAACAACAATCTCCGAGAGTTTAATAGATGGCTCAGGGGGATTCCAAGATTTCAGAACAATCAAATCATCAAAGGGCACCCTCACACTTAGCAACTTCCCTTCCAGATCTTTAAGATGTACAGGACCAAAACGAGTATTGGATAGATCCATCCAAGAAATGTCCAACTTGCGATCAGTTCGTCGAAGACACCAAAACCAATCTTCCACAGTGACAGGAGGAGGAAGTGATTCATCTTCTTCGGAGAACGGCATTTGAGAGGAAAAACGAGAGCAAGAATCAACAGAGATTGGGGAAAAAGGTACCATAGCCAAATTCAAGTCAGCTCCAGAATGCATGTGGTCAGAAGACAATGTAGATGGTGAAGAAGACAAGATTCCAGCGGACGAGGCCCTAGAAGATCGTGGAACACCACCTTTCCGTTTGAAAGGAGAGAAGGCAGAAGACGGAGGATTCTGGCGAGATGATGCAGCTTGGCGAGCAGACCGACGAGGAATCGTAGAGGATCTTTCATTTTGAGATCGGCCCATCGCAGAAACAGCAAGGATTTCTTGGACAATGAACCAAGAACCAAGAACCCTAGAGAAGCACAGGTCCTCCTTAACGAAAATCTTCTTGAAGAATTCTAAGAAGGTGAAAAGAGCTCCGAAAACCAATAAAGGGAAATAAATGCAGAGGTAATAACGCACAGACAGAAAAGACAAAAGTACCCAGAGCACTTTTAAGAGTTGCAACATAATGTTCAACATTATGTTTAACATTATGTGCAACAATGAGTTCAACATTCAGATACGACACAGCCCAAGAGCTTGTCGTAACTCTTCAAATCTGTCAGAATCCAAGGGTTTAGTAAAAATATCAGCCAACTGACTGGTAGTATCGATATACTCCAAAATGAGAATCTTCTTTTCAACTAGCTCACGGATGAAATGATGCCGAATGTCAATGTGTTTAGTCCTTGAATGTTGAACAGGATTCTTTGATATGTTTATCGCACTTTGGTTGTCACATAGAACAGTCAAAATATCTTGATCAACACCATAGTCCGTCAACATTTGTTTCATCCACAGGAGTTGAGTACAATAACTCCCTGCCGCAATGTATTCTGCCTCAGATGTTGACAACGAAATCGAATTTTGCTTTTTACTGTACCAAGAGACTAAATTATTTCCAACATAAAAGCATCCTCCGGTGGTACTCTTCCTGTCATCAGCATTACCTGCCCAGTCTGCATCACTATATCCTGATAGGAGAGTGTTGGTATCTTTGGAGTACCAGATCCCATAGTCAGTTGTTCCACTTATATATCTGATTATACGTTTAACAGCCGTGATGTGTGATTCCTTAGGACATGCCTGATAGCGTGCACACACTCCGACACTGTAACAGATATCAGGTCTACTTGCTGTCAAATACAACAAGCTACCTATCATGCTCCTGTACAAGGTAACCTCAACTTGTTTTCCACTATCATCTTTAGAGAGCTTCTCTGTAGAACCCATAGGAGTGCGAACTTGACGTGCTTTCTCAAGACCGAATCTTTTGACTAGATTCTTAGCATATTTACTTTGAGATATGAACAGCCCATCACTAGCCTGTTTAACTTGGAGACCAAGAAACATATGTAACTCACCAACCATACTCATTTCAAATTCTTTTTGCATAAGATCTATAAACTCGCTTACTAGTTGAGAGGACGTAGAACCAAACACTATGTCATCAACATAAATCTGAGCAATAATGATAGCAGATCTGGTTCTCTGAACAAACAGCGTCTTGTCAGCTCCACCTCGTTCATATCCCTTTTTAAGAAGATATCTTGTCAGACGCTCATACCAAGCTCTAGGAGCTTGCTTGAGTCCATAAAGTGCTTTCTTCAGCCGATAAACATGACTAGGTAAGAAAGGATCTTCAAATCCCTTAGGCTGCTCGACATAAACCTCCTCATTTAAAATCCCATTTAGAAAGGCGCTTTTCACGTCCATTTGATGAAGCCTGAAGTTAAAGCTGCATGCGACAGCGAGAAGAAGCCTAATGGATTCCAAGCGAGCCACCGGAGCAAAGGTTTCATCAAAATCAACTCCTTCAATTTGTGTGTATCCCTGAGCAACCAGTCGAGCTTTGTTACGTGTGACATTTCCTCTTTCGTCTGTTTTATTCTTGAAAATCCACTTGGTGCCTATGACGTTCACCCCTTTCGGTCTCTCAACAAGACTCCACACGTCATTACGCTGAAATTGATTCAGCTCCTCTTGCATAGCCATCACCCAGAACTCATCCAGCAATGCCTCCTTAACATTCTTGGGTTCAAGACTAGACAAAAAACAAGTATAACCAGCAAGATCACGATAATTTACCAGACTGGTGCCTCTGGTGCGAAGGCCATCTTCAACATTTCCAATGACAAGCTCTGGAGGATGATTTCGAATGACTTTAGTTATTCCACGTGAGGGATGAGCTTCATTCTCATCAGATAGCGATTCTTCAGCAGAAGCCGTACCATGAGAGACACCATTCTGACCAGTGTTATCAGATGTTGAATCAAATGTTGTAACATTTTGTTCAACATTTTCATCTTCCTCATTAGTCTCTTCTTGCGGCCCAGCCCCTATATCACCTTGCTCGAAGTCATCCACAACGACATTGATGGACTCCATCAAGACATCAGTACGATGGTTTAGTACACGGAAAGCACGACTCGTAGTAGAATATCCGAGAAATGTCCCCTCATCACTCTTAGCATCAAATTTTCCTTTAAAGGTCCGATCATGCAAGATGTAACATTTGCTACCAAAGACATGAAAGTAAGAGACATTTGGTTTCCTACCTCTCCAGATCTCGTAGGGAGTTTTATCCGTTCTGGGTCTCAGATATACCCTATTTATGGTGTAGCAGGCAGTATTGATTGCTTCGGCCCACCATTTTGTACTGATTCTTCTGGCATTTAACATCACGCGAGCCATCTCCTGTAGAGTCCGATTCTTCCTCTCAACAATACCATTCTGTTGAGGAGTCTTAGGTGCAGAAAATTCATGTCGTATTCCCTCTGCCTCACAGAAATCAGCAAACAAGTGGTTTTTGAACTCCTTACCATGATCACTGCGAATACGTATAATCTTTCCAATAGTAGCTCCCCTCTCTGTCTGAAGACGAATGCAAAGCTTCTTGAAGGCATTGAATGCATCTGACTTTTCTTTGAGAAAATCTACCCACGTGAAACGAGAAAAGTCATCAACACAAACAAAAATGTATTTCTTACCTCCCATGCTGACTTCTGTTGTGGGTCCTATCAGATCCATGTGCAGTAACTCCATATTCTTTGAGGTGGTGATGATCTGAAGTTGTTTGTGATTGGTTCTCTTCTGTTTTCCTAGCTGACAAGAACCATAGACCCCTTCAATTTTCTTGGAAAGAGCAGGTATTCCACGAACGGCTCCAACTTTGGTAATTTCAATCAAAGTCTTGTAGTTCACATGACCAAGTTTTTGGTGCCATTGTTCGGCAACATCAACACTGGCTGTGAAACATCTATTTGCTTCCTGCAGAAGATAACAATTGTCAGCCGATCGTTTTCCAGTAAGAATGTTGATCCCAGCTTTGTTTAGCACAACACACTTATCCTTAGTAAACTGAACAAACAGTCCTTGATCACACAATTGGCTTATACTAATCAAGTTAGCCTTTAAGTCTTGGACATGCATGACATCCTTCAGAATAACGGACTCAGTCATCTTCAGCTCTCCCTTCCCAATGACTTTGCTTTTCTGGCCGTCACCAAAAGTAACGTGACCTTTATTTCCTGTAGTGTATTCTGATAAGAGACCCCGGTTTCCTGTCATATGCCGAGAACAGCCGCTGTCGAAATACCATGTATTTTCCGAAAATGCACTCATAGACGTGTAAGCAACTAGGCTGTGAACTCTTGTCTTTCTTATCCATCTCTTAATGATCTTTTTTTCTGAATGTCCCTCGTTTCTTCCTTCATGTTGATGTCTCATCCTTTTGAAACAACTGCTCTCAGTGTGACCTTTGCATTGACAGTAATTACAAATCACGGATCTGAAAGTAGTGTTTTTTTTGTGTTCACCTTTTTGACTCCCTTGCTTGAACTGTTTGTTAATCATCTGATTTCTGACAGGTCGATAATGAACTTCCTTGCTTATCTGAAGACAACCTCCTCTATTGAACCCTACTCCTGTACGATCTCCGGAGACTTTCCCCATGCTTAGAATATCATCAAGCTTGGTTTTGCCAGTGTTCCATTTGTTAAGAACACTTTCTGCCTTTTCAGCTCTAAGAAGTGTTCTCCTGAGTTGACCTTCCAGGTATCTGAAATCTTGCTTGAATTTGCCTAGTTGAGTTACAGCCTCTTCTCTTTCACCTTTTAGTCTAGTGTTCTCACACTTCAAGAGTTTGTTTATCTCACAGATCTTTAACCAATTAACAAACATGGTTTGATATGCAGACCGAATATCAACTTCGTCAACTTCCTTTTCATCACCCGTATCAGATACAGAATCACTGTCAGATGTTGCACTAAATGTTATAACATTTTTCTTGACATTCTTATCTTTTTCTTTCAGCATGGTGTAAACAGAGCCCACACTGTGTCCAACACTGCTAGTTGTGTCATCAGTACACTGATCACTCATGATGGTCATAAAAGCAACATAGTTGCTGATAATTTCCTCGTCACCAGTGTATTCTTCAGACTCATCATCACTCCAAGAGCTTGCTAGAGATTTTCCTTTTTGTTTCTTTATGGTGTTAGCACATTCTGCCTGTATATGTCCAAAACCTTCACATTCTCTGCATTGAATTCCCTTGCCTCTACCCTTTGTATCAAACTTCTGTATGGGACGATTGTTGCCTCTAACAACAGGAGATAGATTTGTACGAGCTTCTTTGTTGATGTTTCTGAAATTCTGACCTCTGCTTCCTATTTTCCTCATCATTTTACTAAAGTTCTTGGTTAGAAGTGCTATGTCATCTTCAATCTCAGTACCATCTCCTTCATGCGAGGCATCAACAGTTTCCACTTTTAGAGCCACTCCTTTCTCCCTTTTATTTTGCTTCAAGTTCATCTCAAAAGTTTGAAGAGATCCCATCAATTCATCCAATCTCATATTAGAAGTATTCCTAACTTCTTCTATAGCAGCTATTTTGGCCGAAAATTTTTCAGGTAGAGATCTAAGGGTTTTCTCAACTAATTTCTTTTGGGAGTACTTCTTTCCTAATTGAAAAGCTTGATTAGCTATGTCACGAAGTCTTCCATTGAATTCAGCCACAGATTCGTCATCATTCATCCTAAGGTTTTCAAACTGAGAAGCCAAAATTTGAAGTTTAGACACTCTTACAGTGCTTGTCCCTTCATGAATGTTTTGAAGGATATCCCATGCTTCTTTAGCAACTTCACAGGTAGAGATCAACTTGAACTGTTCTTCATCAACAGCAGTGAAAATTGCATTCAAGGCTTTAGAACTTCCCAGAGCCGCACGTTCTTCTTCGATACTCCAATCTAGGGCAGGCTTGAGAGATTCATTTCCCTTCTTGTCGTCAACAGTAGGAGGAGTCCAGCCCTCAACAGTGGCCACCCAAGCCTTCTCATCAAGAGATTTGATAAACGCGCGCATCCGAGACTTCCAATACGTGTAATTGGTGCCAGTAAGAAGTGGAGGCCGAGTCACTGAAGCTCCTTCCTTCGTGTTCATGATTGACGTACTAAGACAGCAGAATCACACCCTCTTTGACAAGCAAAGAATTCGGATGACCTGCTCTGATACCAAATGAAATTAGTACGCAATTCTAATTAGAGAACACGTAGAAATAATGACAATCAACACATCACAACACACGGTCGTTGGTAACGCAGTTCGGTGCGCACACCTACATCTGCGGGGCCCCGCCCAGAAAATCAAATTACTCCATTATATAGTATGTAAAATACAGACATCAAAACTGAAGATATTAGAGGAAAAATACACTCCCCCTCAATACATACTGCACGAGTTGATCGCAATCAACTCCTTGGAGTAATTTGCGCAAGCTCCCCTTGCGAGCAAGATCCCCTTGCAGTACTCACCAAGATCAACTCCCTTGATCCTCTACGATGTAGATGTGAGCCTCCTCCCGGAGTTTTTCAGATCACCTATTCTCAAGGCCGATCAATCCTTTTTGCGAAAGATGTCTTCCTGCACGTCGACTTCCCACAATTTAGAATCCCTCTTCAAGATAGTTAAACTGTTAAAAACAGCAAGAGTACAGGAAAAAACCGCTGAGGATTTTCTCAACCAATCCAAGAGAAACTTCCGCAGCCAAGAGGTCTTGAAACCAAACAGAACAATCTCAACAACTCAACACTCGGTTACAACATCTATAACCGACGGGATCTGCAGAATCCTTAAACCAAGAGTGGACCGAAGATCTGCATCCGTTCAATAGATAAGAGGGAATTTCCAATATCACCAAATGAATAACAGCAAGCCCTTTAGCTATAACAAGAGATCTTTGATGATAAGAGCAGGTGACGAAGAACAAAACGTTGAACAACCACGTTCAACATTTTACATAACATAATGTTTAACATTCCACCACGTTCAACATTGAACTTAAAATAATGTTCAACATTCCACCAGAGCCGTTGTGCCACAATAGACAAATAAAATACTTAACACAATAGATATATTGGAAACCCCCTTGCTAAAAGAATTCCACCGCACAAGCTTAGCGAGTACAATGACACTGGAGATTCTACACAACATGTGCATCGATACAGTGATGACATACAACTTTGCAACATCAATGGTGCATACAATATTGCTTCTTCTCGAGCACGTTGTTAAAGGTAACGTACACCTAGTTCGGAGCCCATCTTTAGCTTTCATGAACTTATCGAGCTCTTTATTCAGTAGTTCATTATGGAAAGGAAAAAAAGAACGACTTATCTATCCACCTTGTCAATATACAATATGGCAAGGTATAGATGTTGTGTATGTTTAAGAGGCTTTTTAGTGATATCATGCTCGACATAAAGAAAGCAAGTCTGGATAATCCAATCGCAGACTTAATGAATATGCCTATAAACTTGAGACGACAAAGTGAATCTGCCTCCACATCACTTGATCACTAGTCCACCTAATAGTCTTGATGACTTGATGATCATTGATGAATGAATATTTTATATGTTTCTAGTGGATGCTATTCACACATTACATTATATAAAACCCCACTTTATATTTCGTTTCACTCTATTTCTGTCCCGTTTCACTCTTTGGGTGTGTATGTGCGTTTCAGGTTAATACGAAAATAAAAAACGTATTCCCTTCTTAATTTAAATACAACGCGGACCCGTTTATGTTTTTGCTCCTGAGTAGAATGTGAAGTGAGGTGTGGCATGCTTTGTTGGTGCCCATGCAGGTCATGTAAATTAAGTACTTTAAAAATAGCATGTATAACATCACAATCCTGATTCTTTAAAATACATTTGGTATTTCATTCCTTGAATTCCTTATTACAGTCTAATTCCCTTGAAATTCTTGACCTAATCCTTAATTTCATGGCCATTTGTTGATCCATTTGATTCCATTCTTGCTCGAGAAACCTTTTTCGACACTACCATACTAAGATGACAACTATAATAATCATTTGTGGCTGATTCCCTTATTCATTTCCTTTGCCATCTTCACATTGCCACATCTTTATCAATATCATGTTTTATTCCTTGTTATCAATTCAGATACCTCCCACTGATTTTCTGTTTAATAGCTAAATATTAAAATGAGAAAGAATAAAAAATCGGTGTTTGAAGAAGAAAGAATTAGAAGATCATCGTTGTTACGACCTAAAGATCGTAGGAGCCCGACTCCCGCCCGGATCCGCTAACATACCCCATTAACTCACCATTTCACAAAAGGGCCGCCGCCCCGAAAATCCGGGGCATCATGGAGACAGGCTCGCCTTGCAGCGTTCCCCGAACCGGCCGAGGCGAACAATCGCAACCGGCCGAGGCGAACAATCGCAGCCGCCCGACCCACCGGGGTAGCGCGCTTGGGGACGCTTGGGTAGCTAGGCCAGGCCAATTGACGGGCACGGACGTACCCTTCCGTACCGGCGGGCCATACCCCCATGACCGATCGGGGGGCGCGGCCGGGCCGGACAACCCCCGATCGGAACGGCCCGCCCGATTCCCGCGAACCGTGGCGGCTAGAGTGACACAGCCCGATCTTAAGTTCGTCGCTAACGACAAACAGCCTAGGATAAGGACACGACTGACACATACGTCACCCGACCGCCTGACAAAGCATCCCCAGGCGGCTGACCCGTCCGACGGTTAGCGCTTTCGGCCCTGACATCCCGACAAAAGCACCCCTTGGCCTTTGCACCGCCTGACAGAAGCAGGTCAGGAACTCCTGTTCCCGATGTCCTTGCCCGAAGCTTACGCTGACACCCGAGCCAGCTCAGCATGCCTAGTCATCACCCGCCAGGTATAAATACCCCCTCTCCTCTTACGGAGAGGGTGTTGGATAATTCTCTCTCATTTTTCTATTATTCACACACGAGAGCAAAGGTCTTCCATATCTTTGCTCTCCCACCTATAGCTCGTCACGCGCGGCGGACACACAGATAGTCCGACCGGCGTGTCCAGCCCCCTATTTTAAGCCCTATTACTGACTTAGGCATCGGAGGGGCTAAGGGTTGAACCCCAACCCTGCCCTTCTGACGAGTTGTTCGTGCTGCAGGAAAGCTCGCCCCTTGACCGGAGTCAGCTTCAGCCCCCTGCCGTCCAACCTCCCTCAGCTGCATCCGGTGAGATTCGACCCCGTGAGCATCACCGGCAACGGGTCCGACTTCTTCACCCCACTAATCACCTGTATAACAGCCTACCTGAACCCTCATTTCCATATAACCATCGTGCCCTTGGTTCCCCATAATACAAATTCATTGTACGCGAGTTCCACCTCGTAACAATTGGCGCCGTCTGTGGGAACGAAGGGTAACACCCATGTTAGACTCCATGCCGATCCCGCGGAACCCTGACCACGGCAAAGATCCCGTGGGTCAGGAACCGCTCTCTCTACAAATCACCCCGGCGTCCGACCCCCTTCTGGGGGTGGGCACCGAAACTGAGCATGCTTCAGCCCACGCCGTCCTGAAGAGCCTTGAGGCCGTTACTCAGGCCAAGGGAGGCAATCAGACGGCTGGAACGGAGCCTCCGCCTGGCCCCTCAGAGCCCCAGAATGTAAGGCGGAACCTCCGCCTTCAGTTCGAGGAGGAGGGAGAAAACAGGGGGCTCGCCGAGGAGATTGCGGCCCAGCAAAGACTCCTGGAAGGGGAGATGGAAGTTGCGCGGCGATGGAGGCGCCTGGGGGAGGCGGCCGCCGTGCAAAGGCATTCGGACGAAGCGGTCGAGACCGCCCGAAGGGCCTACCAAGAAGAAGAGGCCGCTCGCCACCACCTCCGCCTCATCGTCGCGGAGCGCGAGAGGCTAAGGAGAGAGAACCGGAGCAACCAAGAAATCCTGGACGAGACGACGGCGGGCCGGTGGCTCGGGGACGGGCGGGACCCGTTACTGAACAGGTCCCCACCCGGAGGAGGCAGCCCGCATCGCCAGCACCACCCCTCCGATACCCTGCACGAGGAAGCCGTTTGTCGACAACTATGCTTCCTCGCCGCCGAGCGCGAAAGGCTCCTCCGAGAGAATCAAGAACGGATGGAGGCCCGAGGAGAGCTGGCCGGGAGGCGCTGGTGCTGGGAGAACCGTAACCCGTAACCCGTCGAATCCTCGGCCCGGGGAAGGAGCTACTCCCCGGGGACGGAGGACCGTCGGCGGCCGAGGTACGACCGAAGCCAGACCCCCGAATGGCGGAGAGGGGATGTGCCGGATCGCCCTACCTATCCGGAGGAGGCCACACCGCTTGCACGATGGATCACGTCCGCCCCAAGGCCCATAAGGTTCAAGCCCCCTCACTTGGCCACGTACAATGGGAGAGGCGACCCCCTCACGCACGTGCAACAATACCGGGGGGGCGATGGAGGCGCAGGATGTGGACGAGGCGTTCCTATGCCGACATTTCTCCCAAAGCCTGAGGGACACCGCGCTGGATTGGTATTTTGGCCTGCCCGCGAGATCCGTTGGGAGCTTTGGCGAGCTGTCCCACAAGTTCTGCCAAGAGTTCCGAGCCGGGCGGACGAAGAAGAAGCCCTTGGACTATCTCAGCACAATAGTCCAAGGGGAAGGAGAGACGACGGATAGATACCTCCGCCGCTTTCAGGAGGAAAGACGGGCGGTGGTGACATGTGGCGATGAGGTGCTTATGCTGGCCTTCAAGACGGGGTTGCGAACTCGGAGCCTCCACAAATCCCTGCTCCGGGATCCGCCGACCGACTATGAAGCGTTGGTTGCAATGACGGAAAGGCACGCGTTGGCCGAAGAGACTCTAGGTGCAAAGGACGTATTCCCCCCGGCGAAACCGTCCCAAGACGGACCCCGGCCGCACCCTCGGCCGAGGCAGGAAGAGAGGGGCCGAGACCGCGATCAGATATCTCGACCGCGGCGGGAGCCGCCCGAGCCTCGCCCACAAGATCGCCTTGGCCCGGTGCGCGAGCTCGCCCCGGCGCGGGGGCCCCCCGGAGTCGTCCCAAGACAAGAAGGCCCCCTACAGGCGCCTTACACGCGACTCAATGCCCCCATGATGGAGGTGCTGGCCGCGGCGACAAGGGCCGGGTTACTGCTGGAGCCTCCCCGGGAGATGAGGACGGACCCGGCGAGGCGGGACCCCCGGAGATACTGCCGTTATCACCGGGACCACGGTCACGACACCGACCGTTGTTACTCCCTCAAAAGAGAGATCGAGCGACTGATCCAGGCGGGTCACCTGGGGAACTTCGTCGCGGGAAGGCGGGCGGCAGCGGGAGAGAGAGCCCCCCCGGAGGAGGGGGGACGGGAACCGCCTGCGGACCGCGATAAGGAGGAGCCACGGCCCCCAAGGGCGGTCATGCGAATTGAGATGATAACTGGAGGGTCTTTCTCGGCGGGACGAGCGCCCGCAATCCCGGGGGCCGGAGCCCAACAGGTGATGGTGGCGGCCGCTGGCCGCCGACCGAAGCGAAGAAGGACACACCGACCCCCCATCATCTTTACCGAGGAGGACTGGCTGGGGACATGGAGCCAGGACAATGACGCTCTCGTCATCGAGGCTCGGATCGGGGCGATGGACATCGACCGGCTCCTGATTGACACTGGTAGCTCCTGCGAAATCTTGTTCCTGTCAACGGTCGAGAGGATGGGGTGGGGCGTTCAGACCTAGAGCCCTGTGTGGGCCCTGTTGCTGGCTTCACCGGCCATGCGATCCCCACTGAGGGAACGATCACCCTGCCCATGACCCTGGGGGAAGAACCGAGGGTCGTGACCAAGGAAGCACTTTTTGTCATCGTCGACGTCGCGTCGGCGTATAACGGAATCATAGGGCGTCCATATATGACAGCCATCGAGGCGCTCCCCAGCCTGCAACATCAGACGATGAAGTTCCGGACCCCGCGGGGGGTGGGACAGGTGCGGGGAGGACGGGAGGTGCCCGGAGACCACAACCAGGTGCCGTCCCTGCCTAGGAGCCCGAGGCGGTCCCTGACTGCTCTCATCCCTGACGAGAGGGAGGACTTCTGCGACCAGCGGCCGACTCCGGCAGAGGAAGTGGAGGAGGTCCCAGTGGCCTCGGACGAGGGAAGAACCGTCTCCATCGGGACAAAACTCCCGTCCACGTTGAGGACGGCCCTCGTCGCCTTGCTCCGGGAAAACGCGAACATATTCGCATGGTCTCCCGCCGACATGCCCGGGGTGGACCCGGCGGTAATCTCCCACAGGTTGAATGCAGACCCGGAAGCCCGACCTGTTCGACAGAAGAAGAGAAGTACGGGGGGCGAAAAGAAGAGGGCGGCCGAGGAAGAAGTAGAGCGACTCCTCGAAGCCAAATTTGTTCGGCCGGTGGACTACCCCGACTGGCTCGCCAACGTCGTTCTGGTGAAGAAGCCCAGTGGAAAGTGGCGCATGTGCGTCGACTTCACCGACCTCAACAAGGTATGCCCGAAGGACAGCTTCCCTCTGCCTAGAATCGACCACCTGGTGGACCAGGCGTCCGGCTATGAGTTGTTAAGCTTTATGGACGCCTTCTCGGGATACAACCAGATACCGATGGCGGAGGGGGATGAGGAGAAGACGTCTTTTGTTACCGATAAAGGCACCTTCTGTTACACCAAGATGCCCTTTGGGCTGAAGAATGCCGGGGCGACCTATCAACGGATGGTGGACCGAATATTCGGCCCTCAGGTAGGACGAAATTTGGAGGTCTACATCGACGACATGCTGGTGAAGAGCGGAAGGGCCCCCGACCACCTCGCCGACCTGCAGGAAACCTTCCAGAGGGTCCGCCGGTACAACCTGAGGCTAAACCCCGCGAAGTGTATCTTTGGCGTGCAATCGGGAAAATTCCTAGGTTTCATGATAACGAAGCGGGGAATCGAGGTGAACCCCGACAAGGTGACGGCCCTCGTCGGTATGACGGAGCCCCGGACGATCCGGGACTTGCAGCGACTGAACGGCCGGATCGCTGCTCTGGGACGATTCCTGTCAAAGTCGGCGGTGAAATCGCTCCCCTTCTTCAGGGTCTTGCGCACAGCCTTTGGCGAAGCTAAAGACCAGAGGAAGGTGATCCCATGGGACGACGACTGCGCGCGGGCGTTCGCGGAGCTGAGAGCATACCTACAAAGCCCACCGCTTCTCGCTCGGCCGGAGGAAGGCGAACCCCTAGGGTTGTACCTGGCGACCAACGAGGAGGCCGTTAGCTCCGTCCTGATCAAGGAGGAAGGAGGGGTGCAACGCCCTGTTTACTATGCCAGCCGGATCCTCCGGGAGGCGGAGACTCGCTACAGCCCTATCGAGAAAGCCGCCTACTGCCTAATCACCACAGCCCGGAAGCTCCGACCCTATTTTCAGGCTCACCCCATAATCGTCCACACCGGCATGCCCCTCGAGAAGAACCTGAAAAGACTGGAGCGGTCGGGGAGGATGCTCAACTGGAGCGTCGAGCTCAGCGAGTTCGACATAACGTACAAAGCCCGGACGGCGATCAAGGGCCAAGCGCTGGCCGACTTCGTGGTGGAATGCACCACGGAAGTCCCGCCGGGGGACCGGACGGAGCTCCCATCAGCGACCACGTCCCCACGGAGGATCGAGGGGGGCGAACCCTCAGCGCCCTCCCCGACGACAGCGGGCGAATTATGGACCATCCACGTCGACGGCTCCGCAACAGGCTCCGGGACAGGAGCAGGTATAGTCATTCAGACCCCTGATGGATGTTCGCTGGAGTACGCCATGTGCTTCAGCTTCCCGGCCACCAACAATGTCGCGGAATATGAAGCCGCGGTTAACGGGTTGAAGCTCGCTAGGGCGGTGGGGGCGACGAACGTGTTGCTCCTGAGTGACTCCCGCCTCGTCATCCAACAGATCCTGGGGGGCTTCGGAGCCCGAGAGGAAACAATGAAGCGATACCTAAATCGCATCCAGATCGAACTCCGTAAGTTCAAGAAAGCGGACGTCCAACACCTACCCCGCTCCAGCAACCTCCGGGCGGATGCCCTGTCTAAGCTGGCTTCCTCTTCGGCGGCCGAGATCGGGAAGGCAATCTACGTGGAAAGCCTGGTGACGCCAACCATCGACGAAGGAGAGCTGATGTGCGCGGACACGAGGACGTCATGGATGACCCCCATTATGAAGTACCTAGAGACGGGCGAGCTACCCGAGGAACGGATGCTGGCAAAACAGGTGGAAAGGCGGGCCCTATCATTCGTACTTCTCGACGGAGTGTTGTACCGCCGCCGCCGTGCCAATTTCGACGTCCTGCCCTACCTGAAATGCTTGGGCCCGGAGCAGGCTGAGCAAGTCATCCGCGAGGTACATGAAGGCTTCTGCGGAAACCACCATGGCGGGCGCACCATCGCCCACAAAGTAATGCGCCAAGGATACTACTGGCCGACGATGATCCGGGATGCGGTACAGTACGTCAAGAAGTGCGAGGCATGCCAGAAGTTCTGCCGGCGGACGACTGCACCTCCGGCCAACCTGATGCCCATCTTGAGCCCGATCCCCTTCGCCAAGTAGGGGCTAGACATCCTGGGGCCGTTCCCAAAGGCCTCCCGGGAAGGAAATATCTAGTCGTCGCCGTGGACTACTTCACAAAATGGGTCGAGGCAGAGCCGCTGGCGCGAATCGCGTGGACGGACATGAAGGGCTTCATCTGGCAATCCATCATATGCCGCTTCGGGATTCCCCGCTCCATTGTCACGGATAATGGAAAGCAGTTCGATTGTGAGGGCTTCCGCGACTTCTGCTCGGGCTGGGGGATCAAACTCCAGTTCGCGTCAGTCGCCCACCCACAGTGCAACGGAATGGCGGAGGCCGCGAATAAATGTATCTTGAACCCAATGAAGAAGAAGGTGGACGCCGCTCTGGGGGCTTGGGTCGATGAGCTGCCGGGAATCCTATGGTCTTACCGTACCACCCACAAGGCCTCGACCGGGGAAAGCCCCTTAGTGCTAGCATACAGGTCAGAGGCGGTCGTTCCTGTGGAAATCGGCGAGGAAACACTCCGGCTAAAGCTCTTCGACGAAGAAAGGAACGGAGAAGGGCTCGGCCTCAGTCTTGAGTTAATAGACGAGGTGCGAGACCGGGCCCTGACTAGCCTTGTCAAACACAGCCAGAGGATGGCACGGTATTACGACTCCCGGGTGAAACCGTGGACATTCAGGATCGGCGATTTGGTACTCTGGGACGCCACCTTCCACCCCGAGACCGCGCAGCGGGGAAAGCTGGCCGCCAAATGGGAAGGGCCCTACACGGTCATCGATATTGTCGGACCGGCCACGTACATCCTGGCTACCCCCGAAGGGAGCGAACTGGCCCACCCTTGGAACGCGAAACATCTGCTAAAATTCTACCAATAGCTGTGAGTTTTTCTTTCTTCGCGCAATATACACATCCACTCGTTTTTCCCAACATTGTTGTTCCTACACAAGTTTTGCAGTTCGCTAAAACTCCGAACCTCTGGGGCAGGGCCAACCCTAGCCACCCAAACCAGAGAAGGGCACGGGCCGGGATACGCGCCCGCTCCCCCCCTCAAGACCTCTGGGGCAGGGCCAACCCTAGCCACCCAAACCAGAGAAGGGCACGGGCCGGGCTACGCGCCCGCTCCCCCCCTCCAGAGCTCTTGGGCAGGGCCAACCCTAGCCACCCAAACCAGAGAAGGGCACGGGCCGGGCTACGCGCCCGCTCCCCCCCCCCCCTCTCCAGACCTCTGGGGCAGGGCCAACCCTAGCCACCCAAACCAGAGAAGGGCACGGGCCGGGCTACGTGCCCGCTCCCCCCTCCAGACCTCTGGGGCAAGGCCACCCAAACCAGAGAAGGGCACGGGCCGGGCTACGCGCCCGCTCCCCCCCTCCAGACCTCTGGGGCAGGGCCAACCCTAGCCACCCAAACCAGAGAAGGGCACGGGCCGGGCTACGCGCCCGCTCCCCCCCTCAAGACCTCTGGGGCAGGGCCAACCCTAGCCACCCAAACCAGAGAATGGCACGGGCCGGGCTACGCGCCCGCTCCCCCCCTCCAGACCTCTGGGGCAGGGCCAACCCTAGCCACCCAAACCAGAGAAGGGCACGGGCCGGGCTACGCGCCCGCTCCCCCCCTCCAGACCTCTGGGGCAGGGCCAACCCTAGCCACCCAAACCAGAGAAGGGCACGGGCCGGGCTACGCGCCCGCTCCCCCCTCCAGACCTCTGGGGCAGGGCCAACCCTAGCCACCCAAACCAGAGAAGGGCACGGGCCGGGCTACGCGCCCGCTCCCCCCCTCCAGACCTCTGGGGCAGGGCCAACCCTAGCCACCCAAACCAGAGAAGGGCACGGGCCGGGCTACGCGCCCGCTCCCCCCCTCCAGACCTCTGGGGCAGGGCCAACCCTAGCCACCCAAACCAGAGAAGGGCACGGGCCGGGCTACGCGCCCGCTCCCCCCCTCCAGACCTCTGGGGCAGGGCCAACCCTAGCCACCCAAACCAGAGAAGGGCACGGGCCGGGCTACGCGCCCGCTCCCCCCTCCAGACCTCTGGGGCAGGGCCAACCCTAGCCACCCAAACCAGAGAAGGGCACGGGCCGGGCTACGCGCCCGCTCCCCCCCTCCAGACCTCTGGGGCAGGGCCAACCCTAGCCACCCAAACCAGAGAAGGGCACGGGCCGGGCTACGCGCCCGCTCCCCCCCTCCAGACCTCTGGGGCAGGGCCAACCCTAGCCACCCAAACCAGAGAAGGGCACGGGCCGGGCTACGCGCCCGCTCCCCCCTCCAGACCTCTGGGGCAGGGCCAACCCTAGCCACCCAAACCAGAGAAGGGCACGGGCCGGGCTACGCGCCCGCTCCCCCCTCCAGACCTCTGGGGCAGGGCCAACCCTAGCCACCCAAACCAGAGAAGGGCACGGGCCGGGCTACGCGCCCGCTCCCCCCCTCCAGACCTCTGGGGCAGGGCCAACCCTAGCCACCCAAACCAGAGAAGGGCACGGGCCGGGCTACGCGCCCGCTCCCCCCCTCCAGACCTCTGGGGCAGGGCCAACCCTAGCCACCCAAACCAGAGAAGGGCACGGGCCAGGCTACGCGCCCGCTCCCCCCCTCCAGACCTCTGGGGCAGGGCCAACCCTAGCCACCCAAACCAGAGAAGGGCACGGGCCGGGCTACGCGCCCGCTCCCCCCCTCCAGACCTCTGGGGCAGGGCCAACCCTAGCCACCCAAACCAGAGAAGGGCACGGGCCGGGCTACGCGCCCGCTCCCCCCCTCCAGACCTCTGGGGCAGGGCCAACCCTAGCCACCCAAACCAGAGAAGGGCACGGGCCGGGCTACGCACCCGCTCCCCCCCTCCAGACCTCTAGGGCAGGGCCAACCCTAGCTACCCAAACCAGAGAAGGACACGGGCCGGGCTACGCGCCCGCTCCCCCCCTCCAGACCTCTGGGGCAGGGCCAACCCTAGCCACCCAAACCAGAGAAGGGCACGGGCCAGGCTACGCCCCCGCTCCCCCCCTCCAGACCTCTGGGGCAGGGCCAACCCTAGCCACCCAAACAAGAGAAGGGCACGGGCCGGGCTACGCGCCCGCTCCCCCCCTCCAGACCTCTGGGGCAGGGCCAACCCTAGCCACCCAAACCAGAGAAGGGCACGGGCCGGGCTACGTGCCCGCTCCCCCCCCTCAAGACCTCTGGGGCAGGGCCAACCCTAGCCACCCAAACCAGAGAAGGGCACGGGCCGGGCTACGCGTCCGCTCCCCCCCTCCAGACCTCTGGGGCAGGGCCAACCCTAGCCACCCAAACCAAAGAAGGGCACGGGCCGGGCTACGCCCCCCCCCCCCCCCCCCCCGCCAGCCCTCGGGGGCAGGGCCAACCCGAAGGGGGCCACGTACCCATGACTCTCGGAAAATCAAAAGAGAACAGGGGCACACGAACCGGGACGAAATGGCATCAGTTCCCGAGTCGGCTGCCCCGATGGGACTCGGCGAAACGAAAGGACGCTCGAGAAACACGCCACCATTAATAATGCGCTCCAAAAGAGGACCCATAAGAGCCACCTGGCAAAGGCGGTTTCCCACGGGCGTGAATTCGAGGAGCCCATTAATAATGCCAACTCAGCGCAATAAATAGGGGAGAAACCGTCAGCGAGATCTCCCTATAAAGACGCCACTCCCCCTTCCGAAAGTAAGAGAACCGGCAGACATGAGAAACCGCCACTTGATCCCCCCACCCACCGGGAAACGGGCCGAGATACAACGCCCTAACAAAAGAGAGGTCACCGGCCATCAATGGTTCCCGCCGCCCAGGGCGGCGGTGCCTACATCTCCAGCACCGCCAACAGGATATTCCCCTTACAAACGGATCACCAACTGGATATTCCGCTTACACAAGGGAAATCCACCTTTCACGCCTCTGTCCCCTAAACGAGGACGAGTCGGAGAAAGAATGGCATCCGTTCAAAGTCGACTGGGCAGGCGAGAGCCCCCAGCACTGGCCGGCCAGTACCTCCCCGCCCTCGACCTCCGGCCGAGGACCTCGGAAAGGCTGCATCCCCGACAAGCCCAAACGGCAAGTCCTGGCGTGTCAGCTCGCCCATGCACCATCGGGCGCCGAACCCCACTCTCAAACCGAAGCAGCGAGACACGGGGCAACGGTGGACGGCCCGATGCTCAAGAACCTCCCCAAGGAGCAAGCCTCAGCAAGACGGCTTCCCTTCTCAGCGCCTCTACCGGACCGAGGAAAACCCTGTCCGCGGAAGGAGATGACGAAGCAACGGAGGGAAGGCGGCCCGATCGGCAAGATCCACCACCCCCCCCCCACCTATCCCGGGCCAAAGAGACCTCGCAACACTTCAGCACAGAAGGCGGCCAATCACCTCCGCGCCAAGATCGACCCCAGTTAAAAAGGGCCCGCACGGCCCGCGGTGACTCCTAGATCCGGAGGTCATTAGGCCCATACGGCCGGGCGAGGACAGCTCTAAAGCCCCTCCCCGAGCCGGATCTGACCCCACAATGGGCGATGAACTAAGAACTCATGTACAAGCTGTAGCTCAGCTCTTACAAATTTAAATAAAAACATTCTTCTTTATACGCTCAGATTTTTTCGGAGAATACCATAGCGGGTAGCTATCCCCCAGCCACGTGCCGGGCGAGCAACTCGCTACCCCGCCTAACTGGCATAGGCCTTCTAGGAAGCCTACGTCCGCAGCTCGAACCCAGCGATACTACGCTTGGAAACCAGCCCCCCCCCCCCCCCCCCCCCCCCCGCTCCCTGAAAGTCACCGACACAGGGAGAGAGGTACACGGGGGCCCGCCCTGCGTAACAGGTTTTGCCCGAGATCAAATCACGATAGGACGGCGGGTCTCACCCCGCACCCCTTCGCCGACTCCCCGCCCCGCCCAAAGGCAACACAAGCCGACAACATCCCCTTCCCCCAGACCTCGCGATCTCGGACACGGGAATGTTGGGGGCATAATTAGGAATTGTGTAACTCCAGCAAGAAGCCAAGTCACGTGACCCGGAACGGACCGGTCACAAGGCAGAGGCCGCGAAATAGGCGCCCAGTCCAGACAGAGTAGCAGCCCTGTCCCGTCAAAGCAGCGCCACGATGCGGAGAAAGGACGCTTGGACTACACGCCATCAGCAACAACACGCCCCCCGAGAGGCCAGAGTGCCAGATACCGTAGACAGAGTAGCAGCGCCACGATGCGACTCAACGCAACGAAAGGACGCTTGGACTACACGCCATCAGTAACAACACGCCCCCCGAGAGGCCAGAGTGCCAGATACCGTAGACAGAGTAGCAGCGCCACGATGCGACTCAACGCAACGAAAGGACGCTTGGACTACACGCCATCAGCAACAACACGCCCCCCGAGAGGCCAGAGTGCCAGATACCGCCAGGGAAAAGCGATTCCCAAAGCGCGGGATTCCGCGAAGCCCATTAACGGCACTAATCCCCCGCATTACCCAAGAAAAACCCTTCCACAGAATCTCGCTATAAATACCCCCCCCAGAGGTCAGGGTAAAGGAGGAAGAGAGACGTAGGGGATTCCCCTCCCCTCACTCCGGGCATAAAACGGCCCTAAACGCCCCACCGAGCTACGAAAAAAGCCGACAGCCACCGACGGACCTCACTTCCCCCGACGATGGGCGTCACAGCCCCGCCACCTCCGACAGGATATTCCCCTTACACGCGGAAAGCCCCGCCCGCCAGCTTGCCTCCTGCTTGTTACTGTATCAAAAGGCGGGTCCAGATGGCCATCCGCGTGCCGCAACACCCCAATTAACGTCGTCACCTTCGGCGATCCCCACAGGGTGTCGGGGGGGAAACCCCCCAACTGCTCTCCCAGCGGCGCCGCCACCGCCACCTCGTCCTCGGCCTCCCTGGGGTTCCCCCTCGGTGCGCGGGGTCCCCGGCAAGGCCGAACTACCCTCCAGCACGACAACAGCGAGGCAGAGCGCGAGGAAGCGATGAAAGGGAAAGGAAGAGGGTCCCCTCCTACGACCGAGGGTCGCCCCCCCGAAGGCTAAACCCTCACGACATAAGGGAAGACCGCCCCGACGCGGGGATCTGCTCCTCCCGACGGAGCGAACAACGAATGAGGATAATCCTCCGTCCCAACCACCGGTTGACCCACATCTTCTAATAGTATTGTAATATCACTTAGACCTCCGATAAAGATTGGTGTATAATATTCCCCCTTTCGGAATCCTCCCCCTAAGCCCAAGCGCACATCAGCGGAAGGGTTCACCGGGCACGGCCCGGCTGAAGTTCCGCGAAAACTACAAGCGCGTCCGATGAACGCCTCTCAACAAGAACCCTAGCGTTCTCAAAAGGTCGAGCTCCCCATAAATCCGACCCAATAACCACCAACAACGGCACCTCGTCATGGGACACCGCCCTGCTTGGCTCACACTCCGGAAGAGACCTCGCGATCCCGCTATAGCGGGACACACCCCGCAGGACCAGCATCCCCCCTAAGCTTGAATCCAAGCCCGGGTAACGTTAAAAGATAGTGTCGCGGTAGCGTTACGCCATCCGAGACGAGCCGGGCTTCCGCCTCGCACTCGAATGCCGGGGGCAATTGTTACGACCTAAAGATCGTAGGAGCCCGACTCCCACCCGGATCCGCTAACATACCCCATTAACTCACCATTTCACAAAAGGGCCGCCGCCCCGAAAATCCGGGGCATCATGGAGACAGGCTCGCCTTGCAGCGTTCCCCGAACCGGCCGAGGCGAACAATCGCAACCGGCCGAGGCGAACAATCGCAGCCGCCCGACCCACCGGGGTAGTGCGCTTGGGGACGCTTGGGTAGCTAGGCCAGGCCTATTGACGGGCACGGACGTATCCTTCCGTACCGGCGGGCCATACCCCATGACCGATCGGGGGGCACGGCCGGGCCGGACAACCCCCGATCGGAACGGCCCGCCCGATACCCGCGAACCGCGTCGCCTAGAGTGACACAGCCCGACCTTAAGTTCGTCGCTAACGACAAACAGCCTAGGATAAGGACACGACTGACACATACGTCACCCGACCGCCTGACAAAGCATCCACAGGCGGCTGACCCATCCGACGGTTAGCGCTTTCGGCCCTGACATCCCGACAAAAGCACCCCTTGGCCTTTGCGCCGCCTGACAGAAGCAGGTCAGGAACTCCTGTTCCCGATGTCCTTGCCCGAAGCTTACGCTGACACCCGAGCCAGCTCAGCATGCCTAGTCATCACCCGCCAGGTATAAATACCCCCTCTCCTCTTACGGAGAGGGTGTTGGATAATTCTCTCTCATTTTTCTATTATTCACACACGAGAGCAAAGGTCTTCCATATCTTTGCTCTCCCACCTATAGCTCGTCACGCGCGGCGGACACACAGATAGTCCGACCGGCGTGTCCAGCCCCCCATTTTAAGCCCTATTACTGACTTAGGCATCGGAGGGGCTAAGGGTTGAACCCCAACCCTGCCCTTCTGACGAGTTGTTCGTGCTGCAGGAAAGCTCGCCCCTTGACCGGAGTCAGCTTCAGCCCCCTGCCGTCCAACCTCCCTCAGCTGCATCCGGTGAGATTCGACCCCGTGAGCATCACCGGCAACGGGTCCGACTTCTTCACCCCACTAATCACCTGTAAAACAGCCTACCTGAACCCTCATTTCCATATAACCATCGTGCCCTTGGTTCCCCATAATACAAATTCATTGTACGCGAGTTCCACCTCGTAACAATCGTTAATTAAAAATAACGGGGAAGATTATGTGTAGGCCTAGGGGTAACACATGCAGTTCTCTTAATAAAGATAGAAATTTAACAAAAACTAATAGGATGCGTATTCTTATTTAGCTTAATATGATTTGGAGGGTAAATTTCCTAATACAGTGACTAGTGAGATAAACTTCAAAAATACTAAAGATTTGATGGAAAATAATTGAAAACCCGAAAAACTCAATTAAGAACGACAAAGACAACAATGAAGAATAGGAATGCAAAGCATTAACCGCAATGAAGGCAGGTTAAAAGGCGCGATGGAAAATTGCATGTCTTAGCTTCAAAACATGGTTATAGTCATCCTCCTAATAATACTAGTAACAGTAATAGTAATCCTAATATTGCAGGGCTTAGCTTCAAAACATGGTTATAGTGCTTCTAATAATAATAGTAGTACTAGTACTAGTAGTAAATAATCGCTAGATTCTTGGGTTTGTTGGAAAAAGCTTGCAAATGTTTTAAGAGGTGTTTAAGTTTTTAAATAAGAAGAAAAAATCTTGGGGTTTTTAATGAAAATTCCCTTAATTGTTGCGGACTTTCTGCATCGAAAACATCATTTGCATTCATATGGTTTCAACTGCGAGTGCTGCTGGCCACGTTGCACATTCTGCTAATATGATTGCATTTATTTACAAGTTTGCCATTACATTTCCTAGTTTGACAAGGGGAGTGGCAAACTTGTTAATAAATGTAATACGTTTAGAACAATGCGTAATGTGACGAGTGGGACTCTTCCACGGCGGCAGCGGAAGCAGTTCGATGTCCCCGCCGTGTTGCTTAATAAAAAGGCTGCCGCGGTCACTTAATATTCGTCATCAAATTTCTTACAGAAATCATAGCACAACTCGGAGAGCCACTGAGCGAGCGAGAGCAAGAAATCAAGATTTTCCCAATAATTCTCAGATCAATCTGTATCCGATCATCTTCTTGATCGTCGGCCTCCGATCATCTTCTTTCACCCAGCAATCAATCTCCAACATTGCTCTAATTTTCTTCAATTTCTGGGGTTTCTTCAGTCTTTTCGATTTCTAGGGTTTCAGCTGTCTCGTCCTCCTCACTCAATGGGCATCGCCGCCGTGGATAAATATGGGAGCCAACAACTCCACCGGCCCGCCGTCGGGCGTCTTCACGCCGCCGCCGCCGCGGCCGACATCCACAACAAGGTATGCTTCCATTGGCAAGCAGGCCGCTGCAATCGCCATCACTGCCCCTTCCTACACAGCGAGCTCGATGGGCCGAAGAAGGAGAAGAATGACCATCACCCATCTTCGGGCTCCCGTGTCTGGAGAAACCCTAGCGCCGCCGCCGCCGCCGGCGGCAAGCAGGGGGGATCGATTGCTGCTCCCATGCCTCAGACCGAGCCCAAGTCTCGCCCAGAGCCCGAGCCTCAACATCGTCCGACCCAGGTGAATAAGAAGAAGGCTCTGTGCAAATATTTCGTCGCCGGGAAAGATTGTTCTTTAAGGGAAAAGTGCAAGTTTCTGCACTCATGGTTCGTAGGCGATGGAAGCTTCTCTTTGCTCGTCACTCTCCAAGGCCATCGAGATGATATCACCGGAATTGCATTGCCATCCGGGTCCGATAGGTTGTATTCGGCGAGCCACGACGAGACGGTGCGAGCCTGGGACTGCAACACCGGCCACTGTCTGGGGGCTGTTAATGTGGGTGGCAAGGTCGGTTGCATGATCAGCGAGAAGAAAGGGCAGTGGATCTTCGTGGGCATTCCGAACGCCGTCAAGGCCTGTAACGCACAGACATCGGCTATTATGACCCTGGATGGACCCATCGGGCAAGTGTATGCGTTGGCGGTCGACGACAACGATGATGATCTGAACCTATACGCCGGAACGCAGGGTCAGGATGGGCGAATTGTGGCTTGGAAGTTTGCAGGGAACCGCTTCGAGCCGGCGGATCCTCTTTCGGGCCATCGGCGCTCCGTGGTATCCCTGGTGGTTGGAGGAGGGAGGAGGCTGTATTCGGGTTCCATGGACATCACTATAAGAGTGTGGGATCTTACTACCTCACAGTGCCTGCATACCCTCTCTGCACATACCGATGTTGTGATGTCTTTGTTATGTTGGAATGAGTTTCTGCTATCGGGTTCTTTGGATGGAACAGTCAGGATTTGGGCTTTGACGGAGGGCGGCGACATACGACCGGTGTATACTCGCAACGAGGAGCACGGGGTGCTCGCCCTGTCCGGACTGCCCGATGCACATGCGTTTCCGGTCTTGTGCTGTGCCCGCAACGATAACAGCGTCCGCCTCTATGATCTCCCGTCGTTCGGAGAGAGGGGTACGATACTTGGCAAGGAGGGAGTCAGAGCCGCATCGAGTGGTCCTGGTGGCCTATTCTTCACTGGAGACGGCACTGGGGATCTCAAGGTGTGGAAGTGGACAGCCAAGGAGTCTCCGGCCGCCTCTTCTTGACGTGCATGGTTGATTCCGGACATACATACTGTGCAATATTTATTTTTGTAATCTATGTAATTTGACAGAGGCAATGCAATTTTGATTGTGGCCTTCCCCATTAATCCATTCTATGTATTATTCACTAATCATTATTAGGGACCTTGTGACTGTTTGAGCGCATATATGCGTTTGAACTTTGTAAGCGTTTATTCCACTGATTCCTTATGAATATAACATTTCTTACATCTTCCCTATTACTTGCGAGTGTCGTGTTGCTGCCTAAATTTTTTTTCCAGGTTGATAAACAGGGAAATGTTGTTGCCCGCGCCTGCTAGCAACGGGGCCCAACGAAATTGATCATGCTCATTTGTGAACTCTGGCTGTTCCAAACCAGAACTGATATCTGCATCATGTTGTACTAATGTATCGTTTTCCATGCTCTCCTCTGTTTTCACAAGAATGCCTACTGAATTTGGCTCTTTGGACGTACAAACGTCTACTTCTGCATTGTAACGGCCTGTATTTTTAGCCGTGTTTTAGATCGTGCGTATTGGTATTTTATTTCAGTCGTCTGGTTCACTTTTCGTCTATACAATGCTACGGGGTGCATTGTAACGGCCTGTATTTTTAGCCGTGTTTTAGATTTTTGTTATTTTACTAATTACTTCTCTTATTTAAATAATTACATTTAACACTTACTTAGTTGCTTAATCCCACTCGTCTTTCACGTTTGGAATTCTTTTATCAAAATAAGGAGAAGAAGTGTAACACGTCGTTAGCCAGATGCATCCTCCCCCTTGAGTCAACAAACATCATTTAATTCAGTCCTAATCATAAACCTAATCAAATTAATTTCCTTTGACGAATTGGAAATGTGGTTTCCTGCTAACTTCTTCGTAAGGCAACATTTCGTCTGCAAAACCCATCTTCTCTGCGAACCTTCCATCAGCCAAACAGACAATCCATGCAAACAAAATCCTCCAGCAAACATTTCCCGAATCCTAATAGCCATCATCCTCCACAATCGTTCTCAAATCCACCATCTTCCCTAATCCCAAATTCTCAACACAGATTAGCCTCAAATCTGTTCATCATCCTTCCAACTACAAAACTCAAATTTGAAAGAGGAGAACACCCAAAAATCAAACCCAAGAACAAACTTCAGATCCGAAGTTGAGATCAAAACAATACAAATCTGAAATAAATTTCAGATTCTTCAAAAATCAAAACCCTCCTTCATCCTCAATATTCATCTTCCTTTCATCTTCTCTCCTCTTCCTCCCCTGCTCCTCCACCCACGCACCTGAGCCGCCGGAGTCCCTCAGCCGACGCGCCGCCGCCGAGAACTGGCCGCAGCCACCCTGCTCACCCGCGCCGCCGCCCTGCTCACCCGCGCCGTCGCCGTCGGAGTCCCCTGGCTGTCGGCCACCTGCAGTTGCGCCGCCGTCGCCGGAGTCCCCTGGCCGTTGGTCACCTGCAGTTGCGCCGCCGTCCGTCTCTCCTCCCTCCTCACTTGCACAATGTAAGCCCCTCCTTGAGTTCTCCTTCACCCTTCAACCTGACAAAGAAAAAAATAATAAATAAAAAGGGAAATGGATATGACAGACTGAGAAAGAGGGGAGAGGGAGTTAACGAGAAATAAAGAGAGTGAGAGAGAGAACTAGATAAGGTTAGGTATTTAATAATGTTAAAGTTTTAACATGTTACACTTTACCCAAGTCAAAGTTAGTATGTTAACATTAGTCTTAGTTGCTGTTATATGGTAATTAAGTTAAAACTTTAATAGTTCACGTTATTAACCAATTTAAACTTATACTATATTAGTGATTAGGTATATGCAATAGTTTAAATTCATTAGTATTATTAAAAGACCAACCATGTTAGCTTCAGTAAAATACTGGTTCAAATAATTAGTTACCGAAAAATCATTAGGTTTGTATTTAGTGAAATAATTGATAATAGTTTGTAAAATGTTTCTATTAGCATTTAGCCTGAAATCACAAATTTATGACGCAGATAAATCGCGTCTCTTGTTACGATCGTCAGAACACCGAACATCACCCCGAGGCAAGTATGTATTGTATTTGAATTTGAGACAACTGCTAAAAACTAACACAATCATCATTTTAATATGCTCATATTTTATCTGTTGTAGCTGATTAAAAACGGACATTGCATGCTAATGATCCCTGATGAAAGAACAACTTTTCTCTACATATCACCATTTGAACTAAAGTGGAACAGAGGATATGACACAACCCTCGAAACATAATGAGAACCCATCGATTACAGATGGAGAATGAAACTAGTCGGTGACTGGTTATGACACTTGGGTGGGGTTGGTCCTTAGTAGTAGGGTTCGTAGATGTAGCTTGACCACTGATGTGTCCATATTTTATATCATTTTCATATCATATTTCTATCGCATTGCATGTCATCCCCGTGTCCAAATCCCACTTTTTACTGCGATTTTGGTATTTCTGACGATATTTCGAGTTTCGCAGTATATTTTGAGTTTTTAGGGATTTTGGAGCGATTTGGACCCCCGCCTGGGCTTGGACACATCCGACATGCTCATGAGCCTGCTGGCGGGGCACTGGAGGAGTTCGCCGCATTCTCGAGTTGTTGGAGGAGAGAAAGAGGAGGAGGAGGAGAAAGAGAGGTAGACAGAGAGAGAGAGAAAGGCAGCAGTAGCTGCATCAGCATTTTCCCAGGAAATGCTCGGCCCGAGCAGCTTCAGCTCGGGCCAAGCCATGACACGAGCTGCAGATACGGCCGACGCGGGCTGAGCAGGTCATCTGCTCGGCCAGATGGTGCGCCCCGAGTAGCCCCTGAGCACCCCCCCCCCCGAGTACACCCTGAGCAGCCGACCGAGTCACCCATCCTGAGCCCGAGCAGCGTGCGACGCGGGCCGAACTTCTGCCCGAGCAGATCTGACTCGGGCCGAGTCACATACTCGGCCGGCATTCCTGGGGAATTTTTGGAAGTTTTGTTGAAGCGCGCGATATGCGCGATTTTCTTGGCTGAAGCTCGCGACGGCGGGCTTAGCGGAAGGGAGATTATTCTGAGTTTTGAATTAGGATTTTTGGGGAGAGTTCTAGGGAGAATTTTTTAGGAATATTTTTGGATTAATTCTGTAGCAAACTCTGGATCGTTAATTGAAGACTATTGTTTTCTGCTTTCTTTGGATTTGTTTTTCGTTCACTCTCACTGTAAGTAATCTTTAGCCCTAATCTCTTTTGTTGCAAGAAATGTTTTCCTACGCAAATTTGATATTTTCGTGTGTTCCGATCACCATGAGTGAGTAGATTCCCTCTAGGGCCGATGGGTGAACCCTAGGATTTTAGGGGAAAATGTAGATCTAGATCCGTACATCGAATTGGGGATCTAGGGTTGTATTTCGGTAGAACCTACTGAATCCGTAGATAACACGTACTGAGATCATGCCCACAGTTTGTGGAATTAATGTTCTTAAGGGGTATCTAAAGATTCGAATAGGGAAATCGGTGGATCCAATCAAGGCACGTGGCCATGCCCGGCTCGCGCCTTGAGGGGATCCATCGACGAACTATATCGCTACGTCGATGGCTACCGCCATTGCATCGACGAGAGCCACCGAAATACCCCGTAATTCTAACCCACGAGAGTGGTACGAATTGGGAGATTAATTCCCTAGCCCTAATGCGATATGAGGAACCCATCCAACATCAACCCCAACGATCCTAGCGGCGATCCCTAAAGCTCTAGTTCCTTTTATTATATTACACAACAACAATCATCAACCCAAACCTTTCACTCCGACTGCTACATCACTTCTAGATTTAGAAATAAACTGAGATTACCACTGACACTATCACCGTCCCTGTGGGATTCGACTATCTTGTATACTATAACTTGACACCGTCCGCTTGCGGATTGAACCCGTAGTCGTAGCCTAGGAGCCATATCACGCCTGGCGTTCGTGAAACCGCCAGGTGGATCTTAGGTGTAGATTGCAGGCGCGTCAAGTTTTTGGCGCCGTTGCCGTGGACGACAATAGTGTTTTTATCTCAGTTTATTTTTATATTGAGAAGTTTGCTAGCATTCTTATCATCTCTTACCTACCATCATTTTTATTCTCTATAAATTGTTTCGGTGCAACTGACGGTGTTTTTCTGAGCTTTGTTGGTGCATGAACACCCGTCACAAGGGGGCTTCCAGAGAATTATTGTTCGATCCTGAGATCGAAAAGACAGCACGTGCTTTAAGAGCCTCCAGCAGAAGCTCGTCCCCCTCAGCTCAGATGGGAGAGAATCCTCATCCTCCTCTACGCATCGGGTCCCATCAGGGACCATATGAAGCCGATCTTTGGGAATAATTCCTCGGTGCTTAGACCGCAGCTGACGGCGGCAACCTTTGAGCTAAAAACGGGATTGATCAATTGTCACGCTCCGATCCCCAGAATACCCTACATCTAAATTTTATTTTTTTTCAAGTATTCTGAAGAGCCGAGGTGATGAAGAGGAAAAGAGGGAGAAAGAAGAAACTGAACAATCAGGCCACTACGCATATGCTGGGATAGTACAAATGCAGCTTCATTAGAATATTAACAACTCATGTATAGTATAGAACAACAACAACTAATTATACCACATCTTTCATTTACGTACATAGTCCAAGTGCACCACTACACATACACCGTCATTCTCCACATCCCAAGACAACCATATCACACCACAAGACAGCTCATACCAAGTGCTAACCTGAACCCAACTCCAAAGCACCTCCAACCAGGATAACCCTGCCACCTGAAAATGGGGAGGAACACGTCAATGTGTGCCCCAGTAGGAACCAACTTGGGTTTGGAACTCCGTATAAGGGTTATCAAATCATAAGGCAAGCAAGAGTAATAGAGCATGTAATTTAGTGATATAGTGAAAATTAAATAGATAAAACAAAGGAATCATACCTGCGGTCCTATGTCGAGCTACTGCAAGAAAAGGGTTAGCACGAATAATGATAAAAACAGTAATAATAATAATGACACAAGTATTCAAGCAAACACTATCTGATAAGACAAGTACAAGTGCCTGAGGATGACACAGAGCCACAAAGTACGGGCAAAGGGGAAGAGGAAGTGATGCCAGCAGTAGAAATAAAACACAAATCTTATCTTATTATTTCTTAATTGAGTTAATTGGAATTTGGGTAAACTGTGTGATAGCAGGACCTGGACTTCACCCCAAATTTGGGGTGAATATAGCACACGGCGCAGTGGACACGGGCAATGTACAACACCGGGCCTCTTATCTCCCTCGTCTCTGGCAGGAGTGAGGCTCTCCCACAATAACACAATCTCCGTATGTCTCCTCCACTGTCGGCAAGGCGAGTGGGTATAAATATCACATATCACATAACATTTCCTCCAACTTCTCAGTCCAGGCCTCATATCCACAATTTACTCAAATTCCACCTAAACCCCGGGTTCTGCTACTCACCCTCATTAGAGAGGACTGAGATTTATTCAATTTTATTAGCTAACATCATAAGTGACACATTAGGGGTCTTGATGGCATGGGTGTGCACATATCGCCTCATCTGCCCATCATCAAACATAGGGTCATGCACTCACGTGGCATGCCCTATATCACCACACATCATCCACTCAAAATTTTGGTGTACCCATGCCATTCAAGCCACTAACTTTACCAATTATCAATGTGGCTCAAGGCCAACACCAACACATACACGTTTCTCAAATTACTGAAAGTTGCCTTCATTGAGGCATTTCATCGAACACTGGTGAGCGTGACATGCAGGTCTATGAGAACATTAGCAAATCCATTGGAAAACATATCATGAATGTATATACCATGCCATAACCATAATCATGCACAATAGAGGGTGAAATAGCGATAGAGCACAACTTATAACATCACTTTAATGTTGCAGCTTGCTGGAATTACAAGAACAGTCATAAAGATCGACATATTTCATGTATTTATCTTGAGAATTTGACACAATTTTATAAATGAAAGTTGAAGATATAGCAGTTATGGATCTACAGATAAAATGTCTTGTAAAAATATTAAGTATTTTATTTATGGTGAATTATTTAGTGAAGTGTGTCAAATCTGTTTTTCAGACAGATTTTTGGGTGTGTGTTCAAAGCCAATTTTGAGCATGTTTTAACCAGAATTTCGACATATATGAAAGCTGAAAAACTTTTAGATAATGTTCTTAAGTTTTCAACAAGACCAAGATCACAAAATTTCGTTAAGTGTGCAGGTAATTAAGCCATTTCTACTGAACTGTGTCAAGGCTGGAAATCAAACAGACATGCTGTAAAGATAGATTTATTTCTCTTAATTTTTGAATTGAAACTATGTCATATTTTATAGGATTTTGGGGTAGAACTTCATGATCTACAATCTCATATTTTTTTTGAAACATGATTCGAGCTACAGTAATCGTAATCACGGCAAAATTAGACATCAAAGTTTCTGAATTTTAAAAGAGAGAGATTTGCTAAAAATTTCAAGGGGAAAATGGTGAAATTGAACATGATACATAGATTTTTGATTATCCATATCACATATTAAGTAAAACATGCTATAATAACAAAATAGCACCAATAAATTTGAAGGAATTCCAAATCCAAGAAGTTCCTACCTCAAATAGCTTGATTTCCCTCTCTTTTACTCCTCTTTTCTTCTCCACTTTCTTCCCTCTTACATGCTACTTGATATACTTAATTTTGGATGGAAGAATTAGGGTTTTTGAATTGAAGAAAGGGGAGAAAGAGAGGCTAGGGTGGCCGGCCCTCTCTTGGGGAAAAAGGAAAAAGAAATGAAAAAGAGAAGAGAAAAGAAAAGTAAAGAAAGGTAAAGAAAAGGGGAGAAGTTTCTCCAAAAATCCCTGACTCTAGAACCCCCCTTAAGATAAGCATGCATATTAGGAAATGACAAAAATACCCCTCCATCATTTGGATATTTACAAGTTTGTCATTACTTTACGCACACACAACCTAGGTATGTACGCACAGCAATTTAAGCCCAAATGACCGTTTTGCCCCTGACTTTTCTAAAAAATTACGAGAGTTGCCATTGACCCCGACCCCCTTTCACACTTGCATGGCTCTTCTTACACACATCCATGCGAGCATTCATGCATCACACACGCGTCTAACATATTCCTGTTGTTTTGCACCGACGACGTCTTTAACGCTTCTCTGCTTCCATACTTCGTATTCACTTCCCTTAGCTACGTATTAAGGCCCAATCCCCCTCTCACTACGTTACATACATCGATAACTACGGTTATTTCATGCCCACGTATGCATTGTACGTGAAAATACCACACGTATACTGCAAAATACACGTATAGGTCAAAACAGGGCATTACATCAATCTTATGCAGCAGGACCCCTTCCATGGGCATCCTCATGAGAACCCCCAACCATCACATCGACTCCTTCTTGGCCAAGTGCGATACATTCAAGGCGAAGGATGTCAGTGATGATGCAGTGAAGTTGCGGCTGTTCCCGTTCACCTTGAGGGACAAGGCCTCCTACTTGCTCCGAGCTCACCCTCCCAACCACTTCACTACCTGGGAGAAGCTCGCGCTCGCATTCGTGGATAAGTTTTATCCAACATCGAAGACGATCCGAATCCGAGGAGCCATATCCAATTTTAAGCAGCTCTCCCAGGAGTCAGGCTTGGGAGAGGTTTAAAGACCTCCAACATCAGTGCCCCCACCATGGGATCGAGCCTTGGGACTTAGTGCAGAGCTTCTACAACAGGTTCCAACCAAGCACTAAAATGATCATTGATGCTACAACGCAGGGCGCTTTATTGGATAAGTCTCCTGAGGAGGCTATTGATCTTCTGGAGCACATGGCTGCCAACACCCAGCAATGGAGTGATGAGAGGCCAGGTTCGGTTCAATCAAGATACATCGAACTAGTTCAAGAGCATCAATTCTTCGCTCGATGAACAGAGGGGACAGAAGTCGTAATTGCTGAAGAATCAGGGGAGATTACCCTCCCTGCCGGAGACTAACCCCAGAGCTCAAGCAAACGTCGTGGTTTTAGTGACCACACGAGGAGGACGGGCCACTGACCCCGTTATGGTTCCAGTGTCAAACAAGGAGAAGGTTCCCATTGAAGAAGTTGTTGATGACAGTACCAGAGTTGAGGCCACTGAAGGGCCTATCGCCATTAAAGAAAAGATGGATACACCTCCCGTCATGCCTGCTACCACTCCTCCACCTGCTGATGCATCCAAGGGCAAAGCTTCCAGGCCTCCTCCTCCGTATCCTCAGAGGCTCGCCCAAGCCAAGTCGGAGAAAAAGTACTCCAAATTTATGGAGTTACTGAAGGGGATTCAGCTGAATATCCCATTCATTGATGCCATTATCGAGATCCCGGCTTATGCTAAATTTCTAAAGAATCTCATCACAGGGAAGCGAAGGCCGGAAGAAATCAAGTTGTTGGAGGATTCCACCTCCATTATCAAGAACCCTCTCCCTCGGAAGCTGCCGGATCTGGGGAGCTTCACCGTACCTTGCTCTATCAGAGGAATACCAATCAGCAGAGCGCTAATTGATCTAGGGGCTAGCATCAGACTGATACCCCTTTCTATCTTCAGAAGACTCCAGACAGGAAGCGAGCTGGAACTCACTAGCATACCAATCCAACTCGCCGATCACTCTATCACCTACCCAGTAGGGATAGCGAGGGACGTGATCCTCCAGATACCTCCAGGACTATGCGTCCCAGTTGATTTTGTCATCATGGACATACCGGAGGGAGGAAGCTCTCAGCTAATACTCGGTCGCCCCTTCATGACGACGGCCGGGGTGCTTATTGACGTCCGAGAAGGAACCATCTCCCTCAATGTGGGAAATATTGAAGCTGAGTTCCGGCTGCAAAAGCCAATGAAGGAGCGTGCCTGTTGGATATGGAAGACGTTTGTACACCCTTGTGGGGGATGTACGAGGAAATACGGACCTCGAACGTCGCGTACACGAAGTCGTGTGCAAAGGGAATCTGTTCCCTTGCGGAGAGGATCTCTGGATGAGCGGGAAAGTCGCATTATATATGCATAAGTGCATGCGACATATGGCTAATAAAGGGGGAATATCTTAAGCTTATGTTGTACCATGCATATGGTACAACTTAAGCTTATAATGTGCCATGTATCATGGTACACCTTAATTAAGTTGTTCCAAAGGAACAACTTACCCTAAAATAACTACCTTGGGGGCTATAAATAAGACCCAAGGGTAAGCCATTTCTGACACCTTTTGCATGAAATTCATGCATGCATCTTCATCCTAGCGAAGCTCTGCAGAAATATTTCCTCTCCCTCTATCCAAGTTCTTAATCTAAAGTAGAGATTTAGATTGTGGATTTAGTAGCCTTACTCCGTTCGTGAGTAGACTCGATCCGTCGTGGCGAATCCGAAGGCGAAGTTCGTAGACTACCGTGCAGCGTACGCAAGCGTAAGTCTAAACTTCATATTATCGATCCTAACTCTGTTTTGGCAGGATACTTCATTGGTATCAGAGCCATATGGGTTCGCCCCGGTCAAACCACCGCCCCGTCGAAACTATGAACGAGTCGTTGTCTTTTTCACGAATGGGTCTCCTACTATTACGGATATAGTAGGAACGCTTCGTGACGGAGAGAACGCAGCGGTTGTTCTTTTCACGTTAGGGTCTCCTATCATTACGGATATGGTAGGAACTCTCCGTGACAGGAAGAACCGACCGTTCACGTAGTATGTTATTTTTCATTTTTGGCACACGGCCATTAGGAAATAACTAATTCCTCGACGAACGGGTGCTTCATCGATGAACGGGTGCTTCATCGAGGAAGATGATGGTAGTTATTTCCATCGGATAAGAGGAAATTTGGTGCATGTGCACCATGGCCAAATGGGCTATGAAGGCCATGCACCCCCCCTCCCCAAGCGGAAGGGGTTGGCTACGGCCAATAACCACCGGCGACCACCCCATCAAGGGGGAGGAATGAGTGCGGCAACCCCATTTAAAGGGGGTGGCCGGCCATGGCCAAAGGGGCCATGGCCGGCCAACGCCGAATGGCCTTGGCCATGACCGGCCATGGCCAAGCCATGGCCGTCCATGGCCAGGCCGGCAGTGGCCGGCCAAGGCCAGGCCGGCAGTGGCCGGCCTTGGCCAAGCCCTGCCGGCCAGGCCGGCCCTGGCAGTGGCCAGGGCCGGCCCTTGGCTGGCCTGCCGGCCCTGGCAGAGGCCAGGGCCGGCGCCCTGGCCTCAGGCCAGGGCCTGGCCGAGGCCAGGGCAGGAGCCCTGGCCCCGGCCAGCGGCCAGGCCGCCCTGGCAGCGGCCAGGGCAGCGCCCTGGCCTCAGGCCAGGGCCTGGCCAAGGCCAGGGCAGGAGCCCTGGCCCCGGCTAGTGGCCTGGCCGGCCGGCCCTGGCAGAGGCCAGGGCCTGGCCGGCCCTGGCCGAGGGGGCCAGGGCCCCTGGCCGGCCAGGGCAGAGGCCCTGGCCGGCCCTTGGCCAAGCCCCGGCCAGGGCAGAGGCCCTGGCCGGGAGAATTTTGCATTTCGAAAATTGGTCGACCAATTTTGTGTTTTTGGTCGACCAATCTGGCAGAAGGTCTGGGTCGACTGCAAACTTGCCTACTGACCCATACGGTGTGACAAAAGGCATTGGCCAAACTCGAATGTGCCGATTAGCCCATACGGGGCTAACCACAGTGCCGACTAGTTCATACGGGACTAACGTTTTAATGAAGTTTTTTTTTAACTTGGCCTCTACTCCTTGATGACTAGCCATAGTGCTCTACTTCATGCGAGATTAGCTAAGTCATTGTGCTCTACTCTACGGAGATTAGCCAATGTACTTATGTAATTGTGCTCTACTCCTTGAAGATTAGCCGTAATGCTCTACTTCATGCGAGATTAGCCATGTCATTGTGCTCTACTCCACGGAGATTAGCCAATGAACTTATGACGTTGTGCTCTACTCTACGGAGATTAGCCAATGTATTTTAAATTCGTTTTTGAAAAATACGTTTTCAAAAACGCTTTTCCGCTGCAAAGTACTATAAGAGTACTAACATTTGATAAAGTGAGGGAGAAATATCGAAAGTTACTCTAGATGGTGATTGGAAACATAATGACCTTTCCGATTCTAGAGTAACATCTTCAATATTTTTCGAAAGTAACTTATCAAATACTCGTTTTCCGCTGCTAGTACTATAAGAGTACTATTGTTTGATAAGTGATGGGGGAATATTGAAGGTTGTTCTAGATGGTGATTGGAATCACAGAGACCTTTTCGATTCTAGAACAACATCTTCAATATTTTTCGAAAGTAACTTATCAAATATAATATAATTCCAAGTGGGATTTGAATTTTTAGAACTATCCAAATGGGATACTCTATTATCATTTCAAGTGGGAGTTATATTTTAAGAATTTTTATGCAATGTTTTGATCGAACCTTCGGTTTTGTGTTTTTTGCAGCATTTTAAAAGTAAAATGTCTTCCGCTTCAAAAGATATCGTCGCTGAGTTAAACAAAGGTGAAAAACTCAACGGCGATAATTACAAACTTTGGTCCATTAAGATACAATACGTTTTAGAGGAGCAAGAAGTGCTCGAAACTCTAAAGAACGTAATGATTGAACCCGAGTTGGGCAATACGGCCCAACACAGACGAGACAAGGAAGCTTTTGATGCTTGGTCTCGGAAGAATAAGATAGCGCGCATTACGTTATTAAGCAGTATGGCTGATGACATAATGCGCATCCTCCGAGAATATGACCTAGCCATGGACATATGGTCCAAGCTAGAAGAGAAGTTCGGTGGCACATCGGTGTCCAAACTTCGCGCCTTAACTATAAGGTTCGATACATATAAGAAACGTCCAGATCATTCCATGGGGAAACATCTGCGACATATGGCGAACCTTATCTCGGAGTTAAAGGACGCAGGTCATATGCTCACTGATGAGCAACAAATCCAAGCAGTCATACGTTCCCTACCAAATGGTTGGGATCAAATGAAGATGCATCTCACTCACAATGAGAGCATCAAGACCTTCAACGACGTTTCCAAGCACCTCGAATTAGAGGAAGAGCGGCTTGCGGCTGCCAAGCCAAGTGCAGAAGTGCACATGGTTGCTAGTTCCTCACACGGGGGAAAGAAACGTAAAGATCGTTCGAAGTCTTCTAATGAACGTAATAAGCAACCTGAGTCTACCAAGGAACCCAAACATAAGGGTGGGCACAAGAAATGGCACAAGAAGAAAGACTTGAAAAGGATCAAGTGCTTCAAGTGTAACAAGCTCGGTCACTATGCTCGTTCGTGTACGAGTGGAAGTGACGAGGTAACTTGTAATACTAGTTACATATGTGTTTCTAGTTCACTATTTCTTGTGGAATCTAATCCATTTTGGGATAATTGATTCAGGTGCCACCGACCACATAGCAAAGGACAGACGGTCCTTCGTGGAGTATCACCGGATACTCAAGGAATGAAGTGGATCAATATAGGAAACAACACACGTGTTGAAGTGAAAGGCGTTGGGACTCGCAAGCTTGTCTTGGACAACGGCCTCACTCTCCTACTACATGATGTTCTCTTCATTCCATATATATTCAAAGGAATATTAAAATTGTGGTCAATTTATTGGGACTTGGTTATAGTTGGTTCCTTCGTGATTGTAATATGGACCTATTTTGTAATAATTCCTTTATTGGTACTGGGTTTATGTTTCAAAGGATTTATTGTAATAAGTACAATGTATGATTCCTCATGTAATGAAAATTTCCTTGTGACAAATTCTTTGACTAATGAGTCTAATATAATTTGTTGGCACTCAAGGCTTGGTCATATTGGACCAACGCGTATGGATAGACTTGCCAAACGTGGCCTTTTATCCAATGTTTCAAAGGTTGAAATGTCGACCTGCGAACATTGCCTTGTTGGGAAAACTTGTCGCAAGCCGTTTGGAACCGGCACAAGGGCCAAGGTTCCATTACAGCTTATCCATTCGGACATATGTGGTCCGATGAATGTCAAGACAAGACGCGGGAAGTCCTATTTCATCACTTTTAATTGATGATTTCACCCGATTCGGTCATATCTATTTTGATATCCCACAAAAGTGAAAGCACTAAACTTGCTTTAAAAACTATATGAGTTTAGTGGAGAATCAATTAGATCGCAAGATTAAGGTCGTGCAAACCGATAGGGGCGGTGAATATCAATCAACAAGTTTAAAGGAACTTTGTGATGAAAAAGGCATAGTACATCAAGTAACTATGCCTTATACTCCTCAACAAATTGGTGTTGCAGAAAGGAGGTATAGAACTTTAATGAAAAATGGTCCATTCAATAATGGCGCAAGCTAACTTGCCAATCACCTTTTGGGGTGATGCATTATTGACAACCGTTTTCATTTTAAACCGCGTACCCTCGAAATCAGTTAGCTCCACTCCTTATGAGTTGTGGAACCAAAGGTCTCCTGACTTAAACATTTTTACCTTG
This sequence comes from Scilla litardierei, assembly GCA_030789695.1. Classification (NCBI taxonomy): domain Eukaryota; kingdom Viridiplantae; phylum Streptophyta; class Magnoliopsida; order Asparagales; family Asparagaceae; genus Scilla; species Scilla litardierei. The sequence goes on along the minus strand of CM061130.1, from coordinate 62,223,793 downwards.
AGTTTGTGCATTCAACGCACATATTTCCTCCCATAAGAATGGCAAACTTGGGCCATGGGGAAGGAAATGTATCTTTAAACGATACGCATAAAAAGGTTATGTTTTTGTTAATCAGGAAGACAATGGTGTGCTAATTGATTTTGAGTCGAGGGATGTCACTTTCTTGGAAAACGAGTTTCCAAGACAGGGCGAGATAAGTCAGGACTTATCTCTATTTTTGAGATTTATGATCAAAAAGGATTACCTCATTCGAGTGGGAGAAATTCTTGGTGAAAACGAAAATTCTTTTCAACCTTCACCAATGGATTATACGAATGACGATTATCCTATTCCATACGGGAATAATGATCCAAGTGGGAGCAATTCTAACAACATTTCAAGTGGGAGTGATATTAGAATTGATCTTAATTCGAGTCAACAAGGACTTGAAGAATCTCAAATATGCCGCATCATGCCCTGCAAAAGACAAATGGATGGAAGCGATGAAGGAGGAATTGAAATCCATGAAAGTTAACCAAGTCTGGGACTTAGTTAACTCACCCAGAGGACATAGAGCAATTGGGAACAAATGGGTTCTCAAGATCAAGCATAAGGCTGATGGCTCTATAGATAGATATAAAGCTCGCCTTGTCGCGAAAGGTTTTACGCAACAGGAAGGGATAGACTACAAAGAAAACTTCTCACCTGTTGTGCGTTTTACCTTGATTCGCATGATTCTGGCAATGGTAGCTTGCTTATACCTCGAATTACATCGGATGGATGTAAAGACTGCCTTTCTCAATGGAGAATTGGACGAGGAGATCTATATGGAACAACCAACAGGGTTTGTAAAAGAAGGAAACGAACATAAGGTTTGTAAACTTCGTAAGTCCATATATGGTCTTAAATAATCCTCGAGGCAATGGTATATACGATTTCAAGAAGTTGTCTTATCAAATGGATTTTTTCCATGCTTGATGAAGATAACTGAGTATATATCAAGAGGATTAAAAGCAAGTATATTATCATGTCTCTATATGTAGATGACATTTTAATAGCCAGAAATGACAAGGGCTTTGTGATGAGTATCAAGGCTTGACTTTCATCAGTATTTGAGATGAAAGGCATAGGAAAAGCCGCATATATCCTTGGAGTTAAGATTTCAAGGAATCGTTCGAAGAAACTTCTTTCTCTTTCACAGGAGACTTATATAAAGAAGGTTCTAGAACGATTTAATATGCAGGACTGCAAGTCCATTGATATTCATATAAGCATATGCGATAATTTATATCTGGAATCGTGTCCAAAGAACCAAAAGGAAAAGGAAATTATGGAAAAAGTTCCATATTCCAGTGCAGTTGATAGTCTTATGTACGCTATGGTGTGTACGAGACCAGACATCTGTTTTGCCGTTGGAAATGGTAAGCTGTTACCAATCCAACCCAGGGCAAGAACACTGGAAAGCGGTTAAGAGGATAATGCAGTATCTTAAAGGAACTGCAGATTTGCAAAAGACTATGATAAAACCAAGAAGGTAGACATAAGGTACATATCTACGCATGAGATGATAGAGGATCAGCTTACGAAAGCGATCCCCAGAAATGTGTTTTATAAACACTTATCATCCCAAGGATTGCGTATGAGCTGAGTTGTACCAATATATATTCCCATGTCTAAGAAAGATCAAATTTAATAAAAGAATAAGTTCTTTTTCAAACATTGCATATGAATTTCTTAAAGAAATGTTTGTATACATTTTTTTGAAATCTCAGCTGAATTGTGTGTATGTCGGACAGATAAAGGTTGGCTCTCTCACATGAGCAACCGCCTTATCTTATCAGATGGATAAGATAGAGATGAGACTAGTTTAAAGTCAAAATCATTAGACGAATGATTTAGAGTCATGACTTAAACAAGATAGTCGAATGAAAGATCTGCATCATATGGATGCTTACAAAAGATCTGAGATCTGTATCACAAGGATATTTGAAAGAGATCTCGTAGGATTTTTTAAATCCTATCTGTCTTATGCAGGATGAGAGTCCGTGAATATTTCACGAGTAGTAAGGGGACTCAAAAAGATAGGCACTGTGGTGTCTGATCTTTTCATCCGTACAACATCATTAAGACATACTCTCCATGGGAAAGGAATGATGTTGTAATACGTGTTCATACCACGTATGCATTTCGACCACTGAGTTAGTAGCAATAGTGTTTGCTATTATGTGAGACTCAAAGGCCATACGGGTCTTAACTCTTACCCTCAAGGACTCCAATTGGTTCCTTTAGATTTGACGAGATGATCGCTATCTTAGCGTGTTACTAATGGGCTATGGTAATTCGGCTCGGCGGGGCACGTTAGAAAAGCGAATCAAGTCAAGATCAGAAGGTTCGCAAAAAGAGGAAGATTGATTTCATATTCGCATTTGGACTTTAGTGATTCAAAGCTGGCCAGCCAATTGTAATCCAGATGGGATTCAATTGTTGAATATAAAGTACAAGAAATGTGAAGAAATAATCTAGGGTAAAGCATGCGTTGAACTACTCAACTTTGCACCTTCGAGGTCGTTGTGTATCTCTAACAAGTGCACAACAACAGACTCTACGCGCATGACGGTCGCACGGACTATTTCTCGGTATGATAGATGAAAGAACTAAGAGAAAGACGTTCTCTTACAATCCCCTCAAGTGTGAGTGGGAGATGTTGGATATGGAAGACGTTTGTACACCCTTGTGGGGGATGTACGAGGAAATACGGACCTCGAACGTCGCGTACACGAAGTCGTGTGCAAAGGGAATCTGTTCCCTTGCGGAGAGGATCTCTGGATGAGTGGGAAAGTCGCATTATATATGCATAAGTGCATGCGACATATGGCTAATAAAGGGGGAATATCTTAAGCTTATGTTGTACCATGCATATGGTACAACTTAAGCTTATAATGTGCCATGTATCATGGTACACCTTAATTAAGTTGTTCCAAAGGAACAACTTACCCTAAAATAACTACCTTGGGGGCTATAAATAAGACCCAAGGGTAAGCCATTTCTGACACCTTTTGCATGAAATTCATGCATGCATCTTCATCCTAGCGAAGCTCTGCAGAAATATTTCATCTCCCTCTATCCAAGTTCTTAATCTAAAGTAGAGATTTAGATTGTGGATTTAGTAGCCTTACTCCGTTCGTGAGTAGACTCGATCCGTCGTGGCGAATCCGAAGGCGAAGTTCGTAGACTACCGTGCAGCGTACGCAAGCGTAAGTCTAAACTTCATATTATCGATCCTAACTCTGTTTTGGCAGGATACTTCAGTGCCCACGTGGAAGGGGCTAGTTATCTAGAGTTTCTGGAGGAGGAGGTGATTGAAGACTTTTCTGCTGAAGAAGTCATGAAGGACCCAATCAAAGCAAGCATCGACGACGACGGCAACCCAACGTACAACAAAGCGGTCGTCGCGTACATCCAAGTATTGGATGAGGAGTTTCAACGTCGTCAGACAAATCATCTAACATCGGAGGTCACATCTTTCATGGAGGAGAGTGTTGGAGTAAGCGGAAATCAAACGTCGCCGAATTGCACCACCCCAGAGGATGACGCGCGTGCGCCCGATGACAATTGATATATCATGGGGAGTCGAGCTCATGACTGAAAACGAGCGCTTATTGGGAGGCAACCCAATTCCGTAGTTTTTGAAATTTCTTTCTCATTTTCTTATTTTCCTATTTTTATTTCGTGTTTTTAGGAAAAATTGCAAAAATTATAAATTTTTTTGACGAGTTTGTGTTTCGTGTAGGACGGAACATCGGGGGCATGCGCATTGACATTTTAAACGAAAGAAAGCCAGAGGAAGATAACGAAGTTTAAGATTTGAGAAGGAAATGAAAGGAAAAGAAGGCAAAAAGGAGCTACAGGAAACTCGGCCCAAGCAGCTCAGCTGCTCGGTCGAGTCGAGCAGACACGGAGACGTAAGCTCGGCCCGAGCGGCATCCTGTTCGGTCGAGCTGTACAGACTGAAGAATTTGGTGAAAAACGTCGCTCTGCCAACCCGGGCAGAGCATAATGACTCGGCCCGAGTAGGATACGGCTCGCCCCAAGCACAGTCCTGCTCGATCGAGTACTACAGGGAGCCCAAGTTGGAGCAAAAACATCACTCTGTCGACCCGAACGGAGAATTACTCGCTCGGCCCGAGCAGAACGGCTCGGCTCGAGCATATTCTTACTCAGTCGAGTTTTACAGTGGCCAAAATTGGGAAGAAATTGCCACTCTGTTGACCTGGGCAAGGTAAGTGCAACTCGGCCCGAGAATGTTTTGACTCTGACCGAGAACCGACCGAGCAATCCAGTGATTCAGCCCGAGTCGCTGCTCGCAGCTAACCGGGCCGCTGATCCTCGACCGGCCCAACCATGCCTATTTAAGCGCTGTTTACGATTCCGAGCCGTCTTTCTCGCTCGGCAAAACCCTCACGCCCTCCTTGCAGCCATCACGACCTCTCTTGGAGCCGTTCCTTCCCACCACGAGGCCCCCCCCATCGTTCAACATTCAATCCGAGCAATTGTTCTTTACAATTTGACTCTGTTGTTCCCCTTGTCTAAAAATACTGACGCCTACCTTGTTTCTCTTTCAGGTTTGAATTGCTTAACAACAAGGATACATCTTTGAAGAGCTTGGGGATATTCCGAACCGTCGGAAACCACTACATCAAAACAAAAACGCCATCTTTTTCAAGTCGGTAAACTCACCCACCCCCCCCCCCCCCCCCCCGCTTTACTTATTTTATTACTATTTTCCTCCTCCTACGCAATGCCTCCACGCCGTGCTAGACTCTCGAACCCCAGCACCTCAAACCCTATGCCTACACGGCGCACGCGTCGCATACGCTCCCCCACCCGAGCCACCACCGCCACCGATCCATCCACTGCCACTCCTGCACCACCTTCCCCTCCCTGTTCCTTCGGCCCCATTTACATAGGAGACACAGAATTTGAGATTACATTTCGTGACAATGACCAAGAAGACCGCTTTGGCGCTATGGTCATACTAGCAGGATATTATGGTGGTCCGGTAACTCAAGAAGTGGTCGATCGTGACGTTCCTTTCCTTCAGAGCCTCATGCGTCACTTTCGTACCGACCCTCCCCACGAGTTCCGACCAGCCCAGCCACCACCCACCGCCCCAGGTCCACAGCAGAGGGACCCATCACCACCTCCAGAGGGTGGTGCCTCTGCTTGATATATTCTTATCCAGTTTTTGCCTCCCCCTTTATTTTTAGTGCCCATCTGTCTCTTCGGGGCCCTGCTTTACCATAGCTTGGGGGAGGATACGGACCCATGCATTTGCATTGCATAATATCACATTTTTATTTTTTATTTTATTTTTTTCGTTTTAATCTCTTTTTAATTTGAATAGTTTTATTTTTTATTATCCCACCCGCTCCACCCCTCAGCATCATCTCCCTCTCACGAGCGATTTCTTAGCAGTGAGGACACTGCTACGTTTAGCTTGGGGATGAGCGCGGCCGCTTTATTTTTATTTTTATTTTTATTTTTTATTTTTATTTTCGCATTTTCTCCCTTATTTTCAGTTTTTATTTCACTTTTTCGCCACTTTACTGCCCCATTTTATTTTTCTCATTTCGCATCATATCTTCTGTTTTTCCTCATGCATGCATCCTCTTTTTATTTATTTCCGCTTTTTCCTCTTTTTCTCCTTATTTCTGCTGAGGATGGTCTGAATGATGATATCTCTCTAGGCTTTATTAGTTTTTAGCGATGCGTATCCCTTTGGCATGTTGTTGGGATTAATTTCAGCTTTATTGTCTATATGCATGTATTTCTTTTGATGATCTGCCTATTTAATACCTGATATGAATTGAAGTCAATTGTATGAATTAGTATCTAGTATGACTTATGTTGGCAAACGCACCCAGGTTCACGCATCACTGAACACTTTGAGCACATGTTTTTATCATCCTTTTCACTTCTGTTTGCATGCCTGTTGACATTGTGATTATTACCGCATGCTATTTTCAGTGTTCCTTTAGAGAAGTGAAATACACGTGCTATATATGAGTTTAGTTAGAGTTTTATTTTATCGAACTGATGTGCACCCTCTTATGAGTGAACCGAGTGTCCCACTATCTTCCTTCTCCACATATCTACTTTTTCTCTACATATCAGTTGGTTACACCCCTATAGCTACTTTATTGTATCTCACTTCCCATGTATAAAAATAAAAAGGTATAGCTTCTTATCTGTTAAAAAACAAAAAAATGAATAAATATCATCTTGTGCTATTCCATTAAGAAGCTATATTTCTTTCTGGGAAGAAAAAGAAATTAAATTCCATATCATTTTTATTGATGCGATGTCTCAAGCTAAGCTGGGGGGGGTAAACCAACTGATCATTTGAGTGAGCTTGACATTAGAGTGGAGACGGTGCACGTCAGGGAGATTTAATAAAACCCGAACTTTACGAATTACTTTAGTTTTGGGGATTTTTCACGTATCAATTTGAATATCTGAATGGCATGATCTTTCTTTTCTCTATTGCATGTTGCGTGAATCTATTGTGCTCCTTGTATATCTTTGATTGAAAGGGCATTGTCAACTATTTTATACCAGACTATAGGGATTGCACGAGATTGATAGGATTTGACGGTGTTATTTCAGTAGATCCCTATTCTTTGCCTGCATTACATGACATATGATGTATAAAGCTTGAAATTATCAATAGCATGCATGTCTAGCATTCAGAGCATCGTGATAGACTTTTTAGGCCTGAGATCTGACCGATCATCCGTAACACTTCTCTCTTATTTCCCTCCTTTTGTTTTTCTCTTCGTTTTGTTTTCATTTTTCTTCTTTTCATTTTGTTTTCCTCCCGGCGTACCGATTATTCATCTTCCTCGAGGACGAGTAAGAGGTAAGCTTGGGGGATTTTGATGTGTCCATATTTTATATCATTTTCATATCATATTTCCATCGCATTGCATGTCATCCCCGCGTCCAAATCCCACTTTTTACTGCGATTTTGGTATTTCTGACGATATTTCGAGTTTGGCGGTGTATTTTGAGTTTTCAGGGATTTTGGAGCAATTTGGACCCCCGCCTGGGCTTGGACACATCCGAAATGCTCATGAGCTTGCTGGTGGGGCTTTGGAGGAGTTCGTCGCATTCTCGAGTTGTTGGAGGAGAGAAAGAGGAGAAGGAGGAGAAAGACATGCAGACAGAGAGAGAGGCAGCAGTAGCTGCAGCAGCATTTTCCCAGGAAATGCTCGGCCCGAGCAGCTTCAGCTCGGGCTGAGCCATGACACGAGCTGTAGATACGCCGACGCGGGCCGAGCAGGTCATCTGCTCGGCCAGATGGCGCGCCCCGAGTAGCCCCCGAGCACACCCCGAGTACACCATGAGCAGCCGACCGAGTCACCCATCCTGAGCCCGAACAGCGTGCGACGCGGGCCGAACTTCTGCCCGAGCAGATCTGACTCGGGCAGAGTCACATACTCGACCGGCATTCTTGGGGCATTTTTGGAAGTTTTGTTGAAGTGCGCGATATGCATGATTTTCTGGGCTGAAGCTCGCGACGGCGGGCTTAGCAGAAGGGAGATTATTCTGAGTTTTGAATTAGGATTTTTGGAGAGAGTTCTAGGGAGAATTTTTTATGAATATTTTTGGATTAACTCTGTAGCAAACGTTGGATCGTTAATTGAAGACTATTGTTTTCTGCTTTCTCTGGATTTGTTCTTCGTTCACTCTCACTGTAAGTAATCTTTAGCCCTAATCTCTTTTGTTGCAAGAAATGTTTTCCTACGCAAATTCGATATTTTCGTTCGTTCCGATCACCATGAGTGAGTAGATTCCCTCTAGGGCCGATGGGTGAACCCTAGGATTTTAGGGAAAAATGTAGATCTGGATCCGTACATCGAATTGGGGATCTAGGGTTGTATTTCGGTAGAACCTACCAAATCCGTAGATAACCCGTACTAAGATCATACCCATGGTTTGTGGAATTGATGTTCTTAAGGGGTATCTAGGGATTCGAATAGGGAAATCGGTGGATCCAATCAAGGCACGTGACCATGCCCGGCTCGCGCCTTGAGGGGATCCATCGACGAACTATATCGCTATGTCGATGGCTACCGCCATTGCATCGACGAGAGCCACTGAAATACCCCGTAATTCTAACATACGAGAGTGGTACGAATTAGGGGATTAATTCCCTAGCCCTAATGCGATGTGAGGAACCCATCCAACATCAACCCCAACTATCCTAGCGACGATCCCTAAAGCCCTAGTTCCTTTTATTATATTACACAACAACAATCATCAACCCAAACCTTTCACTCCGACCGCTACATCACTTCTAGATTTAGAAATAAACTGAGATTACCACGGACACTATCACCGTCCCTGTGGGATTCGACTATCTTTTATACTATAACTCGACACCGTCCGCTTGCGGATTGAACCCGTAGTCGTAGCCTAGGAGGCATATCACGCCTGGCGATCATGACACCGCCAGGTGGATCTTAGGTGTAGATTGCGGGCTCGTCAACCACCTTATGGCTCCCTCCATAACCACACCAATGGAGGCAAGCAAGAAGGCGTCACTGTAAACCTCCGATGATAGGGTGCATCAAGTACATACTACCAACCCGAACATGGACTTATCACGAGCACAATAAACATATAACTGCTTTACTTTTTAACTGCAAATTTAAATATGCTCATACTTTCCTTTCTGCATTTTTTGTAAATATGTACTAACACTTTTTGTTCCATTGCAAGCTGTTCTTAATTCTTTTACTTTAAATACCTTGCCGAGCTTCTCGCTGACATATATTTCATGTGTTTGTGAAATATATGTTAGGTTCAGAGACAGATTACTTTACAGACCCTGCTTTTGAGGATCATACCTTAGAGGAGGACCCCGCTGATCAGAGTTACGAGGACGCTGAGGTCCTCCCTGCTTAAGACTAGAAAATTGTTGCAGTCTTTATCTATTTAGTTGTATTTGCTATTTTCAGGTGTGTTTGCTTTCAGCAGATTGTACGGCCATGCTAGGCCTATGTCACTTTGAGTACTTCGCTTTAAAAACGCTGGAATAAATTTGTAATAAATATTTGTGCTGTTTCTGAAAAAAATTTACGTGTAGGGACCTGCTTACTAAATAACGCTTATTGTGCTTAAGTCAAGGAAGGAAAAAAAAGTACTCTTTCCTTGCTTTAAGCACAAGCGGACCAGATCACGTTCTCGCTCCCGTACATGGGAAGCAGGGCGTGACAGGTTTTAGTGGTGGCCCATGCAGGTCCTCTCCTCCTTTTGCACTAAGCGAGACACTTCAGAAACAGTATATATATTATTACTAACCAGCTCGTTTAAATAAACTTGTACACAAATGTTTACCTTTTCTGTTTACAGCATGGCAGGAAGGCATAACACTCGCAATGGAAATGGAGCCACTGGGAACGGTAATCCCGACTTCAATGAACTCCTGGGTGTTATGAGAGGCATGCTGGAGATCCAGCAGCAGCTGATTCAGCAAGGACGACAAGCTGCGCCACCTACACCACCGCCTCCACCTCAAGCTACACCCGAAGCCAAGCAATTTCGGGAGCTGAACCCGAAGATCTTCTCGGGAACAGAAGGGCCGATAGCAGCTGAAGAATGGGCCAGGAGTACGGAAGATGATCTGAGTCTTTCCTGTATTGATCAGGGTGGATGGGTTGAAGTCGCCAAGAAGCAACTGACGGGCAATGCACGAAACTGGTGGGACAGGGAAGAAGCCTGTCTGGTTAAGCCCATCAACTGGGCCATGTTTCGAGAGCGTTTCAACGCTCAATATTTTCCTCGAGCAGCTAAGAGGGAACTGCATCAACGCTTTGTCAATCTGAAGCAAGGCAATCGGACAGTTGATGAATACGAGGCGGAATTCTCTATGCTCAGTCGATTTGCTCCACACTTGGTAGAGGATCCCGAAGACAGCGCGAATTAATTTCTCTAGGGGCTGGACCTGGATATTCAGGATTTGATGTCTTCGACGAACCCAACCACACTTCAGGGAGTGTTGGACACTGCCAGGGATTTTGAGCGTGTTCAGAAGCGTAAGAAGGCGCTTCAGATCGGAGGAAGCAGACGTTGACTGGAGCCACCTAGGGGCAATTTCAGGCCTACTCAGACTGTTCAATTCAAGAGACCTGCTGCCCCTGTCAATAATTGACCTCAGATGGTATGTTTTCACTACAAGCGAACTGGACATCTTAAGAAGGACTGCAGAGAGCTGCTAAACCAATGCTTAATATGCGGATCATCTGCACATGCCGCCAGGGACTGCCCTCACCGCACCAATAATCCAATGACTGCTGGACCTTCTGGACCTGTTCAGCGTGGAGCTCCAGGACTGAATCAACGTGGACCACCTCTGGCTCCACAGCAGAGAGCTTATGATCAGGCGAGGCAGAACCAGCCGAAGCGATAGGCATTTACCATGATTGCCGCTGAGGCCGAGACTGATGAACAAGTGATCTCAAGTATTACCTAAACTATTCTTTTTATATGATTATGATATGTTTATATATGTGTGTTTGATTTATTTGCCCTTGGCTAAGGTGTTTCCCTACATTCTAGGTGTTATCTTAGTAGCCTCTCATCCGACTCTATCCTTATTTGATTCTGGAGCCTCTCACTGGTTCATATCCTGAGGATTTGTAGAGAAGCATTCTATTCGTATTGACCCTCTACCAAATTGCTGGAACATCACTACTGGGAGTGGAGTAGTGAAAACTTCTAGTGGCTGTCGATCTTGCCCTATAGTGATCTATGGACATGAGTTGTTTGCAGATTTTATGATAGTCAACATGCCAAACTTTGATGCAATATTCGGCATGGAATGGTTAGGAAATTTCTATGCTACCATCGATTTTCACAAGAAGAAGGTAGTGTTCGAAATCCCTGACCATCCGGTGTTTGAATTCGAAAGCAGAGACCGTTCACTTGGACCTATCAAGTTTTGGGCCAAGCCGAACGAAATGATCATTGCATCAATGCAAGTGGAACCCGAGAAGCCTAGAGTTATTCGAGATTTTGAGGATGTATTCCCTGAAGATATTTCAGGATTACCACCTGATCGAGCTTTGGAATTCACCATCGACCTTCTGCCGAATACTCAACCAATTTCGAAGGCACCTTATCGCATGGCTCCTACTAAACTGGAAGAACTTCGGAAACAACTCGACGACCTGTTGCAGAAAGGATTGATACATCCCAGAGTATCTCCTTGGGGTGCACCAGTTCTATTGGTCAAGAAGAAAGATGGGTCAAGAAGGATGTGTGTGGATTACCGAGAACTGAATAAGGTAACTATAAAGAACAAGTACCCGCTTCCGCGCATTGATGACATCTTCGATCAACTTGGCAGATCACGAGTATTTTCTAAACTGGATCTCAAAGTGGTTATCATCAAGTGAAGGTCAGAAGTGAAGACATCCCGAAGACGGCATTCCGGACCAAGTATGGTCATTATGAATTCGTAGTCATGCCATTCGGTGTGACTAACGCCCCGGCAGTATTCATGAATCTTATGAATTTGATCTTCTATGAGTTCTTGGATAAGTTCGTTATGATATTCATCGACGACATCTTGGTCTACTCAAAGAATGAAGAAGAGCATGCCAAGCATCTGCGGATTGTATTACAGACCTTGCGACATCATCAGTTATATGCCAAGTACAGCAAGTGTGAATTTTGGCTAGACCGAATTGCATTCCTCGGGCATGTGGTATCGGGCGACGGTATCTCTATCGACCCGAAGAAAGCTACCTCAGTCAGGAATTGGCCGACTCCTCGATCATCATCAGATATCAGGAGTTTCCTAGGATTTGGCGGGTTATTACCGTCGATTCATCAAGGACTTTTCAAAGATTGCTGAACCTATGACTCGTCTGACAAGGAAGGATATCAAGTTCATCTGGTCCGAGGCATGTGAGAAAGCATTTGAAGAATTGAAGGTGAAGCTGACAACTGCACCAGTTCTGGCTATACCAGACAGGACTGGAGGATTTGAAGTATATTGTGACGCATATGGCGTGTCACACCCCGCTGCCCAAAATAGGGAGGCCACTGCAAACGCTAAAGTACACACCAAAGTCGCGGTATTAGAGTACCAAGCGCTAAAGTACACACCAAAGTCACGCAGGCCACTGCAAACGCTGAGGAAACACAGGCAGTAAAGTACAGACTGAACGATTAACAGAATAATACAGCTCCAACACAGAAAGATAGTACAAGACACTACAACACAGGCAGTAAGGTAAAATACGACGAACAGAACATCCAAGAGTCACAGAGCACCGCTACTACATGGCCAGTACCGCACAAGTCCACTGTACAACCCCAACAGCAAAAGCTCCCACAAAAGTACAACTCAACCCTACGGGGTACAAAGGGAATAGGGGTACAACACTACGTTCTTCACACACACACAACCCAAGACTACACCACGCGACCCACACTGACCATACACTACGGACCCTGCTGAGACGAGCTGCCCTCTGGGGTCTCCACTCCCGGGCCCGCCGCCAGAGAACCAGTGCCTGGACCTGTATGGGGGAGGACACGTCACAGCGTGCCCAGTAGGAAATCCACAACTCTACTACTCTAATCATAGTGCACAACAAGGAATCACAACAAAGGAAAAGGCATCACATTCCAGAGTTACTGTTTTTTTCTTTTTAGGTTAGTTTTCATGCATGAATTCGAAACCTCAGTAACGGGTCAGACATCGGGGACTGGACCTCACCCGGTAAGGTGGGTGGAATGCTACGACTTCCCGAGACAAGCTCTTACGAAAGAAGCCGTTCACCAACACAACCAACTCAACCACAACCGCACCAACTCCCCGCCGCTGAGGGCTCGTCAGGAGTGGTCCACAACCCAGCAGTCCATCCCCGCATGTCCACTCGTTACCTTGGTTTCCCCCAACCCTCCTAGGGTCCTCACCCACTTCGAGTGGAACAAGATATCCCTAGGTTATCTTTTAGCTAATCATTAATCCTAGGGTATTGAGCATGTAAAATGACGTATGTAAATGATGTCCAAATTCATTCTTTTCATCAAGATATTCACAACAAACTAGCATGCTCCATAAGCCATGTATCATAACCTCATTGATCATATACAATTCCTCTTGCGTAATACATGTCACACAATTAACAATGCCAGTTTCCAAGTTTCTTCAATCTTAAGCTCATTCAGGCATTTTAACAAACATATAATGAGCGCCACATAAATGAAGAGAATCATGTCACCAATTTTTGTAACAAATAGCATAACTAATCTTACATACATGCATCAACATCATTCATGCATTTGGAGTGAAAAATTAGCAATATCACACAAGTCCAATTTCACCCAACACCCTTCAACATACTGAAATTGCATGAACAGATAGAAAAACAGAATTTTTAACCCATTTCTTTTGAGAATTTGACAAATCTCAAAGAATTAAAGTTGGAGATATTATAGTTCTGAGTTAACCCATAAAATTTCAGACAAAAATATGAAGTATTGGATTTATAGTGAATTATTTGGTAAAGGATGTCAAAACTGTTCTGCAGACAGATTTTTGTGTCTGTGTTCAAATCCAATTTTGGGCCTATTCTAGCCAGAATTTCAACATAAAAGTCACAATGGACTTTGAGAAAAACTTGTTAGCTTTCCAACAAGACCAAAATCAACAAATTCCATAGAGCATTCAGGTAGTTATGCTCATTTTACTGAAATGTATACAGCTTGACAGAATTCCTGGCATGTTGCAAAATTTGAATTTTTACCCCAACTTCCAGTTCGAACTAGAAAAAGTGATGAACATGAAAGTTACTCATAACTACGAGATAAATATCATATAAAACTTTCAGAGCATTCCTAATAGCAAATTAATCCCAGAACTCAGATAAAGTTTCAGCAAATTTCAGGCATGCATCAAGAATCCTAATTCTACAACATTCTTCCCAAAATTTCAGAGAAAACTCATACGTATAAGATGCTTTCCATCATCTATAATTAGAGTAGGAGAGTGAAGAGTTCCTACCTCTTAGGAGCTTCAAGAATGGTTGATGGTTTGAGTAGTAGCCCTCTCCTTCTCCTTCTCCTTCTCCTCTTCCTATTCTTCTTCTTCTTCTTCTTTCTTCTCTTCCTTTTTCTTTTCCCTTTTTTTCCCTAGCTATTTTCAGCCATGGGCTGAAAATAATGGAGAGAGGGGGAGAGAAAGGGACCTAGGAGAGGGGAGAGGGGTGGGGGGGTTATGGTGTAGGGTGAGGGGAGAGATGGGGGGGGGGGGGTTAGGTGTACTAGCCATGGCATGGTGCCATACTCATTTTTCATTTTCTTCTTTTTCTCTCTCTCTTTTTTTTTTGAAAAAAACCCTCCAACTTGCTTGTTTGATTACAAGTTTGCCATTGCAAATATCTTACTCCCCTTTATGCACAATAACCCCTTGACTCAAAGAAATTTGCCTTAAGCCCAAACTTTGCAATGATACCCTCATTTGGGTATAAATGAAAAATCGAGGGGCAATTTGCAAATCTCTCCATTCCCCGGGATTGGTGTGCACATGTACGAGAAACTTGGATGAATTTAACGATTACTTAGTATTTGCACACTAGGGTTGTTACACCCTACCCTCCTTAGAAAAATTTCCGTCCTCGGAAATTTAGCAAAATCAGGAGAGCAGTCATTTATATACAATACCCAACAACAGCAGAAAATATAAGATACAACAATCATTGCTCAAACAGGTACGGGTATTTCTCTTGCATCTCATCTACTCGCTCCCAAGTTGACTCTCCCGGAGACTCTTGCTGCCACATGACCCGCACCAAGTCAATGGTCTTCTTCTTCAACGTCTTCTGCCTCCGGTCCAAGATAGCCACTGGTTGCTGCTCATATGTGAGATCCGACCGTACTTCTATCTCTGAAAAATCTACAACATGTTTGGGATCTCCCACATATCTTCTAAGTTGAGACACATGGAAGACATTATGCACACCTTCGAGTGCCGGTGGCAATGCTAGCCGATACGCAACTTCACCGACCTTAGCGGAAATCTCGAACGGACCAATGTACCTAGGACTCAGCTTCCCACGTTTGCCAAATCGGATGGTCCCACGAACCGGTGAAATCCTTAGGAACACGTAATCCCCTGGCTGAAATTCCAAGGGTCTCCGCTTTGTATCAGCCCAGTGCTTATAACGGTCCTGCGCGATGCGCAGATTCTCTCTGACTGTCCGCACCACATCTGTTGTTGCCGCCACCAAGTCTGGTCCTAAAAACTCCTTGTCTCCAACGTCATCCCAACTTAAAGGAGACCTACACTGCCTTCCATACAGAGCTGCGAAGGGAGCCATGCCAATACTTGCTTGATAACTGTTATTGTATGCGAACTCGACTAGATGCAGATGGTCCTCCCACGAACCCTTGAAATCAAGCATACACGCTCGCAGCATATCTTCAAGAATCTGAATGGTTCTTTCCGACTGTCCATCAGTCTGAGGATGATATGAAGTACTGAAATTCAAACGCGTCCCCAGACTAGCCTGTAAACTTTTCCAGAAATGTGAGGTGAATCTGCTATCCCTATCAGATACTATACTCACTGGGACTCCATGCAGTTTCACGATATCTTCCATGTACCTCTTAGCCAGATTCTCTGTTGACTGTCCAACTCGGAACGGAATAAAATGTGCCGACTTGGTCAATCGATCTATGATGACCCAAATCGCATCATTGCCCATAGGCGTCCGAGGTAAACCAGTCACAAAGTCCATGGTCACATGCTCCCACTTCCATTCTGGAATAGGGAGAGGCTGCAACAATCCTGCAGTTCTCTGGTGCTCAGCCTTCACCTGCTGGCAAACCAAGCAGGACGCCACACTCTTGGCTACACTCTTCTTCATTCCTGACCACCAATAATACTGCTTCAAATCTCGGTACATTTTGGTCCCTCCAGGATGGATAGAATATGGGGAACTATGTACCTCCTTCAATAGTTCTTCCCGAATCTCGCCACTTGGCACACAAACCCGGTTCCCAAATCTCAACGACCCATCTTCGTGAATACGAAAATCGGTACGAAGTTCAGCTTCCACTTGCTCTCGGATCCTCTTCAACTTGGCATCCCCTGATTGAGCTGCCTTAATCCTGTTCACCAAATCAGACTGGATCTGCAGCCCCATCATAACAGTTTTCTCTCCTGAGAGTACAACTTCTATTCTCATCTGTCGGATTGCCCACCGAAGTTGTGGTTGAGAGGTTAGCTTCATTACGGCGGGTAATCTACTAAGAGCATCTGGCACCACATTCACCTTCCCAGGATGGTATAGCAGATCAACGTCATACTCAGCCATTAATTCCAACCATCGTCGTTGTCTCATATTAAGCTCCTTCTGAGTGAACACATACTTTAGACTCTTATGGTCAGTGTATATCTTCACGTGTTCACCTAGCAAGAAATGTCTCCATAATTTCAAAGCCAGGATCACTGCTGCCAATTCCAGGTCATGAGTGGGATAGTTCAGTTCATGCTCCTTCAATAATCTGGAAGCATATGCCACCACTCGCCCGTGTTGATGAAGGACACAGCCTAGTCCTCTGCCAGACGCGTCACAGAAAACTTCAAATCCACCCGAACGGTCAGGGATAGCTAAGATAGGAGCAGTGGTCAACCGATGCTTCAGCTCTTCGAACGCTCGCTGGCATTCTTTCGACCAGACATACGCAACATCCTTCTTCGTCAAATGAGTCAAGGGCGAGGCAATCTTCGAGAAATCCTTAATGAACTTCCGATAGTACCCAGCCAACCCCAAAAAGCTTCGAATCTCTGTGACTGTCCGAGGTATAGGCCAACCTTCTACTGCGGCAACCTTCTCAGGATCAACAGACACTTCGTCTCCAGAGACTATGTGTCCAAGAAACGCAACCTTGGTCAACCAAAATTGGCACTTGCTGAACTTAGCGTACAATCGGTGCTGCCTGAAGGTATTCAAAACTGTAACGACTGGTTTCCTTGTATCTGAATTTATTATAATATAATATATGTTTTGGTGGATTTTCTCCTCTTGTGTGGTTTTCGTCTCCGTAACTTTCATTTTCGATCGATTCGTCGTATTTTCTCGTTTCTTCCTTAGGATCGTCGATTTCGAGGTACGTCATTTGCGACGGGCTTTATAACGGTCGTATCTAACTATTAGATCAAGCCTAGGAGTCTTAGGAATCGATACCGGGGCCTCGCGCTCCGTATCGGTACTTTTCTGTGCTCATTAGCCGGTGTAAGAAGGGCCACCGACCGACTAGATGACGATCCAGTCGGTCGGAAATCCTTCTTGGACCGACTAGTGAGCTTTCTAAATTCCTGAGGAAGCTACTGTTTAGCGTTAGTCGGTCTAAGAAGAGTTGTTGACCGACTAGGTTGCAAACTAGTCGGTCGGCGATGCTTCTTGAACCGACTAACACATCATCTTAATTTTAGTTGAGTTACTGTTTACTCTTAGTCGGTCTAAGAACGTTCATCGACCGACTAGTTGCTAAACTAGTCGGTCAGTACTTATTCATGGACCGACTAACTCTAAATCCTATTTTCGTTCAGGAGTTACTGTTTACACTTAGTCGGTCTGCGTTGATCGACCGACCGACTAGTTGCCAAACTAGTCGGTCAGTGGTTGTTCTTTGACCGACTAGTCTGTGTTAAAACCCTAATTTCTGGGCAGCCGCCAGCTCAACCTATAAATACCCAACCCATTCGTTTTCTTCTTCTCCAACACGACCCTAAGCCCTAGTTTCTTCCCCTCTAAGCCCCCATCTTCCTCCAAGCTTCAATCCTCCATTCCAAGCCCTAGAATCATCATCCAATCCATCCATTCACTCCAACTACTTCACAAAATCCCCAAATCTCCATCAAGATCCATTAAACCCATCAAAATCCCCAAAACCCTAATTTCTCCAAACTTCCCCAAACATTTCCAGATCTGGTCCTAGGGTTCCCCGGAGTGTTTCTTCCGTCTCCTCTCGGTAAGAAATCGATCTACCGTTGTTTTTATAACCTAGTTATATTTTTATGAAACCCTAATAATAATTCATGTTGTTTGTTGATTGGTCCCCCAAAACAGCGATTTTCCCGTAGATTGGCATCCGTGTGACGAAGTGATCGTCATCCCCGGTGCTAGGCAAGCGAAACTTGCCACTTAGGGTTTAGGCCATGTTTTAGGCCATTTGCATGTTGTAGGCGTAAAAGAGGCTAGGCGACGAAATGATACTCGCCTAGGCACAAATTGGGGAACTAGCTTGACAACGAAGCTAGTTCCGACATATAGCATGTTGCACAACCTCCATGTCATGTTTACTTTCACTTAACGGTACGCGAATATGTTCATGTCATTGCATTTCGCCTGTCACGTTTAATTCAATTAACGGTACGCAAATAAACTGTCATGATCTCGCATTCTTTAGGTATTGCTGTGATTGCGTAGCTTCGCTACAATGTTGTGTTCCTGGCTCGTGTTCCAGAAGCGGGCCCATGTGTTGGTTGATAGCCAATGCCCGAATTGTGTGTTCCGGCTAGGTGTTCCCTACGCCATACTAGTGTTCCTGGCTCGTGACCAGAAGCGAGCATAATGAGTTGGAAACCCCAACGCTCGAAATGTATTGTGAACTAAGAATGCGAGCTCAATGTGCGGGGCAACCCTAGGCTCACTAGATGAGCTCAATGTGCAGGGACCCCAGGCTCCATATCGTGTGAGTATTGAGTAGTGTTTAGTGCCGATCGGTCTGAAATGCTATGCCATTCAGCGAATGGCCTAAACACCTACAAAATGTGAATTGATTGAATTGATAGTAGCTTGGCTACTCTTGTCTTGTCCCGATGACTGTTCTCTTGTACAAATTGTCTTGCCATGTTTAAATTGTGCACTCATGTTATAACTGCCATGTCATGCATACTAAACTGCTAGGTTGCTAGTTGCCTCACTTTCAGTTTCCTTGCCCAAGTCTTTTAGACTTGCTGACATGTGCCCCTTTCTCTTTGGGTGACGCATGTTAGACCCTGAGCCTGAGTTGCTCGCTGAGGGTGAGGTGTTTGTGGACGCCGAGCTTGAGCCCGTGTTGGACGGGGTGTACGCGGACAATGGGGACCAGTCCTAGTGTCTCCGTTGTGTTTTATTTTTGCTAGACAGTTGTTTGTTTATCGGTGCGTGGCACCTATAATTATTTATGTCGTTGCTTTTGTTTGGCCTTGTTCTGGGCCCTTAGACTCTTTCTTTTAGCCTGGTGGCTTTTCTGTGTTGTTGAATACTTTGTGGACAATTGTGGGATTGGTATTTTATATCTGTCTCATATTATTATTATTATTGCTGCTTCGTTTGCAATTACAGGGACCTGCTTATACTAAATTGACGCTTATCGGGTTTGGGGCTTCACCGCTCCACTCCCGTGCGGACCTTTTCACGTCTCGCCTCCATTTTAGGGAAGCGGGTCGTGACAGGTTTTAGTGGTGGCCCATGCAGGTCTTCTGTAACTGCAATTATCGGGATAACGATAATAATGCAAGATTGTCCAACAAATAATTTCGACCCCTGAGCCCTAAGCTATGAGTCTAATTGTTTCGTTCTCTGCGTCATTAGATGGCAGGAAGACGGATCACCCGAGGTGGTGGTAGTGGTGCGCCCCCTCACGACGAGGAGCCGGAGCGGGAGCCCACTAATGGGGAGATGATGAGGATGATGTTGCAAATGATGCAGGTTCAGCAGGGCGTGCTTCTGCAGGTGCAGAATGCTCCGGTGACTCGAGCTGCTCGGGTGGTGGAAACCCCTCGCTCCGAGCCCGGGGCGAAGCAGTTCCGAGAGCTGGGTCCTGCGTATTTTGATGGAACCGAAGGTCCCCTAGCTGCTGATGAATGGATGAGGAATATCGAGGACAATCTGAAGATGTCCAAGGTCAACGAAGTTAGTTGGGTTGACTTGGCGAAGCGCCAGCTGAAGGATAACGCCAGGAATTGGTGGGATGCTGAGGAAAAGATGTTGGGAGAGCCGATCGTCTGGGCTACCTTCAAGGCCAGATTTAATGGTGAGTTCTTCCCGAAGGCTGCCAGGGAAGAGATGCTGCAGCGTTTTATCGACCTGAAGCAGGGGAACTCGTCGGTGGACATGTACCACCAGGAGTTCATGAGGCTTAGTCGGTTTGCACCAAAGATGGTGCAGGACGCTGAGGAGCGAGCTCAGAGGTTCCTTCAGGGACTTGCTTCAGAGCTCCAGAGCTTTGTGACCTCTTCTGACCGGGAATCTTATCAGAAGGTTTTGGTCGCTGCCAAGAGGCAGGAGCTGCTTGTGAACCGGAGGAGAGGATCTTTGGTTGGTGCTGGGAAGAGGCCTGTGGAACAGGCGAGAGCTGCGGTTAGGCCTGGATTCAGGCCTAATCAGTCTGCTCAGTTTAAGAGGCCGGGAGGGCCTATTCCGAAGTTTTGCCATTTCTGCGGTAGGCCTAGTCACGTCAAGGATCAATGCCGGAAGTTTTTGGGCCATTGTCTGGTTTGCGGTGATGCCTCCCACGTCGCGAGAGATTGTCGGCATGCGGATCCGCTGCGGAGGGCTCCTGTTGCAGCTCAGCCGTTGCAGCAGCGAGCGCCTGTTCCTGCTGGACGTGGAGCGGCTCTTGTTCCACAGGGGCAGGCTTTTCGGCAGGCTGCTCCGCCGAGGAGGCAGGCATTTCTGATGACTGAGGAGGAGGTTTTGGCCATGGATGAGGTCATTGCAGGTAACTTTTGATCTAGATAGTTCCTTCCTTAGTTAATTGATTGTTAAATCATGTGAATGCTTGTGTATGATGTTGCTAGAGTAAGATTTGATTGATTAGACTGTTTGTTAGGTGTGGTTTTGGTTTGCACGTTCCCCGCCCGAGTCCTCTTTGACTCAGGTGCGTCAATGTGCATTTTGGCCCAGAGCTTCGTGGAGAAGCATTCCTTGTCGACGTCCCCTCTCTCCAAGAGTTGGAATATCGTCACAGGGAATGGAGTAGTCACGGTGCATCGTGGGTGCAGTCCTTGCTCTGTGGTGGTTTGTGGACATGAGCTTTATGCTGATTTTATTGTCCACAACATCACCAACTACGATGCGGTCTTTGGGATGGATTGGCTTGCGAGCTTCTATGCTACGATCGACTGTCGTCGGAAGAAGGTGGTGTTTGAGATTCCCGGACATCCGGTCTTTGAGTTCAGTCGTGGTAGCAGTTCGCTTGGTCCTGTCAGATTTCGGGCCAGGCCGGTGGAGGCTGTAGCTATGCAGATGGAGCTGGAGTGGCCAGCTGTGGTGCGTGACTTCGGCGACGTCTTCCCCGAGGAGATGTCTGGTTTGCCGCCTGATCGAGCTTTGGAATTTTCTATTGATCTCGTTCCAGGTGCGCAGCCGATTTCGAAGGCACTGTATCGTATGGCGCCTGTAGAATTGGAAGAGTTGCGGAAGCAGTTGGATGAGCTGTTGCTGAAGGGTTATATTAATCCTAGTGTGTCTCCGTGGGGAGCACTGGTGTTGCTGGTTAAGAAGAAGGATGGTTCGCGTCGCATGTGCGTGGACTATCGGGGATTGAATGCGGTGACCATTAAGAATAAATACCCGTTGCCTCGCATCGATGATATTTTTGATCAGCTTGGAGGTTCGAGGGTGTTTTCTAAACTGGATTTGAGGAGTGGTTACCATCAGTTGAAGGTGAAGAGGGATGATGTTCCGAAGACAGCGTTCAGGACGAAGTATGGACACTATGAGTTTGTGGTTATGCCTTTCGGCGTAACTAACGCGCCCGCAGTTTTCATGAATCTGATGAACCTGATTTTCTACGACTTTTTGGATAAGTTTGTCGTTATCTTTATCGACGAAATTCTGATCTATTCGAAGTCGGAGGAAGAGCATGCATCGCACTTGAGGACGGTATTGGAAATTTTGAGGAAGCATCGGTTGTATGCTAAGTTTTTGAAGTGCGAGTTTTGGCTTGATAGAGTTGCTTTTCTCGGGCATGTGGTGACTGGAGATGGTATTTCAGTGGATCCCGAGAAGATTAGGGCCATCAGGGAGTGGCCTGTTCCGTCGTCTGCGTCTGAGATTCGGAGTTTCCTTGGACTTGCTGGTTACTATCGGCGATTCATTAAGGACTTTTCTCGTATTGCTGAGCCGATGACCAGGTTGACGCGGAAGGATGTTGCTTATGTTTGGTCGGGTGATTGTGAGAGTGCTTTTGGTATTCTGAAGGAGAGGTTGACGAGTGCCCCTATTCTTGTCGTGCCTGATCGCAGCGGTGGATTTGAGATCTTTTGCGATGCTTCTGGCAAAGGTCTCGGTTGTGTGTTGCATCAGCACGGGCATGTTGTGGCGTATGCGTCTCGTCAGCTTAAGGTTCATGAGAAGAATTACCCGACGCATGATTTGGAGTTGGCTGCCGTTGTGTTTGCTCTTAAGATTTGGAGGCACTTCTTGTTGAGTGAGAAAGTGAAAATCTTCACCGATCACAAAAGCTTGAAGTATATTTTCACTCAGAAGGAGCTCAACATGCGACAGCGTCGATGGTTGGAGCTTATGGCGGATTATGAGATTGATTTGCAGTATCACCCTGGCAAGGTGAATGTGGTTCCAGATGCTTTGAGTAGGCTTCCAGCGGTGATGATTTTGACCTCGCGGTGGAGATTGCAGCAGGATTTTTGCGAGTCTGGAGTGGAAATTGTTCTTCCTGTGGAGGCTTCTTCGTTGATGTACATGCAGGTATAGTCGACGATCGTGGATCGGATTAAGGCTGGCCAGGCTGAGGATCCGAAGTTGGTAAGGATTCGGGAGATGGTGGAAGCCGGTCTGCGGACTGACTTTTTGGTTCATGAGGATGGCTCGCTGAGGTTTGGAGCCAGGTTGTGTGTGCCGGCTGGGGATATCAGAGAGGAGTTGATGGTGGAGGCACATAGTTCGCCGTATTCTGTGCATCCTGGTGGCACCAAGATGTACCAGGATCTTCGTCTGAATTATTGGTGGCATGGTACGAAGAGGAGTGTGGCTCGGAGTGTGGCCAAGTGCTTGGTTTGCCAGCAAGTGAAGGCGGAGCATCAGCGTTCGGCCGGGTTGCTACAACCGCTTCCGATTCCGGAGTGGAAGTGGCAGCACATCACTATGGATTTCGTGACTGGACTACCTCGGAGTCCGAAGCAGAATGACGCGATTTGGGTGATCGTGGATCGATTGACCAAATCTGCGCACTTTATTCCGTTCCGAGTGGGACAGTCCACGGAGGTGCTAGCGAGGAGATATATGGAGGACATCGTGCGACTTCATGGAGTCCCCGTGAGTATCGTGTCGGACAGAGACACGAGGTTCACATCTCAGTTTTAGCAGAGTTTGCAGAAGAGTTTGGGTACGCGTCTGAGTTTCAGCACGGCGTACCATCCGCAGACGGATGGCCAGTCCGAGAGGACAATTCAGATTTTGGAAGACATGCTGAGGGCGTGCATGTTGGATTTTAAGGGTTCGTGGGAGGACCATCTACATTTGGTGGAGTTTTCCTACAACAACAGCTTCCAGGCGAGTATTGGCATGGCGCCTTTCGCCGCTCTTTATGGGAGTAAATGTCGATCGCCATTGAGTTGGGATGACGTTGGAGATCGGGAGTTGTTGGGACCTGAGATGATTGTGGAGGCCGTGGAGATCGTCAGGAATATTCGGGAGAGGTTGAGGATTGCTCAGGACCGTTTTAAGCATTGGGCGGATGCTAAACGTCGTCCTTTGGAATTTCAGCCGGGCGACCATGTGTTCTTGAAGATTTCCCCGAATCGTGGTGTGATTCGTTTTGGGAAGCGTGGGAAGTTGAGCCCGCGATACATTGGACCATTTGATGTTTTGGAGAGGGTTGGCGAGGTAGCGTATCGCTTGGCTTTGCCGCCATCTTTGGAAGGAGTTCACAATGTTTTCCATGTGTCGCAGCTTCGTCGATACATTAGCGATCCATCTCATGCCGTGGATTTCTCGGAGATCGCCGTTCGCTCAGATTTGACGTATGACCAGTATCCGGTGCAGATTCTGGACAGGCGTCAGAAGTCACTTCGAAACAAGGTCGTCGATCTTGTTAGAGTGATGTGGCGGCACGGTTCGCCGGGAGAGTCTACTTGGGAGAGAGAAGATGAGATGCGAGAGCGCTACCCACTTTTGTTTCCGGACTCGTGAATATTCGGAAATTCCGAGGACGGAATTTTTCTTAAGTTGGGGAGGATGTAACGACTGGTTTCCTTGTATCTGAATTTATTATAATATAATATATGTTTTGGTGGATTTTCTCCTCTTGTGTGGTTTTCGTCTCCGTAACTTTCATTTTCGATCGATTCGTCGTATTTTCTCGTTTCTTCCTTAGGATCGTCGATTTCGAGGTACGTCGTTTGCGACGGGCTTTATAACGGTCGTATCTAACTATTAGATCAAGCCTAGGAGTCTTAGGAATCGATACCGGGGCCTCGCGCTCCGTATCGGTACTTTTCTGTGCTCATTAGCCGGTGTAAGAAGGGCCACCGACCGACTAGATGACGATCCAGTCGGTCGGAAATCCTTCTTGGACCGACTAGTGAGCTTTCTAAATTCCTGAGGAAGCTACTGTTTATCGTTAGTCGGTCTAAGAAGAGTTGTTGACCGACTAGGTTGCAAACTAGTCGGTCGGCGATGCTTCTTGAACCGACTAACACATCATCTTAATTTTAGTTGAGTTACTGTTTACTCTTAGTCGGTCTAAGAACGTTCATCGACCGACTAGTTGCTAAACTAGTCGGTCAGTACTTGTTCATGGACCGACTAACTCTAAATCCTATTTTCGTTCAGGAGTTACTGTTTACACTTAGTCGGTCTGCGTTGATCGACCGACCGACTAGTTGCCAAACTAGTCGGTCAGTGGTTGTTCTTTGACCGACTAGTCTGTGTTAAAACCCTAATTTCTGGGCAGCCGCCAGCTCAACCTATAAATACCCAACCCATTCGTTTTCTTCTTCTCCAACACGACCCTAAGCCCTAGTTTCTTCCCCTCTAAGCCCCCATCTTCCTCCAAGCTTCAATCCTCCATTCCAAGCCCTAGAATCATCATCCAATCCATCCATTCACTCCAACTACTTCACAAAATCCCCAAATCTCCATCAAGATCCATTAAACCCATCAAAATCCCCAAAACCCTAATTTCTCCAAACTTCCCAAACATTTCCAGATCTGGTCCTAGGGTTCCCCGGAGTGTTTCTTCCGCCTCCTCTCGGTAAGAAATCGATCTACCGTTGTTTTTATAACCTAGTTATATTTTTATGAAACCCTAATAATAATTCATGTTGTTTGTTGATTGGTCCCCCAAAACAGCGATTTTCCCGTAGATTGGCATCCGTGTGACGAAGTGATCGTCATCCCCGGTGCTAGGCAAGTGAAACTTGCCACTTAGGGTTTAGGCCATGTTTTAGGCCATTTGCATGTTGTAGGCGTAAAAGAGGCTAGGCGACGAAATGATACTCGCCTAGGCACAAATTGGGGAACTAGCTTGACAACGAAGCTAGTTCCGACATATAGCATGTTGCACAACCTCCATGTCATGTTTACTTTCCCTTAACGGTACGCGAATATGTTCATGTCATTGCATTTCGCCTGTCACGTTTAATTCAATTAACGGTACGCAAATAAACTGTCATGATCTCGCATTCTTTAGGTATTGCTGTGATTGCGTAGCTTCGCTACAATGTTGTGTTCCTGGCTCGTGTTCCAGAAGCGGGCCCATGTGTTGGTTGATAGCCAATGCCCGAATTGTGTGTTCCGGCTAGGTGTTCCCTACGCCATACTAGTGTTCCTGGCTCGTGACCAGAAGCGAGCATAATGAGTTGGAAACCCCAACGCTCGAAATGTATTGTGAACTAAGAATGCGAGCTCAATGTGCGGGGCAACCCTAGGCTCACTAGATGAGCTCAATGTGCAGGGACCCCAGGCTCCATATCGTGTGAGTATTGAGTAGTGTTTAGTGCCGATCGGTCTGAAATGCTATGCCATTCAGCGAATGGCCTAAACACCTACAAAATGTGAATTGATTGAATTGATAATTGCTTGGCTACTCTTGTCTTGTCCCGATGACTGTTCTCTTGTACAAATTGTCTTGCCATGTTTAAATTGTGCACTCATGTTATAACTGCCATGTCATGCATACTAAACTGCTAGGTTGCTAGTTGCCTCACTTTCAGTTTCCTTGCCCAAGTCTTTTAGACTTGCTGACATGTGCCCCTTTCTCTTTGGGTGACGCATGTTAGACCCTGAGCCTGAGTTGCTCGCTGAGGGTGAGGTGTTTGCGGACGCCGAGCTTGAGCCCGTGTTGGACGGGGAGTACGCGGACAATGGGGACCAGTCCTAGTGTCTCCGTTGTGTTTTATTTTTGCTAGACAGTTGTTTGTTTATCGGTGCGTGGCACCTATAATTATTTATGTCGTTGCTTTTGTTTGGCCTTGTTCTGGGCCCTTAGACTCTTTCTTTTAGCCTGGTGGCTTTTCTGTGTTGTTGAATACTTTGTGGACAATTGTGGGATTGGTATTTTATATCTGTCTCATATTATTATTATTATTATTGCTGCTTCGTTTGCAATT
Organism: Scilla litardierei; assembly: GCA_030789695.1. Taxonomy (NCBI): domain Eukaryota; kingdom Viridiplantae; phylum Streptophyta; class Magnoliopsida; order Asparagales; family Asparagaceae; genus Scilla; species Scilla litardierei. Next base: position 62,197,167 of record CM061130.1, on the reverse strand, counting down.
ACAGGGACCTGCTTATACTAAATTGACGCTTATCGGGTTTGGGGCTTCACCGCTCCACTCCCGTGCGGACCTTTTCACGTCTCGCCTCCATTTTAGGGAAGCGGGTCGTGACAAAAACCATCCGCAGATGCTCAGCATGTTCATCCTCATTCTTCGAGTAAACCAGGATGTCATCGATAAATACCACCACAAACTTATCTAAATACTCGAAGAAGACCTGATTCATCAGCCTCATGAAAGTAGCTGGGGCATTCGTCACTCCAAAAGGCATCACCAGAAACTCATATTGACCGTATCGAGTACGGAATGCGGTTTTAGGAACATCAGATTCCCGCACCTTCACTTGGTGATACCCACTTCGCAAATCTAGCTTCGAATACACCCAGGATCCACCAAGCTGATCAAAAATATCATCGATCCGGGGAAGAGGGTACTTATCCCTCACCGTCACCTTATTCAATTCCCGATAATCAATGCACATCCTCCGAGATCCATCCTTCTTGTTCACAAGCAACACTGGCGCTCCCCACGGTGACACACTTTGGCGAATCAATCCCCTATCAGATAAATCGGTCAACTGATTGCGGAGCTCAGCTAACTTCGATGGGGCCATACGGTATGGAGCCTTCGCTATCGGTTGAGCGCCTGGCATCAGATCAATAGTAAACTCCAGGGACCTATCTGGGGGTAATCCAAAGATGTCATCTGGAAAATTGTCAGGAAATTCTTCAACAACCCTTGGTAACACGGGCTCTGCTTCCATGTCCAAATACTCCACGACCGTAGCTCGAAACTTCAAGGGCTCAAGCTCGCTACTACCATCCCAAAACTCAAACTCTGGATGGTCAGGGATCTGAAAAACTACCCTCCTTAGTCTACAGTCTATGTTAGCATAGAACATCCCCAACCAATCCATTCCAAACACTGCCTCATAGTCGGGTAACTCAATCACCAAAAAGTCTGCATACAACTCTCGTCCCCCGATCTCAACAGGACAGTTCCGTATCCCAGAGACACTACAAATAACCCCATTTCCGGTGTGAACATTCCAACTAGCAGCAAAGGTGTCAACTACTATGGAGTGTTGCGTCACAAACTTCTTCGACATAAAACAATGTGACGCTCCAGTGTCAAATAAGGACATAGCAGGGTAGGAGGCTACTCTAACAATACCTAAGTATCACAACAATAAAAACTCAGCCAACTAGCTAAATAGAATAACTGAGGCTCAATCTAATAGACTGCATAGGGGCAAGATTCATACCGGTGATCACTCGACTAGCACCCTCCGAAGTCTCTACTGGGGTCATGGTGTACTGATGTCGCCTCGGTGGAGGAACTGCCCCCTGGTTCCCTCGTCGCTGCTGGGGAGGTGGAGGGGGTCCTCTCGGTGCAGACGGTCTCGATCCTGACGGTGCCGGAAGGGCAAGCCGCTGAGGCGGTGGTGGAAGAGGTCTCTGCTGTGTAGGCCGGACAGCTGCTGACGCCGGCGGCACCGGGGCATGACCCGACTGTGGGCAAAATCTGCTAATGTGTCCCGGCTCTCCACATGTATAACACCTGGCATTCGTAACTCGGCAGTCTCTCTGCACATGCCCTGGCTTCCCGCATCTGTAGCATGAAGGTCCCTTCTGTGCCGGAGGTGGAGCCCCCGGTCGCTTGAATGTCACCCGCTGAACTGGGCCAGGTGCAGTCCTCTGCTGAGCAGCTGGTCTCCCACCACTGGCTGGTGGCCTCCCCACACTCCGTAGGTGGGTCTCATGCTGTCTGGCAGCCTGCAGTACGGCCTCCTGAGTCAATAACTCCTGAATAGACATGGCCGCCCGAAACTCTACGTCTAGTCCTTTGCAGAATCGCCTGGCTCTGATGGCATCCGTCACTACAAGCTCTGGCGCGTACTTGCTCAGCAACGAGAACTCTGCATCATACTCATCCACCGTCCTCCCATCCTGAGTCAAATGCTCAAATCTCTGCCTCAACTCGTCCTTCGCTGCCTCTGGAAGGAACTTGGCCTCAAACAACTCCCGAAAGGTCTCCCAAGCAATGTTCCCCTTCAGTCGCCTCTCCTGAGCCTCCCACCAGTCTCTAGCTTGATGGGTCAACTGGTGCCTCACCAACTCTACCCAACCGTCTCGGGGATACCGACACATCGTCAGATCATCCTCAGTGTGCCGCAGCCACTCATCTACCTCGAGGCTACTCTCCCTGCCCGAGAAGTATCGCGGACGCAGTGTCCTGAACTCCTTGTAGCTCGGCGGCTTCGGCGTCACTGCCCTCTCCTCCATCTGACCCATGTGCTCTAAAATGCCCATCAGGACCTTAGCCATCAGGGCTAACTCTGAGGTCCTGTCACCCGAAGACTGCACATCACCGGCTGGGCCAATCCCACCATCAGATGTTCCGGTCCCGCCGGAACTCCCGTTCCCACCTTCCATCTGCAGGCGAGAAATAGAACAAATGCATTAGTGTCGTGTACTGAAATTTTGGAGCCTTACATGTGTTCCCTTTACGCGTATCGCAGTGGGCGCGGACCTGCGTGGGCCACCACAAAACCTGTCACGCCCCGCTGCCCAAAATAGGGAGGGTCGGTGTGACAAGCCGCGGTATTAGAGTACCAAGCGCTAAAGTACACACCAAAGTCACGCAGGCCACTGCAAACGCTGAGGAAACACAGGCAGTAAAGTACAGACTGAACGATTAACAGAATAATACAGCTCCAACACAGAAAGATAGTACAAGACACTACAACACAGGCAGTAAGGTAAAATACGACGAACAGAACATCCAAGAGTCACAGAGCACCGCTACTACATGGCCAGTACCGCACAAGTCCACTGTACAACCCCAACAGCAAAATCTCCCACAAAAGTACAACTCAACCCTACGGGGTACAAAGGGAACAGGGGTACAACACTACGTTCTTCACACACACACAACCTAAGACTACACCACGCGACCCACACTGACCATACACTACGGACCCTGCTGAGATGAGCTGCCCTCCGGGGTCTCCACTCCCGGGCCCACCGCCAGAGAACCAGTGCCTGGACCTGTAGGGGGGAGGACACGTCACAGCGTGCCCAGTATGAAATCCACAACTCTACTACTCTAATCATAGTGCACAACAAGGAATCACAACAAAGGAAAAGGCATCACATTCCAGAGTTACTGTTTTTTTCTTTTTAGGTTAGTTTTCATGCATGAATTCGAAACCTCAGTAACGGGTCAGACATCGGGGACTGGACCTCACCCGGTAAGGTGGGTGGAATGCTACGACTTCCCGAGACAAGCTCTTACGAAAGAAGCCGTTCACCAACACAACCAACTCAACCACAACCGCACCAACTCCCCGCCGCTGAGGGCTCGTCAGGAGTGGTCCACAACCCAGCAGTCCATCCCCGCATGTCCACTCGTTACCTTGGTTTCCCCCAACCCTCCTAGGGTCCTCACCCACTTCGAGTGGAACAAGATATCCCTAGGTTATCTTTTAGCTAATCATTAATCCTAGGGTATTGAGCATGTAAAATGACGTATGTAAATGATGTCCAAATTCATTCTTTTCATCAAGATATTCACAACAAACTAGCATGCTCCATAAGCCATGTATCATAACCTCATTGATCATATACAATTCCTCTTGCGTAATACATGTCACACAATTAACAATGCCAGTTTCCAAGTTTCTTCAATCTTAAGCTCATTCAGGCATTTTAACAAACATATAATGAGCGCCACATAAATGAAGAGAATCATGTCACCAATTTTTGTAACAAATAGCATAACTAATCTTACATACATGCATCAACATCATTCATGCATTTGGAGTGAAAAATTAGCAATATCACACAAGTCCAATTTCACCCAACACCCTTCAACATACTGAAATTGCATGAACAGATAGAAAAACAGAATTTTTAACCCATTTCTTTTGAGAATTTGACAAATCTCAAAGAATTAAAGTTGGAGATATTATAGTTCTGAGTTAACCCATAAAATTTCAGACAAAAATATGAAGTATTGGATTTATAGTGAATTATTTGGTAAAGGATGTCAAAACTGTTCTGCAGACAGATTTTTGTGTCTGTGTTCAAATCCAATTTTGGGCCTATTCTAGCCAGAATTTCAACATAAAAGTCACAATGGACTTTGAGAAAAACTTGTTAGCTTTCCAACAAGACCAAAATCAACAAATTCCATAGAGCATTCAGGTAGTTATGCTCATTTTACTGAAATGTATACAGCTTGACAGAATTCCTGGCATGTTGCAAAATTCAAATTTTTACCCCAACTTCCAGTTCGAACTAGAAAAAGTGATGAACATGAAAGTTACTCATAACTACGAGATAAATATCATATAAAACTTTCAGAGCATTCCTAATAGCAAATTAATCCCAGAACTCAGATAAAGTTTCAGCAAATTTCAGGCATGCATCAAGAATCCTAATTCTACAACATTCTTCCCAAAATTTCAGAGAAAACTCATACGTATAAGATGCTTTCCATCATCTATAATTAGAGTAGGAGAGTGAAGAGTTCCTACCTCTTAGGAGCTTCAAGAATGGTTGATGGTTTGAGTAGTAGCCCTCTCCTTCTCCTTCTCCTTCTCCTCTTCCTATTCTTCTTCTTCTTCTTCTTTCTTCTCTTCCTTTTTCTTTTCCCTTTTTTTCCCTAGCTATTTTCAGCCATGGGCTGAAAATAATGGAGAGAGGGGGAGAGAAAGGGACCTAGGAGAGGGGAGAGGGGTGGGGGGGTTATGGTGTAGGGTGAGGGGAGAGATGGGGGGGGGTTAGGTGTACTAGCCATGGCATGGTGCCATACTCATTTTTCATTTTCTTCTTTTTCTCTCTCTCTTTTTTTTGAAAAAAACCCTCCAACTTGCTTGTTTGATTACAAGTTTGCCATTGCAAATATCTTACTCCCCTTTATGCACAATAACCCCTTGACTCAAAGAAATTTGCCTTAAGCCCAAACTTTGCAATGATACCCTCATTTGGGTATAAATGAAAAATCGAGGGGCAATTTGCAAATCTCTCCATTCCCCGGGATTGGTGTGCACATGTACGAGAAACTTGGATGAATTTAACGATTACTTAGTATTTGCACACTAGGGTTGTTACATGGCGAGGGTCTCGGATGCGTACTACATCAACATAGTCATGTTGTAGCATATGCTTCCCGACAACTGAAGACTCATGAGAAGAATTATCCAACTCATGATCTGGAGTTAGCTGCAGTTATATTTGCTCTAAAGATTTGGAGACATTTTCTACTGGGCGAGCAAGTCAAGATCTTCACCGACCATAAAAGTTTGAAGTACATCTTCACCCAGAAGGAGCTCAATATGAGACAACGAAGATGGTTATAGCTTATGGATGATTATGATATTGATCTTCAATATCATCCAGAAAAGGTGAATATGGTACTAGATGCATTGAGTCGATTACCAGTGATTATGACTCTCACAGCTCAATGGAGACTTCAGCAAGCAATGAGATAGTTGGAAATTGAAGTTATTTTGCCCCGGACTTCAGCAACATGGATGAATATGCAAATCCAGTCTACTATCGTGGACCGGATTAAAGCTGCTCAGTCTAGAGATGCAAAGTTATAGAAGATCAAAGCGCAAGTGGAAGCAGGTCTTCGAACGGATTTTCTTATCCATGAAGACAGATCTTTGAGATATGGCAGCAGAATTTGCGTGCCTTCAGGCGAATCCGAGAAGAGCTCATGAATGAAGCACATAGCTCTCTATACTCTATTCATCCTGGTGGCACCAAGATGTACAAGGATCTTCGTCTGAATTTTTGGTGGAATGGTATAAAGAGGAGCGTAGCTCAAAGTGTCGCCAAGTGCCTTGTGTTTCAGCAAGTAAAGGCTGAGCATCACCGCACTGCTGGATTGCTTCAACATCTGCCTATTCCGAAATGGAAGTGGCAGCACATCACTATGGATTTCGTGACTGGACTACCTCGGAGTACTAAGCAGAATGATGCGATTTGGGTGATCGTTGACCTATTAACCAAATCAGCACATTTCATACCTTTTCGAGTTGGACAATCTACGGAAATACTTGCTAGGAAGTACATGGAGGGGATTGTTCGACTGCATGGAGTTCCAGTGAGCATTGTCTCTGATCGGGACACTAGATTCACATCTCAATGTTGGAAGAATCTGCAATCTAATTTGGGTACCAGTCTTAGTTTCAGCATTGCGTATCACCCGCAGACAGATGGCCAATCAGAGCATACCATCCAGATTTTGGAGGACATGTTACAAGCTTGTATGCTAGATTTCAAAGGCTCGTGGGAAGATCATCTTCACCTGGTAGAGTTTGCCTACAACAATAGCTACCAAGACAGCATTGGCATGGCCCCATTTGCAGCACTCTATGGAAGAAAATGTCGTTCCCCATTGAGTTGGGATGACATTGACGATCAAGAAGTTTTGGGTCCTGAAATGATCGTAGAAGCCGTTGACGTAGTACGAACCATCAGAGACAAACTTCGCATTGCGCAAGACCGGTACAAGCACCGGGCCGAAGCAAAGTGTCGTCATCTAGAGTTTCAACCTGGAGATAATGTATTCCTGAAGATATCTCCTAATCGGGGATTGATAAGATTTGGAAGAAGAGGAAAGCTTAGTCCAAGATTCATTGGACCTTTCGATGTATTGAAACGAGTTGGAGAAGTAGCCTATCGTCTGGCGTTACCACCTTCATTGGAGGGAGTGCATGATGTGTTTCATTTCTCCCAGCTGCGTCGTTATATCAGTGATCCTGCGCATGTAGTTGACCACTCAGAGATCACAATGCGACCAGATCTTACCTACGAGCAGCAGCCATTACAGATTCTGGACCGACATCAGAAGACTCTTAGAAATAGAGTCGTTGACCTCGTGAGAGTGATGTGGCATCACGACTCACCTGGAGAATCTACATGGGAGCGGGAAGACGATATACAAGAACGCTACCCTTATCTATTTATCTAGTATGGTGATATTAATAGTAAGTGTTCTTAATTATAATCTCTTGTTTTTCTTGAATGCTGACATCACGTTATATATTTCATGCTATTTACAACTTAGTTTACTAGGTCGTTTTGTCCAAATTCCGAGGACGGAATTTTTATAAGGAGGGTAGAATGTAACGGTCTGTATTTTTAGCCGTGTTTTAGATCGTGCATATCGGTATTTTATTTCAATTCTGGTTCACTTTTCGTCTGTACATTTTTTTGCTACGTATGTGCGACTCTGTTTTTCCGTTTTTACCATATCGTCGTTAATTGACCAACAAGTTTAATAGGAAACTTTGATTTAATTATTTTACTAATTAGATTTTTGTTATTTTACTAATTACTTCTGTTATTTAAATAATTACATTTAACACTTACTTAGTTGCTTAATCCCACTCGTCTTTCACGTTTGGAATTCTTTTATCAAAATAAGGAGAAGAAGTGTAACACGTCGTTAGCCAGATGCATCCACCCCCTTGAGTCAACAAACATCATTTAATTCAGTTAATCCTAAACCTAATCAAATTAATTTCCTTTGACGAATTAAAAATCTGGTTTCCTTCTAACTTCTTCTTAAGGCAACATTTCGTCTGCAAAACCCATCTTCTCTGTGAACCTTCCATCAGCCAAACAGACAATCCCTGCAAATGAAATCCTCCAGCAAACATTTCCCGAATCCTAATAGCCATCATCCTCCACAATCGTTCTCAAATCCACCATCTTCCCTAACCCCAAATTCTCAACACAGATTAGCCTCAAATCTGTTCATCATCCTTCCAACTACAAAACTCAAATTTGAAAGAGGAACACCCAAAAATCAAACCCAAGAACAAACTTCTGATCTGAAGTTGAGATCAAAACAATACAAACCTGAAATAAATTTCAGATTCTTCAAAATCAAAACCCTCCTTCATCCTCAATCTTCATGTTCCTTTCATCTTCCCTCCTCTTCCTCCCCTGCTCCTCCACCCACGCACCTGAGCCACCGGAGTCCCTCAGTCGCCGCGCCGCCGTCGAGAACTGGCCGTCGCCACCCTGCTTACCCGCGCCGCCACCGCCGGAGTCCCCTAGCCGCCGGCCGCCTGTAGTTGCACCGCCGTCCGCCTCTCCTCCCTCCTCACTTGCGCAATGTAAGCCCCTCCTTGAGTTCTCCTTCACCCTTCAACCTGTAAAAGAATGACAAAGAAAAAAATAATAAATAAAAAGGGAAATGGAGATGACAGACTGAGAAAAAGGGGAGAGGGAGTTAGAGAGAGAGAGAGAGAGAGAGAGAGAGAGATAAGATTAGGTATTTAATAATGTTAAAGTTTTAACTTGTTACACTTTACCCAAGTCAAAGTTAGTATGTTAACATTAGTCTTAGTTGTTGTTATATGGTAATTAAGTTAAAACTTTAATAGTTCATGTTATTAACCAATTTAAACTTATACTATATCAGTGATTAGGTATATACAATAGTCTAAATTCATTAGTATTATTAAAAGACCAACCATGTTAGCTTCAGTAAAATACTAGTTCAAATAATTAGTTACCGAAAAATCATTAGGTTTGTATTTAGTGAAATAAATGATATTAGTTTGTAAAATGTTTCTATTAGCATTTAGCCTGATATCACAAATCTATGACGCAGATAAATCGCGTCTCTTGTTACGATCGCCAGAACACCCAACATCACCCCGAGGCAAGTATTTATTGTATTTGAATTTGAGACAACTGCTAAAAACTAACACAATCATCATTTTAATACTCTCATATTTTATCTGTTGTAGCTGATTAAAAATGGACATTGCAAGCTAATGATCCCTGATGAAAGAACAACTTTTCTCTACATATCACCATTTGAACCAAAGCAGAACAGAGGGTAGGACACAACCCTCGAAACATAATAAGAACCCATCGATTACAGATGGAGAATGAAACTAGTCGGTGACTGGTTATGACACTTGGGTGGGGTTGGTCCTTAGTAGTAGGGTTCGTAGATGTAGCTTGACCACCTTATGGCTCCCTACATAACCACACCAATGGAGGCAAGCAAGAAGGCGTCACGGTAAACCCCCGATGATAGGGTGCATCAAGTACATACTACCAACCCGGACATGGACTTATCACGAGCACAATAAACATATAACTGCTTTACTTTTTAACTGCAAATTTAAATATTCTCATACTTTCTTTTCTGCATTTTTTTGTAAATATGTACTAACACTTTTTGTTCCATTGCAAGCTGTTCTTAATACTTTTACTTTAAATACCTTGCCGAGCTTCTTGCTGACATATATTTCATGTGTTTGTGAAATATATGTTAGGTTCAGAGACAGATTACTTTGCAGACCCCGCTTTTGAGGATCCTACCTTAGAGGAGGACCCCCACTGATCAGAGTTACAAGGACGCTGAGGTCCTCCCTGCTGAAGACTAGAAAATCGTTGCAGTCTTTATCTATTTACTTGTATTTGCTATTTTCAGGTGTGTTTGCTTTCAGCAGATTGTATGACCATGCTAGGCCTATGTCACTTTGTGTACTTCGCTTTAAAAACGCTAGAATAAATTTGTAATAAATATTTGTGCTGTTTCTGAAAAAAATTTGCGTGCAGGGACCTGCTTACTAAATAACGCTTATTGTACTTGAGTCAAGGAAGGAAGAAAAAAAAGTACTCTTTCCTTGCTTTAAGCACAAGCGGACCCGCTCACGTTCTCGCTCCCATACATGGGAAGCGGGGCGTGACATGCATCATCAGCTAAAAAAATTGAATCAATCGACTTTGGTGACGGAGCCGATGCTTCACCTGGAACATCATTAAACGACACAGCTTGTGGATTAGAGAACCCACTGTCACTTTGGGCCTTCATATCCTGTGAACTTCATTCTTCTCTGATCGATTTTAATCTTTCAGGCCGTCTTTTAGGTTCTTTGACTGTAAAAGTCTCAAGCAGATCAGGATATCTATCAAAATATCCAGAGAGGGAACGTGAACGTACTACTCTTGTACGTGCAGAGCTACCATCTTCCTCTTCAACTGAACTTGCCCTCTGAATAAGCCTTTGGGGTTCTTTAACTGAAATGGATTCAATCAAATGGTATCAAGTATAAAGATATGGTATCAAGAGTTTCAAAGAATAAAAGAAAATCCTACGATAACTACGGTGAATTCGATATGGGGTACTAATATGGAGAGTATGTGTTGGTAGTGATTTCGTTAGAGTGTGTGCAATCAATGATTATTAACATCTTTACTATGACTCAGCATTTCGTCCGGTTAGGGCACGAAAATGTCGGAAAATATAACGATAAAGAGCATGAAATAGTGCCAAAGAGTTAATCACATATAACATCAACTTCATAAGGAGAATAAACACAAGTTCCCTCTCAGGTCGCATCACGAATAAGTCTGCAAAGATCATATTCAATTCAAGCATGCCCACATCTCCGTATAACATATCCAAACAACATATATGTAGAAATCGACAAAATACGTGATTATACAATGCAAATTGGGCGAAAAAGATATCAAAATCAATGATTACGACACCCTAACTACATCAACAGCAACACATATGAAGATTAACCACTTATGGAGAGATTATATTCAGTATTCATAGACAAATACATCATAAAAACCACAAAATACGTGAATAATACTTCAATTCCAAGCCAAATACGAAAAATACAAGGCAATAGATAGGAAAAATGTCACCAATTCTCTCCAAATAGCCCCAAATCTCCTTCAGATGATTGAACTAGCCTCTGTCCCCAGGGCCTCCAAATTTCATGGCGAAATACGGCTCCTAGAGCCCCTAATACGCCAGAATACGCCACAAAACCCTAAAATACGCTTATATATAGGCATTGCGGGTTTTAAGTTGCTATCGGGTTTTGAAACCCGCTATCCGCAAAGCGCAACACACCACATCTGTTGGATGTGTGCGGGATTAAACCCCGTCGCGCCATGTGTCTCACCGCAGCGGATCTCTCGCGCGTGCCCGCTTGCATCCGAGTTCAGGTCGAAAACGATCTCCGCCGTCCGATTATGATCCGATGGATGAGATGATGCCATGTCTACCGCTCGTTGCCTGCTTTCCATTCTCATCCGCATCCGATGCTGGTTGATTGTGCACCGTCCGATCGAAGCGGAACGGCTCAGATAGAACCACGTAGCCGCTGTAATTTGCTTCAGGCGGGAGTGCTCTCCGCCATTGGATTCAAGGGCGATGGCTCAGATTGAGCCACATCTCCCGCTAAGATTTGTAGGGATCGTCTTACCCTTGCAATACTAACAACACACACTAGAGGGGGTGAATAGTGTAACGGCAATAAAATTGTCCAATTAAAATTTAACTTGCAAATGCGGAATTATAAATGCAATAGGAATTAAAAGACACAATCAATTCAAACGTAAACACAAAGTTTTACCCCAATTCACCAAACTTGGGTACATCCAGCCATACCAATATTCACTATAATCCCACAAAGAGAAGTGAATACAAATCTCACAAGGATATACCCCACAAAGAGGATTTATGCCCTACACAAGGACCCAACCAATCCTACACGAGGATCAAGACTCCCACATAGAGAATCACTAACTCCCACTCAGAGAATTAGGGTTAGCCCTACACTAGGACACTAAACTCCCACAAAGAGAGTTACTCCCACAAAGAGAGTTATTCCCACAAAGAGAATATCCTAAGTCCCACAAAGAGATAACATCCCACAAAGAGAGAAAGTTCTAATTCCCACAAAGAGAATTAGAGACACAAATTACACCAAGTAAAATAAATACTCTTACACATGCCTTGAGATGCTTACTCATGAATGGATGCAAGGCATAAAAGAGGATCTCCAAGTGTTGAGATATGCTTGAGAGCACTTGGATGAATTCCCTTGAGCTGGACTTCAATGCATGAAGATGAATGAGAGCTCTTGAGAGGGAATTGAGGGAGTTTGAGAGTGGCTTATTGATCTCTTGAGATATTCAATAGCATCAAGAAGTATAAGAGATAGCAGCCCACTCAAATATATAGGAACCCTATATCAAACCCCAAAACGCAAGAAAACAGCCACAGAATCAATTCTGCAACGGCTAGAACTGGGCGAAAACGACAGGAACAGTCGACTAATGATCAAAAAACAGTCGTCTGATCAACGGCTAGAAAATATCCAACGGCTATAATCTGAGCCAGGACAGTCGACTGATGAAGTCAGTACAGTCGACTGAGAACAGGACAGTCGCCTGTAAAACCTTCAGCAGGCGACTGCTGCAGGGGATGGAATAAAACAGAGAGCTCCACTCTTTCTCCAGTTAATCGCACAGGCGACTGATGTCAATAATACAGTCAACTGTCTATTAGTCAGGTGACTGTAAAACCTTAATCAGTCGTTGTAACGACTGGTTTTCATGTATCTGGATTTATTATTTTATATTAAATGTTTTGGTGGATTTTCTCCTTATATGTGGTTTTCGTCTCCGTAGCTTTCGTTTTCGATCGTTTCGTCGTGTTTTCTTAGCTTCTTCCTTAAAGTCGTCGATTTCGGAACAAGTCATTCGTGACGGGCTTCGTATCGGTCATATCTTATCGTTAGATCAAGCCTAGGAGTCTTAGGAATCGATCCTGGAGCTTCGCGCTCCATTTCGGAACTTTTGGTGCACGTTAGCCGGTGCAAGAAGGGGAACCGACCGACTAGATGACGATTTAGTCGGTCGGCAAGCCTTCATGGACCGATTAGCGGGCTTGAAAAGTTATTCAGGAGTTACTGTTTGTCGTTAGTCGGTCTAAGAATGTTGGTTGACCGACTAGGTTGCAAACTAGGCGGTCAGCAATGCTTCTTTCACCGACTAACTCGTTTACTAATTTTAGGTATCAGTACTGTTCATTCTTAGTCGGTCTAAGTTCATCTTTCGACCGACTAGTTGTTAAACTAGTCGGTTAAGTTTTGTACTCAGACCGACTAATTCTTAGTTCTTCTGTACAGCCGAGTTACTGTTTACTCTTAGTCGGTCTAAGAACATTCATCGACCGACTAGATGTCAAACTAGTCGGTCAATAGTTGTTCTTTGACCGACTACTCTTAGTTCAGGTTTTCGACTAGAGCTACTGTTTACACTTAGTCGGTCTGCGTTGGTCAACCGACCGACTAGTTCTCAAATTAGTCGGTCAACAGTTGTTCTTTGACCGACTAAGCAGTGCAGGAAACCCTAGTTTTGCCCTAGCCGCCACCAAACTCTATAAATACCCCTCCAAACGTTTTCTTCTTCTTCCTCACGACCTAAAACCCTAGTTTCTCCCCCCATTGAGCCCCCTTCCACCTCAAACCCTTATTCCTTCATTCCAAGTCCAAAATCCATCATCCAAACTCTCCCTCAACTCATTCTACCTCTCATCTTCCCCAAATCTCCATCAAATCCCCAAAATCCCCCAAAACCCTATTTCTCCAAACTTCTCCAATCATTTCCAGATCTGAACCCTAGGTTCCCCGGAGCGTTTCTTCCGTCGCCGTGGTTGCTCGGCGTTATTCTCCCGTTCCCTATATGGTAATACTCGATCTCTTGATGTTTTCATAACCCGTTGTGTTTTTGTGAAACCCTAATGAATAAATGTTGTTTTGATGTTTGATTCCCCATAACAGCGACTCCCCCGTAGATTAGCATCCGTGGGACGAACCCTCGTTGATCGTCATCCTCGGTGCTAGGCAAGTGAAACTTGCCACTTAGGGCTTAGGCCATGTTTTAGGCCATTTGCTTGTTGTAGGCGTAAAAGAGACTAGGCGACGAAATGATACTCGCCTAGGCGCAAATTGAGGAACTAGCTTGACAACGAAGCTAGATCCGACATTTATCATATTGCACAATTACCATGTCATGTTTAATTTCCATTAACGGTACGCAAATTAATTGTCATGTCATTGCATTCTTTAAGTGTTTCCGTGATTGTGTAGCTTCGCTACAATGCTTGTGTTCCTGGCTCGTGTTCCAGAAGCGGGCCATGAGTTGGTTGATAGCCAATGCCCGAATTGCTTGTTTCCGGCTAGGTGCACCCCTACGCCAAATGCTTATGAATCGTGAACTAGAATGCGAGCTCCCGTGCGGGGCAACCCTGGCTCATTTACTGAGCTCGTGTGCGGGGACCCTGGCTCGTCTACATGTGGGTATTGGGGGTAAGAGTTAAGCGGCCAATAAACTGGGAGTCTGCCCGATCAGCAACTGCAGTAGTAAGGCGTAAACTCTGGGTTTGGGGTAGTGTTAAGCGGCCAATCAGTGTGAATGCCAAACCATTCAGCTGTAAGGCGTAAACATCTACAAACAACTTGAAACATGACTAGTGAAATGATTGAGATTGTTAGTAGCTTGGCTACTCTTGTCTTGTCCCGATAATTGTTCTCTTGTACTTATTGTCTCGCCATGTCTTGCTTGTACACTCATGTTATAACTGCCATGTCATGCATACTATAACTGCTAGGTTGTTAGTTGCCTTACTTTCAGTTTCCTTGCCCAAGTCTTTTAGACTTGCTGACATGTGCCCATTTACTCTTTTGGGTGACACATGTTAGAGCCTGAGCCTGAGTACCTTGTTGAGAACGAGGTGTTTACTGACGCCGAGCCCGAGCTTGTGTTTGACGGGGAGTACGTGGACACTGGGGACCAGTCCTAGTGTCTTCGTTGTGTTTTCCCTTTTGTTTAGTCTGCTATTTTGTTGTCGGTGCATAGCAACCATACTTTGTTGCGTTGTTGCTTTTGTTGGCCTTGTTCTGGGCCTTTAGACTCTTTCTTTTAGCCTGGTGGCTTTTCTGGATGTTGAACTTACTTTTCATGTTGGAGAAATTATGAGATATGAGAATTTTTATTTCTGTCTCTCCTTGTGTTATTATTGTTGTTCCGTTTGTGGTTACAGGGACCTGCTTATGTTTTATTGACGCTTATCGGGTTTGGGGCTTCACAGCTCCACTCTCGTGCGGACCTTTTCACGTCTCGCCTCCATTTTAGGGAAGCGGGGCGTGACAGGTTTTGTTGGTGGCCCATGCAGGTCCTCTTCTGTAACTGCGATTATCGGAATAACGATAATAATATTAGAACGTCCAATAAACTAAGTTCGACGTCCGAGTCATAATCTATGAGTCTAATCTGATTCGTTTTCTGTGTCATTAGATGGCAGGAAGGCGATTCACCCGTGGTGGGGGTAGTGGTGCGCTCCCTCATGATGAGGAGCCTGAGCGGAAACCTACCAACAGAGAGATGATTCGGATGATGATCCAGATGATGCAAGTGCAGCAGGGCGTGCTCCTGCAAGTCCAGAATGCTCCACTTGCTCGAGCTGCCCGGGCCCTTCCGGATGTCCCTCGCTCCGAGCCTGGAGCGAAGCAATTTCGGGAGCTGGGTCCCGCATATTTTGATGGGTCTGAGGGTCCTCTGGCTGCCGATGAGTGGATTCAGAACATCGAGGATAACTTGAAGATGGCCAAGATCACCCCGGCTGGATGGGTTGATTTGGCGAAGAGGCAAATTAAGGATAATGCTCGGAACTGGTGGGATGCGGAAGAGAAGATGTTGGTGGAGCCGATAGCTTGGGCTACCTTTATGTCCAGGTTTGATGAGGAGTTCTTTCCGAAGGCTGCTAGGAAGGAGATGCTGCAGCGCTTTATTGATCTGAAGCAAGGGAGCTTGACGGTGGACCTGTACCACCAAGAGTTCACTAGGCTTAGTCGGTTCGCACCGAAGATGGTGCAGGATGCTGATGATAGGGCTCAGAGGTTCCTGCAGGGACTTGCTTTGGAGCTCCAGAGTTTTGTGTCTTCCTCTGATCTGGACTCTTATCAGAAGGTTCTGGTCGCTGCGAGGAGGCAGGAGCTGAACCTGAGTCAGAGGAGAGGACATGTTTCTGGTGCTGGGAAGAGGCCTATGGAGCAGGCCAGGGCGGTGGTTAGGCCTGGTTTCAAGCCTAATCAGCCAGCTCAGTTCAAGAGGCCAGGAGGGCCTGTTCTGAAGACTTACCATTTCTGCGGCAAGCCTGGCCACATCAAAGATCAGTGTAGGAAGTTTCTGGGCCAGTGTTTGGTTTGTGGTGATGCTTCCCATGTCGCGAAGGATTGTCGGCATGCGAATCAGCTGCGGAGGGCACCTGTTGCAGCACAGCCGTTGCAGCAGCGAGCGTCTGTTCCTGCTGGACGTGGAGCGGCTCTTGTTCCACAGAGGCAGGCTTTTCAGCAGGCTATTCCGTCGAGGAGGCAGGCTTTTCTGATGACCGCTGCGGAGAGCGAGGCTGTGGATGAGGTTATCGCAGGTAACCCTCAATCTA
Organism: Scilla litardierei; assembly: GCA_030789695.1. Taxonomy (NCBI): domain Eukaryota; kingdom Viridiplantae; phylum Streptophyta; class Magnoliopsida; order Asparagales; family Asparagaceae; genus Scilla; species Scilla litardierei. The sequence continues at coordinate 62,180,871 of CM061130.1, read as the reverse complement.
GATGTTACTTTCCTAGCTGGTTTTGATTGCTAGATTGTGTTGTTTGCTTGAACATGATTGTTTGCTAGACTAGGGTTTGATTGTTAATTGCTTGTTAGGTGTGGTTTTGGTGTGCACATTTCCTGCATGAGTCCTCTTTGACTCTGGTGCATCGATGTGCATTATTTCTCGGAGCTTCGTGGAGAAGCATTCCTTGTCGACGTCCCCTCTTCCCAAGAGTTGGAATATCGTTACAGGGAATGGCGTGGTCTCGGTGCATCTTGGTTGCAATTCTTGCTCGTTGGTGGTCTGTGGACATGAGCTTTACGCTGATTTCATTGTCCACGACATCATCAACTATGATGCAGTTCTTGGGATGGACTGGCTTGCGAGCTTCTATGCTACGATCGACTGTCGGAGGAAGAAGGATGGTTCGCGTCGCATGTGCGTGGACTATCGGGAGTTGAATGCGGTGACCATCAAGAATAAATACCCGTTGCCTCGCATCGATGATATTTTTGATCAGCTTGGAGGTTCGAGGGTGTTTTCGAAATTGGATTTGAGGAGTGGTTACCATCAGTTGAAGGTGAAGAAGGGAGATGTTCCGAAGACAACATTCAGGACGAATTATGGACACTACGAGTTTGTGGTTATGCCTTTCGGTGTAACCAATGCACCCGCGGTTTTCATGAATCTGATGAACCTGATTTTCTACGACTTTTTGGATAAGTTTGTCGTTATCTTTATTGACGACATTCTGATCTATTCGAAGTCGGAGGAGGAGCATGCATCGCACTTGAGGACGGTATTGGAGATTTTGAGGAAGCATCAGTTGTATGCTAAATTTTTGAAGTGCGAGTTTTGGCTGGATAGAGTTGCTTTTCTCGGGCATGTGGTGACTGGAGATGGTATTTCAGTGGATCCCGAGAAGATTAGGGCCATCAGAGAGTGGCTTGTTCCGTCGTCAGCGTCTGAGATCCGGAGTTTCCTTGGGCTTGCTAGTTACTATCGGCGTTTCATTAAGGACTTTTCCCGTATTGCTGAGCCGATGACCAGGTTGACGCGGAAGGATATACCTTTTGTTTGGTCGGGTGATTGTGAGAGTGCTTTTGGTGTTCTGAGGGAGAGGTTGACGACTGCCCCTATTCTTGTTGTGCCTGATCGCAGCGGTGGATTTGAGATCTTTTACGATGCTTCTGGCAAGGGTCTCGGGTGTGTGTTGCATCAGCACGGGCATGTTGTGGCGTATGCGTCTCGTCAGCTTAAGGTTCATGAGAAGAATTACCCGACGCATGATTTGGAGTTGGCTGCCGTTGTGTTTGCTCTTAAGATTTGGAGGCACTTCCTGCTGAGTGAGAAAGTGAAAATTTTCACCGATCACAAAAGCTTGAAGTACATTTTTACCCAGAAGGAGCTCAACATGCGACATCGTCGATGGTTGGAGCTCATGGCGGATTATGATATTGATTTGCAGTTTCACCCTGGCAAGGTGAATGTTGTGCCAGATGCGCTAAGTAGGCTTCCAGCGGTGATGATTTTGACTTCGCAGTGGAGATTGCAGCAGGATTTTTGCGAGTCTGGTGTTGAGATTGTTCTTCCTGGGGAGGCTTCTTTGTTGATGTACATGCAGGTACAGTCCACGATTGTGGATTGGATCAAGGCCGGCCAGGCTGAGGATCCGAAGCTGATGAAGATTCGGGAGCAGGTGGAAGCCGGTCTGCGGACTGACTTTTTGATTCATGAGGATGGCTCGCTGAGGTTTGGAGCCAGGTTGTGTGTGCCAGCTGGGGATATTAGAGAGGAGTTGATGGTGGAGGCACACAGTTTACCGTATTCTGTGCATCCTGGTGGCACCAAGATGTACCAGGATCTTCGTCTGAACTTTTGGTGGCATGGCATGAAGAGGAGTGTGGCTCGGAGTGTGGCCAAGTGCTTGGTTTGTCAGCAAGTTAAGGCGGAGCATCAGCGTACGGCCGGGTTGCTACAACCGCTTCCGATTCCGGAGTGGAAATGGCAACACATCACTATGGATTTCGTAACTGGACTACCTCGGAGTCCGAAGTAGAATGACGCGATTTGGGTGATCGTAGATCGGTTGACCAAATCCGCGCACTTTATTCCATTCCGAGTGGGACAGTCCACTGAGGCACTAGCGAGGAGATATATGGAGGTAAATTCTTTTACCCTCCGTTTTTATTTCCTTTTCCTAGTTTGGATAGTGATGTAACGTGAATCGTGCAGGAGGTTGTGCGACTTCACGGAGTCCCTGTGAGTATCGTGTCGGACAGAGACACGAGGTTCACATCTCAGTTCTGGCAGAGTTTGCAGAAGAGTTTGGGTACGCGTCTGAGTTTCAGCACGGCGTACCATCCGCAGACGGATGGCCAGTCCGAGAGGACGATTCAGATTTTGGTGGACATGCTGAGGGCGTGCATGTTGGATTTCAAGGGTTTGTGGGAGGACCATCTACATCTGGTAGAGTTTTCTTACAATAACAGCTTCCAGGCGTCTATTGGCATGGCGCCTTTCGCCGCTCTTTATGGGAGGAAATGTCGATCACCATTGAGTTGGGATGACGTTGGTGATCGGGAGTTGTTGGGACCTGAGATGATTGTGGAGGCCGTGGAGATCGTCAGGAGCATTCGGGAGAGGTTGAGGATTGCTCAGGACCGTTTTAAGCATTGGGCGGATGCTAAACGTCGTCCTTTGGAGTTTCAGCCGGGAGACCATGTGTTTCTGAAGATTTCCCCGAATCGTGGTGTGATTCGTTTTGGGAAGCGAGGGAAGTTGAGCCCGCGATACATTGGACCGTTTGACATTCTGGAGAAAGTTGGCGAGGTAGCTTACCGCTTAGCCTTGCCGCCATCTTTGGAGGGAGTTCACAATGTTTTCCATGTGTCGCAGCTTCGTTGATACATTAGCGATCCATCTCATGCTGTGGATTTTTCAGAGATTACCGTTCGCCCCGACATGACGTATGACCAGCATCCAGTGCAGATTCTGGACAGGCGTCAGAAGTCACTTCGGAACAAGATTGTCAATCTTGTGAGGGTGATGTGGCGACACGGCTCACCTGGAGAGTCTACTTGGGAGAATGAGGATGAGATGCGAGAGCGTTTCCCACTTTTGTTCCCGGACACGTGAGTGTTGGGAAATTCCGAGGACGGAATTTTTATTAAGTTGGGGAGGATGTAACGACTGGTTTTCATGTATCTGGATTTATTATTTTATATTATATGTTTTGGTGGATTTTCTCCTTATATGTGGTTTTCGTCTCCGTAGCTTTCGTTTTCGATCGTTTCGTCGTGTTTTCTTAGCTTCTTCCTTAGAGTCGTCGATTTCGGAACAAGTCATTCGTGACGGGCTTCGTATCGGTCATATCTTATCGTTAGATCAAGCCTAGGAGTCTTAGGAATTGATTCCGGAGCTTTGCGCTCCATTTCGGAACTTTTGGTGCACGTTAGCCGGCGCAAGAAGGGGAACCGACCGACTAGATGACGATTTAGTTGGTCGGCAAGCCTTCATGGACCGACTAGCGGGCTTGAAAAGTTATTCAGGAGTTACTGTTTGTCGTTAGTCGGTCTAAGAACGTTGGTTGACCGACTAGGTTGCAAACTAGTCGGTCAGCAATGCTTCTTTAACCGACTAACTCGTTTACTAATTTTAGGTATCAGTACTGTTCATTCTTAGTCGGTCTAAGTTCATCTTTCGACCGACTAGTTGTTAAACTAGTCGATTAAGTTTTGTACTCAGACAGACTAATTCTTAGTTCTTCTGTACAGCCGAGTTACTGTTTACTCTTAGTCGGTCTAAGAACGTTCATCGACCGACTAGATGTCAAACTAGTCGGTCAGTAGTTGTTCTTTGACCGACTAACTCTTAGTTCAGGTTTTCGACTGGAGCTACTGTTTACACTTAGTCGGTCTGCGTTGGTCAACCGACCGACTAGTTCTCAAATTAGACGGTCAACAGTTGTTCTTTGACCGACTAAGCAGTGTAGGAACCCCTAGTTTTGCCCTAGCCGCCACCAAACTCTATAAATACCCCTCCAAACGTTTTCTTCTTCTCCCTCACGACCTAAAACCCTAGTTTCTCCCCCATTGAGCCCCCTTCCACCTCAAACCCTTATTCCTTCATCCCAAGTCCAAAATCCATCATCCAAACTCTCCCTCAACTCATTCTACCTCTCATCTTCCCCAAATCTCCATCAAATCCCCAAAATCCCCCAAACCCCTATTTCTCCAAACTTCTCCAATCATTTCCAGATCTGAACCCTAGGTTCCCCGGAGCGTTTCTTCCGTCGCCGTGGTTGCTCGGCGTTATTCTCCCGTTCCATATACGGTAATACTCGATCTCTTGATGTTTTCATAACCCGTTGTGTTTTTGTGAAACCCTAATGAATAAATGTTGTTTTGATGTTTGATTCCCCATAACATCGACTCCCCCGTAGATTAGCATCCGTGGGACGAACCCTCGTTGATCGTCATCCTCGGTGCTAGGCAAGTGAAACTTGCCACTTAGGGTTTAGGCCATGTTTTAGGCCATTTGCTTGTTGTAGGCGTAAAAGAGACTAGGCGACGAAATGATACTCGCCTAGGCACAAATTGAGGAATTAGCTTGACAACGAAGCTAGATCCGACATTTATCATGTTGCACAATTACCATGTCATGTTTAATTTCCATTAACGGTACGCAAATTAATTGTCATGTCATTGCATTCTTTAAGTGTTTCCGTGATTGTGTAGCTTCGCTACAATGCTTGTGTTCCTGGCTCGTGTTCCAGAAGCGGGCCATGAGTTGGTTGATAGCCAATGCCCGAATTGCTTGTTTCCGGCTAGGTGCACCCCTACGCCAAATGCTTATGAATCGTGAACTAGAATGTGAGCTCCCGTGCGGGGCAACCCTGGCTCATTTACTGAGCTCGTGTGCGGGGACCCTGGCTCGTCTACATGTGGGTATTGGGGGTAAGAGTTAAGCGGCCAATCAACTGGGAGTCTGCCCGATCAGCAACTGCAGTAGTAAGGCGTAAACTCTGGGTTTGGGGTAGTGTTAAGCGGCCAATCAGTGTGAATGCCAAACCATTCAGCTGTAAGGCGTAAACATCTACAAACAACTTGAAACATGACTAGTGAAATGATTGAGATTGTTAGTAGCTTGGCTACTCTTGTCTTGTCCCGATAATTGTTCTCTTGTACTTATTGTCTCGTCATGTCTTGCTTGTACACTCATGTTATAACTGCCATGTCATGCATACTATAACTGCTAGGTTGTTAGTTGCCTTACTTTCAGTTTCCTTGCCCAAGTCTTTTAGACTTGCTGACATGTGCCCCTTTACTCTTTTGGGTGACACATGTTAGAGCCTGAGCCTGAGTACCTTGTTGAGGACGAGGTGTTTGCTGACGCCGAGCCCGAGCTTGTGTTTGACGGGGAGTACGTGGACACTGGGGACCAGCCCTAGTGTCTTCGTTGTGTTTTCCCTTTTGTTTAGTCTGCTATTTTGTTGTCGGTGCATAGCACCTATACTTTGTTGCGTTGTTGCTTTTGTTGGCCTTGTTCTGGGCCTTTAGACTCTTTCTTTTAGCCTGGTGGCTTTTCTGGATGTTGAACTTACTTTTCATGTTGGACAAATTATGAGATATGAGAATTTTTATTTCTGTCTCTCCTTGTGTTATTATTGTTGTTCCGTTTGTGGTTACAGGGACCTGCTTATGTTTTATTGACGCTTATCGGGTTTGGGGCTTCACAGCTCCACTCTCGTGCGGACCTTTTCACGTCTCGCCTCCATTTTAGGGAAGCGGGGCGTGACAGTCGTCTGCTGAATAAGATGGAGAAAAGACAGAGAGATGCAGAGATTGCACATACGCTACTTAGGCGACTGATGATCAATCTACAGGCGACTGTAAACATACAGGCGACTGTAAACTGGCCAGTAGGCGACTGTGCGTAAAGCTCAAGTTTGAGTCAATTGAAATGTTGACTTGAGCTGTGCATATCAGGTGATTGTAGAAGAATCTACAGGCGACTGGAAATCACCCAGTCGACTGTGTTTCCTTCATCAGACGACTGATGGAAAGCCAGAGACTCCAAATGAGTCTTTGGACAGAGTGAACCTATTGGGTTGGATTCTATGATAATCCTAAGGCGATCACTAAGATGGTTAAATGCATATGCATGAATGAGTAAACCATCTAATAAGGCATTACATTAATCCTAGACTCAAAAGAGAGAGAAAGCAATAAAGTAAATTACATGGATTACAATGCTTTCCTTAGAGTCCAAGTCTTCAATCTGATGCATTGATTGCTCGCCATCATCTCCAATCTTTGGCACTCCATGAGTCCAAGCTTTGGTCCTTCTTCACTTGATGTCCATCCTTACACCAAGTGATTAGTCTCCAAGAAAGATATTCTTAAAATAAACTGAGAGACTAAAACATGAGAGTCATTAGCAACAACATAATGTTGTGATCATCATCAAAATAAGATTGGTATGAAACACCAATACTCAACATTCTCCCCCTTTTTGATGATGACACACATTATGTAAAATACAAATAATTAAAGCACAATGCTAATGAGCTCCCCCTACTTATATGCACCAATTAAACAATGTGCTACACAATGGTAAATACTCATTATACCAAATAATATCAAGGTGACATATAATAGGCAAGGATTACATAAACCAATTGAAATAGACAATATCATGCAAACATGAAAGGTTTATCTAATCCCATATATCTATCCCCATAGATATATCTCTCCCCATATGCATAAGTATATAACTCTCCCTATATAAAGTTACATAATGCATATATCTTTCCCCCTTGACATCGTCAAAAAGGTGGACATCAAATATATCCCCCTTTGTCATCTTCACTAAGATGTGACAATATGCAAGAAAAGAAAGAGATGTATGATACCAAATTGAAAAAAATTAGTGGGTATCAATTCACTATCCCATGCTCCCCCTAGATCATAGAAATAGTCAACCTTTGACTTCTAGGATCTAATACCAATTAAAAAATAAATGGAGCCATGGGCCTAAAGTGTATCAAAGCAATAGATATGGAAAAATCAAGCTTCAATGATACACAATGATAATGCCAAAAGAGTTATACCATGAAACAACATGGCAATATCAAAGAGGCTTAGTTTGAGACCAAAAATAACCAATTGTAAATAATGATCTCAAATAACCTCCGAAATGAGAGTTAAAATATGTCTTAAAATAATTTAAACATATAATCATATTAACTCCCTTATTGACATACACATGGATCAAAAGTGCATGCATATCAATAAAAACCCCAAGATTCCCATTTTCATAAAAAATATATACATTTGAAAGTATTTTCAAAATCATGAAACACACACACAACCAATGTGTATGCAAAAATATAGCATTAAGCATAATACCCATGCAATATGCAAATGTGTGTGGGGAACCTAAACATTAGGCAACCAAACCCAAGAGGAGTTTGACTTCCTAACGTAATCACACGAGGTGATCACATCCTTAACTAGAGAGTTGATGTAACTATCTCTCTCTTGCACACTAACCTTAGTGGGAATCCATAATATCAAGGATTTCCTAGGCAAGGGTTTTGCCTTTGCAAGAGGGATGGATGTGGCATGCTTGGGTGTAGAAACAAGTTTCTTGGCATGCAAAGAATGAGGTTTTTGAAATTTTAAGGGAAAAATTAATTAGGGTTGAACGTCCGGCTGTTTGTTTCGAGAAGGAAAAAAAAAGGAACCGTCTCGAGGTTCGTAAACCTGACCAAAATATTTAGATAAACAATTAGCGGAATTCACAAAATTGGATATTTTGCAAATTTCAAGTCACATATAAATGATCAATTTCGGGTACGAAAGAGATTTGATTGAAGTTGGTCGATTTTCGTAAATATACTCAAGTTGGTCGAATTTTAAAACGTGGCTTAAATTGTAAAGTTGTCCATTAAAATAGCATTAAGAGGGAGGTTAAATGGGAACTTAATATGTTTTTTTGGGCTATTGACCTTATCTCTTTTCACCTTTGAAATTTAGAGTCTAAGAGGCCCAATCCGACGTGGGCCCAAATAAACCGGGAAACCCAAATTCAAAGGCCCATCGCAAAGCACGCGGCAAAATGTTGCCAAATTGGGGGATCGCGTAATATTTCAGCGATGCAGTGTTGTAATGAAATTATGGAATTTAGTTCGAGTCCCACTCGCATCCCAATTTCGTCGCTCTATAAAAAACCCCGCGATCGAAACAAAACACACACTGTTCTGTCTCTGTTCTCTCTTCTCTCTTCTCTCCCTCTCGCCTCTCTCGCTCTCGCTCTCTAACATTCTTTTCTCTTCCTTTTTATCTGAGATTTAGCAAAATAGACGAAAATCAATCGAAAGAACTGCTTCTTCATCTGATAAGAAGAAGAAGTAGTAGTAGTAGTAGAAGCCATGGCGTGTGTTATGAAAGTTCCGATGCTTCTGCCGAGAAGAGGTATTTTTCTAAATCAATGAATTTTGCTACGGCGATTTTAGGATCTTTTAATTAATTTGCGCTAGAACTCGAATTCCCAGTTTTCTAGGGTTTCGATTGATTTTTATTCACAGTATATTGGTAGGATGCCTGTTGCATCTTTTTCTATCGTTTATTAGGGCTTATTTTGCTTATTCTATGCATCTTCTCTTCTTTCCCCGTTAAATTTGGTTTTCGTCATTCTCTGAGCTATATTGGTGTCCACGGTTTTGTTTCCAGCGATCGATTTCTTTAAAATCGTATATTTAGTGAATCGCCGCCGCTGTGAATGGGTTGATGGGATTAACATCAGCATCCACTCTATTTTTTGCTGTCTCTGATTAGAATAGTTCGTATTATGTGAGTTATATGTCTTGCTGAGCAACATCCACATTGGGTTTACGTTTCTTTTTCCTCACTAATTCTACCCATCTAATTATTTTCTAGACTTTGCATGGTTTTCTTATCTTTTTAAAAAATATTTTCTTTTTTGGGGGGGGAAAAATATACTTCCAGAGAAATATTCATATGGGTATCACTCCATATGCTGAATCACCCTTTTGAAAGAATTTTTGTTGGACGTTTGATGCATTTCTTGCTTTCTGAGTCCTACCCATTGTTAATTGTTATTCAGATACCGCCTGCAGTTTGGAGCTAATGATTTGTGTTTTAAATGCATAATCTTCAGGTTTGGGCTTGTTCACGCGCAAGGGCAGATCTGATAGTAATGCTCATGGTAATGCTGATGATTGGGGCAAACACCGATTGCTCAAGTACATTATTAATCTAATGGCTGCCCCAGCTGCCACTGTCACAAGGTAACAATAATACAATCACTGATATGTCAAATTTTAACCAACTTCGCATCTCCTCTGAAATCTCACACATTTATGATGAAGATATGGTGGTTTTACCCGTGTTTCTTGTTCGTAAATGCTCACATAACTTCACTCTGTAGGTATACTACTCGGGCCTGGGCAACCATTCGAGCTGCCAGGAGAGGGTCAAGGGTGGACCATGTCAAACAAGATGACCATACGGTGATGGGAAGTCCCGGTCATGCTGAGGTCTTTTTGATCAAGCCTAGCATCATCATCCAGAAATTGATCGCGGCAGCAATGAGTCCATTCAACACTCAGGCGTCTTCTGATGTAAGCGATCCCCTTGCAGTAGTGGAGTATGTTGATGAAATCTACAAATTCTACCAGTACTATGAGGTATCATTATGTTTTGCTCAATACTGCCATTAAACTTTTGGATGTTTTTATAGGCGTACTAAAATGTTGGTTTAACCCATTACAGAACCTTGACCGGCCTCTGGACTACATGCAGCATCAGGTGGGTGTCAGCGAGGGGATGAGAGCATGCGTCATTGACTTGATTGTCGCGGTTCATGCCAAATATGATTTCAGGCCTGAGACCCTGTACCTTACCATCCATTTAATCGATCGGTACCTCTCTATAAAGAGAGTACAGGGGAGCAGGCTAGAAGTTATTGGCATGAGCGCGTTTCATATTGCCTGCAAGTATGAGGAGATGCTGCCTCCCGAGGTCTCATCCAATTCCAGCATCATTCTTTTAGTAATCCTTTTTTTTCACATATATTATATTTGTGCTTAATAATATGCAATGGACACAGGTCGATGACATCATGTACACGACCGATGCGGCCTATACCAGAGAGGAGATGCTTGCCACAGAAACAGATATTCTTGATACTCTGCAGTGGAGGCTAACTGTCCCAACGCAGTACATGTTTCTTGTGCGTTTTCTCCGGATTGCAATGTGCGACGATAAAGAGGTTTGAGGCCGTTGCTAATACCAGTAGCATCCCCTTTTGTTTCTTGGTTGTTATGATCTTTAACTGTGCTTTTCTTGTACCGGGTGCAGGTGGAGCACATGGTCTTCTTCTTGGCAGAGCTGGGATTAATGCGATACTCTATGGTTACATGCCTGCCTTCTGTCGCTGCTGCATCCGCTGTTTATGCAGCTCGATGCACACTAAACAAAAGCCCTCATTGGCCTAAGAAGCTCAAACTTCACTCAGGATTGTCTGAGACACAACTATTGTATGCCCCCCCCCCCCCCCCCCCCCCCCCCCCAAATGTTATTGTGCTAGAAAATGGTGGTATATAGAAGTCTATTTGCTAATTCATTGAATTGGATGATTTTCAGGGAATGTGCTCAAATATTGGCAGAATGCCATGCCGGTGCACAGGCGAGGAGCAATCTAAAGGTCGTGTATGACAAGTATTCAAGTGAACAATATGGCGCTGTGGCATTATACCCACCCGCAAGAGAATTGTTTCGGGAACCTCTGTCATGTTAGCCGCGAGGTGGAGCAGAATGTAGTTACCACTTGTAACTTATTTTTTCTCTCTTCAGTTTTCTCTCTGGTTCAGAGTGTTAGAATGACAAAGAAATGTATGTATGCAAAGTCATGATAGTAGTTGGTTATATAAAATTTTGTTGTATATATCATTACAAAATAAATAAATCAGTATATAATTTCAAGATTACCTCTTTTTGTTTATATTTTTGTGCTGCTTGTTTCCATTGAGTATCTGCATCCATCATAACTACTCACACAAAAATAAACAAAGAAAGGAAAGGACATCATATAAATGAAGACATCATGCACGCATCAAACCATTGCCTCGTTACACTAAGTATCTCTTCAAAGCATATATAATAAATTAAAAGGAATTCAATGGGAGATCAGCTTGAAAATTGTCTCTATGGCCCATCATTCTCTTGGTTGAGGTTGTCCCAAGCTTAATCCGTGCAAAAAGATGGGATTTTTGAGATCAACGAGCATCAATGGTGGTGTATCAAAGGGCCTGCTTATACTAAATGCCTTTCCCCAAAAAAGACATATCCTACTGTCAGAATAGTGAAAGCTGTTTGTCGTAGATAAGGATTAATATTGTATTAGCGGGATTCTAAGAAGACAGTGAGGCTCCAAAGCAAAGACACATGTTTGAACCCGGTTGTGTGATAAAAATTGATGTGTCCAATACATCTGAAGGGGATACGCGTGTTCATATATGTCTGTCACTTACACGTGTGTATACTGTCATTAATCTTAAAAATTTGTGTCACACGAAGTACTTGAGCTATTGTTTTGTAGTGCACTCTATCAAAATTAAGCTCTTTCTATGATATGTACCACAGAGAGACAAGTCAAATCCACATGTATTTATATGTAGAAGAAATACACATATAATTGTGTCCTTGTGTCTGGAGTTTGAATATCAACATGCTTGAAACTGTTGGGTTAAAGATTCTCACAAACCACAATCAAGTCCCACCCGACGGAAGCACCAACAAACACAATGGATCTATGGATAGAAAATATAGCAAGAACAAGAACCATGCAAAACACAAACAATAAATAAATTCAATTAAAGCACAGAGGATACGAGCGATTTACCCTGGTTCGTCTCACCATCGTAATGAGACATATGCCTAGCCTTTTATTGTCAGCGGAAATCCAACAGATCAGACATGAAACGCTTGCAGGTTGATTACACCCGACACATGTAGATCTTCTTCAACAAAAGTGCTACCATCTTGATATTTGAGTTTAGCACTCTAGATCATAAACTATCTCACGCTTACTTAATGATACAGTTATATTCAGTTTTTTTAAGACCACAATACAATATGCTCATGGTCTTAGCATTAAGATCTCTAACATATCATTCTCTTTTTGCTGCTCAGGTGTTGATTTTTCAACTAGGATGAAGCCACTACGAATTATTTTCCATAATGATATATCGATGCCTTTGATGTGTATGGACATGCGTTGTTTCCAATGACTATAGTTTGTACCATCAAACAAGTTAATCTAAGATATGATTGTCCATCTTTTTGGTTATGGGGGTCATGTGAGTGTGTGTGGTATCTGTACCATTGGATCGAAATATCACTTAGACTTCGAATTTAAAAGAATTCCTGCTATGATACCAATTGAAAAACACCCTGAGGGGTGAATAGGGTGTGACACAAATAAAAATATGCATGCAGTGGAATACATCAGAGAGCACACAATCACAGTTTTTAACGGAGTGGCTCTCCGCCTAGGATCCCCACCTATATTCCAACCTCACCCTAGAGGATTTACCTAATTTATAATCAAAAGAAAAACTTGATCACACTTATGGGTGGTGATAGAACCGTACATGAATAGTACAAATAAATATACCTCCAATGATAACATCTGAATGAAGCTATTCAATAATACAACTCATGCTAACATACTAAAAACTGATCCAATATAGAGATTAAAATCATAATAATATCACCGTAGCATATAGCGTAAAGTTGTAATCATCTTAGAGAAAACGGTTCGTTAATCTGAGCTCTGTATAAAAAATTGTGCACTTTTCAGCGTCGTCCGTAGAACTCATTCTCCTTCCCTTGGATGAAGCTTTAGATCCTTGAAGGAGTGGAAGATGTTGCTGCTTGATATGGATGATGGAGCAATGAAGTTTGGCCGACTATTATTTATGATACAAAGAGGGGGCCCAGCCTCTATGTGTTTATATAATATTTATGCAACACCAATTCTTCTTGAACATGAACTCTCGGATTACACATGGACTCTTTAATTTGTATTTAATTTGATTTATTCTTTCCTCTTGATTTATAAAACTTCCTTTTAATTAGTAATCCTTAAAGGAATACTCTTACATATCAATTAGAACTCTTAGAACATCATGAGGAAGTCAAATCTGGAAGTTTGACTTGTTAAACTGGTCAAATCTGGACGTCTGTGCATGTGGCATGGCCATGCCACATTTCTACTATGGCTGGCACGGTAGTGCTATATTGACAGTAGCTCCTGCAGGGTTCCGTAAGGTCATGCCAAATTGCCCGTATACTTGGCACAGTCATGTCAAGTAAACAGTAACAATTTCCTCGACTACACAGACTATGGCACTGTACTGTCGTGTCGATTTTTGAACTAGTTTGGCACGACTCTACCAACCACTGTTTTGTTCCATTTAGCTCCATTTGACCTCGCTCTGATCTGAAACACACTAACTTATTAGAGCCAAATAACTTGTTTGGCATCATCAAAATTAAGTTTTGACCGTAATTAGTGGGCAAACTAGGCTAACATAGACATATTCACATTTTAGATACACGACCACCAAAATAAGATATTGACCATCCATGATAATCTGCTACTACTTTTCAAAGAACAGATTAACCCAAAAAACTCAAATTAGCAGCGCTGATGATGATGATCTGCCAATAAAGTTTTCATCTTATTTTTGAGAAAAATGACAAGGCAAGGTATGATGGCATGCAATCGTTTAGACAACCATCTTGCAGTCATTCTTTGTCAATTGATTAAAATGGACAGATCTGAACCTCATCCTTTATCCGTCTCCGTTTTAAAATTTTTTGTAAAAAAATCACATGAGCAGATATCAGGATAGCCAAGCACATGACATGGATGTGGAAGAGGATGAACAGAGAAGCACTGAAGAGATAGAAACAATGTGGCATGTATAAAGAGCATTGCAATCTACAGCCCGTTTGTAATAGTGATGTGTCATCATTAAATAGACATGCTCATATTTTGGATATATAAGCACCAAAATAAGATATTGACCATCCATAATCTGTTTTTTGTTAGTGACTTTTCTTTTGTATATTGCAATTTCTAAATTTGTTTTAAAAAAATATTCAGTATCACTGACGGCGCCAAGTCAGTAGTTTAGTTTCTTAAAAAAATTTATTATTATAAAAAAAGTCAGTATCACTGATGGTAACCCGTCAGTGATAATTCGTACAACTTTCCATGACGGATACCTTCAGGGATAAAAGACTACATCAATGACTATATCCAACAACGGTAACAGACTAGCTCTGACGGTTGCCATCAACGATACAAGAATATCGTTGATGAAACCGTCAGCTATAAGGAGATATCACTGATGGTGTTAGTTAGTGATAACAGACTATCGCTGACGGTCATCGTCAGCGATACAATAACTATCGCTGACGGGTCCGTCAGCGTATATTGTTATATCACTGACGGGTCTGTCAGGGATAATGTAGATATCTTTGACGGGTTCGTCAGCAATAAATCGTATAGCTCAGATGACAGCTGTCAGAGTTAAGGCGACTATCCCTGGTGGTGACTTTTCACTATCAGTGAGTTTTCACTGACGGCAGTCGTTAGTAATTTTATTACTTACCACCACCTGTTGATGGGAGTGTTAACGAGAAGTTGTCATCAATGAATATTTTTGTTGACGGAAATTTGATTATTACTGACGGCAAAGCCGTCAGTAATAGTCAATTTACATGTAGTGAAAAATATGGACATATTTTTACATGTATATTCTTACATTATACCTGCTCTCCAAAATTCGATGAAGATATCTGATCTCTTGATCAACTAGTGATTGAAGTTTTATCTTGATCATGCAACCCTTCACAATATATGAGTTCACAATAGAAACATTCTCGTCCTCAAATACTGCTAGAGTTTGAGAGAAAGAAAAGAAGAAGAAACAACGTGTTGTAGAGTTAAATTCTACATTTGAGCCAAAAGCTTTTAGGTTATTCAACTCTTGGATTTTTTGTTGATTACTTTTTTGATGCATGTGAGAGGAGGAAAGAGAGCCTTGAGGAGAGAGAGCCTTTATATAATGCTACCATTCCTAGAACTCTTTAATCATATTAGAGTGGGCCTAAAAGAATGACTCCTAATAAATCACATTATCTTTAAAAAGTCTTGTTTGAATCAAACTCTAAACTTGTTTTAATTCATGATCTAACAATTGGTTAAACCAAACCAAACTAAACTCAAACCTCAACCACTATGTACCAAACCTAGCCACCGACACCCATCCGAACAACAATTGTTCGTGTAGATAGACATCACGAATTTTTGTCTTCTTCTTATTCCTTTTCTCATCCTCATCAAGTCTTTCCCGAAGTAACTTCAGCTCCATATCTTAGCATTTCACACATGCATGTGATGCGAAAGGTCTTTGATACGATCCGCTTGGATCGATCAAGCAAATCAATTTAAAGGTGGAAAAATTAAAAGAGAGAAATATTTTTAGGGTTTTAGATTGAGAGAACAATGGAAAACAATTGATAAAAGCCTCTTTCGAGAGGAGACTTGCTCTCCGAGCTTTTGATTGAACGGAACAAAAGCCTAAATATCCTACACTAAGGATGCTCAAGAGTTTCTCAACAATCTAAGCATAAGAAAATAAATGACGGCTAGCCGTAATAAAGAGAATGAGGGGATTTACTAATTTGGCCTAGAACGACCAAAATACCCCTATGTCTAATAATACTAATTAACGCCTCCACGTCTCCTCCCGCGCACGTAGGTGATCATGGGCGGTCCCTCCCCGTCCACCGCACGTGGTGCGGCCTCCTCGAAGTGTGCGCCGGCTGAAGATGCGGCATGGTCCGCATCAATACCCCCCGTAGAAGAGCCATCTTGACCTCAAGGTGGAAGTCCGGAAACTGCTCCCGAACAACGTCGAACGCCTCCCACGTGGCATCGCAGTCCGGCAATCCCGCCCAATGTATCAGTACCTCCTGCCGACGCTCCGGACCCTGACGCACAGTCTTGACGTCCAACGGCTCCATCATCACCTCCATGTCCTCTGTCAGCGTCGGTGGAAGTGTGGATGACACCGTCTGCTCTCCAATATCGCGGCGAAGCTGCGAAACATGAAAAACGGGATGGATCGTAGCCGTCATGGGTAACCTCAGCCTGTAGGCCACTTGGCCAATCTTGGCCTCAATCTCAAAAGGAACCAAAGAATCTGGCAGATAGCTTCTCATTCCTCCTCGCCACTAATCTCTGTCTGTAAGGCCACAGCTTGATGATTCGGGTTGAATATTACTTATTTAACCCCTCATCTAGTAATATTTTGTGCTCATATGATGCTAAATTGATCTCTAATACATTCGTATTTTGTACACCATCATTTATTAGAGAAATCACCTTACTTGAGCACAAAACAACAATTAACCGAGTATTTCTGCACTTTTTATATTTTTATGGCTTGGTCTCGATCTCACGATTCCAACGACTATTTATTTGTATTTTTCTGAGATCTGTGCTAATTACTGTGTATTTTTGAATGCAGAATACCATTTAATTGAGGAAATACGCTCAAAATACGCTCGGAAATACGTCCAGCACGCATCTTGGCGGCCACGTGGCATCAATCCATCGGTTCCCGCCCGATCCAGCGGCGTACGAAAGAGGGGCGACGCGGCGTAATACCAACCGTTGGATCTCGATCCAACGGTCCAAAAGCGAGGCTTTCGAATTCGCAATCGCTGTCGACGTGGCATCATCTGGCCCGTCGATTTATAATCCAACGGACACAACTAATCTCCGAGCGCAAAGCAAAGCAGGGTTCTCTCGGGACACGTGTCATCTATCAAACGCCTCCCACTCATATCGAGCGGACGAAACTATCGACGACGCAGCAGAACGATTACCGTTCGATCGTGATCGAACGGCCGATCGCATCTCACCCCGAAGCACTTCACGACGGGCGACGCGGCTGCATCTGGGCCGTCGTTCCGAGATCTAACGGCTATCACCGAAGCCGCCTCAAATTTGAAATCGCGATGCGGAGCTTCCATCGAGCGCTACGTGGCAAGATCCTGTGAGCTGACCTCTCGAATCAACGGCGAAGATCGAAGCACGGAAGCGGATCCGTGAGCGAGGCGAAAGAAGCGGGAAATTTGTTGGGTGACGTGGCGTGATCTCAGCCTTTCGCCAGCTCAATCGAACGGATGTGAGCGAATCCGAGATGGGTTCGGATACAAAGCGGGCGTGCGGGCGAAAACCCGTTAAGGCTGGACACGTGGCGATGCGTGGTTCAATCCCGCTTGGATCAGCGGCTGTGGTTTGTTGCGACATGCGGGTGTGGGTTTTGATGCTATTGGAAGCGAATTTCGACCCGTTAGGCCAATAAAACCCGCAATGTTCTTATATAAGGTATTCTAGAGTTTTTTGGCCGTATTCTTGGCGTATTTGGGCGATTTTGGAGCCGATTTTTGTAGATTTTTCCAGAGAAAACAGAGAGCAACATGGGCTAATTTTCAGAGGCTTTTAAGAGGAAGAAGAACGGTTTTCTTAGGCAAATAGTTAGCGTATTTGGCGATATTTTTGAACTCTATTGCGTATTTTGAACTCTATTTACTTGTCTTGTTTGGAACCATGCTTTATATGATGAAATTGGTGTTTATTTTCAGTATGAGTAGCTAAATTTTCATTGTGCATGGTATGGTGTAGTTAGGGGATATGATGCGTATTTATTTGGTTGAATCGTTGTGCTAAATCATTAACGTTGATAAAGTTGTATTCTTTGATTTAAAATCATCTTTTCATCTTCCAAACGAACGTGATTAAGTTGATGATCACCCCACAAGGGTGAGTTTTGATCTCTCCAAAAGGGTGTTTCATATCTATATTTAAAAGATTATAACTTTAGCAACGATCGTATTCGATATTTCGCTTTAATCCCCACAAGGGTATATTCCGATGAATTGCTCTCAAAAAGAGAATTCATTGAGTTATATTTAATCAACCAAATTAATACGAATCATGGATCCTAATGAACCCATACCATGTGCATATTTCTCATATATATTTTCATACACGAAAGTTTCTTTTGCTCGTATTGTTCACAAATTCAAATCCACAATCAAACTCCATTCACATCATCACCATCAAAAGTGGCTAGTTTCTTTACGTTGGCTTTCTATTTGATTTAATCTTTGTGGTTGCAACAGATTTTCTCCCAAGGATTCGACATCTGGACTCCCAGATTATATTACATGTACGGACTCTTTCGCTTGAGAGAAGCACATTTTTGGGCCAGTCAAGTTTTTGGCGCCGTTGCTGGGGAGAACGATTTGTTACCACAGTTTATTTCATTTAGAGGACCTTCGATGAGATCTTTCCACTTTACTGTATATAAATCTTTGCTTATTTTTAAAAAAACAAAAAAAATATTGTGCTGGTTTATGTGGCATAGGACTCCTAGGACACAGAGGTTGACTAGACGATTTGAAATGGCTAATAATAATATGGATGAAAATTTTAGCAAAACAATGAGAACAATGTGCAACCTGGAGCTCCTAGAACTTTAAAAGATCTTCTCAGACCCATTAGGACTAGCATAGCTTCTTGCTTTATCTTGCTCACTGATGCAAATTCTTTTAATTTCAAACCAGGGGTAATCCAACTCTTACCCACCTTTCATGGGTTAGACAAGGAAAACCCTTATCTTCATATAAAAGGATTTGAGGAAGTGTGCTTGACATGCTTTGATGGAAAAACTAGCTAGGACACGGTATATCTGAAACTGTTTCCATTTTCATTGAAAGATAAAGCTAAGAACTGGTTAAATGCATTGCCATCACATTCTATTACTACATGAATTGACTTGCAGGCTGAATTTCTAAAGAAGTTTTTTCCTATTCACAGGACACAGGGATTGAAGCGGCAGATCATGAACTTTGCCCAGAAAAGTGAGGAAACATTCTACCAGACGTTTGAAAGGTTCAATGAGCTATTGCTAGCATGTCCACATAATGGCTTTGACAAAAGCAGGATTATTGGCTTCTTCTACGATGGACTGCAGCCTCAGATGAAGCAATTTGTAGAAATGATGTGCAATGGAGGATTTTTCGATAAAGAACCAGATGAAGCTTGGACGTACTTGGAGGACATAGCAGAGAATGCGCAAACGTGGGACACTACTTTAGAGTACGACAGAGGAGGCCACTCTGCACCTTCCCAGCCTACACGAGGAGTGGTATACAATTTAAAGCCAGAGAATGCGTTGGAGGCAAAGATGGAGGCAATGATCACAAACAAGCTTCAAGCTATGAATTTGAAAGAGGCCAAAGCAGTTGAGATAGAGCAGACTTGTGCACTTTGCGATGTTAGTGGCCACGACACCAGTGCCTGCCCCACACTTCCAGCCTTGAAGAGCATGCTAGGCAATCCAACAGGGGTGAATCAAGTGTCCACAAACTACCAGGGCTTCAATTCCAACAACAAGGGGTGTCGCAACAATCCTAACTTAAATTGGGATCCCAATCAGCAACCTCAGCAGCAAGCTCCTCCTCAGTTTCGACAACCTCAATACAACAATAACAACTATTAAGGTGGGAACCAAAGGAGGGACCACGAGCCAATGCAACAACAGCAGATGCAACCATTTGGTGATGCGCTTCAGCAGCTTATTCAATTACAACAAGCCCAAATGCAGCAACAACAGGCTCAATTTCAGGCTCAGCAGACTCAAAATCAACAAATAAGCGAAAGCTTGGCCAGGCTTACGGCGGCATTGGAAAAAGGTAAGCTTCCATCACAATCAATTCCGAATCCTAATATGGGCTCATCTTCTTCTGCATGTAATAATATGAAGCCTTGCCAAGCCGTGTCTACTCTGAGGAATGGAAAAGAGATTCAGAAACCTGACCCACCAAGCAGAGAAGCTGAACAAGAGGAGGAAATTCAAATGCAAGAGGAGGTGCAGAAAGAGAGCACGGAAGTGGGGTCTGAGTAATAAAGTCATTGAAGAGAAAGAACCCGCAACCTATGTACCTGCAGCACCTTTCCCTCATCGGCTACTTCAGAAAAACAAAGATATTTATCAATCTGAAATTCGTGAAATTTTTCAGAAGTGCCAGATAAATATTCCACTGCTTGATGCTATTAATCAAATACCTGCATATGCTAAATTTTTGAAAGACCTGTGCACCATTAAAAGAAAATTGAACGTGAAAAAGAAAGCATTTTTAACTGAACATGTTAGCTCTATTGCGCAACAAAATGCCCCACCTAAATTTAGAGATCCTGGATCACCCACCAGTACTTGTACTATTGGCACTAAAAAGATTGGAAATGCTTTATTCGACTTAGGGTCTAGTGTTAATATTTTGCAATATCCCATCTTTGTGCAACTTAGGTTAGGACAGCTAAAACCTACATCTGTTATATTGCAATTAGCTGATAGATCTATTAAAGTTCCAAAGGGATGCATTGATGATGTCCTCGTTCAAGTGGACAAATTTTACTACCTTGCAGATTTTATAGTTCTAGACATCCAAGGACCTCAAACTGCTAATTCCACTCCCATCATCTTAGGTAGACCATTCCTAGCGACATGCAATGCTTTAATAAATTATAGGGATGGTCAACTTAAAATTACTTTTGGTAACGTGACTTTGGATTTGAACATATTTAATACTTGCAAGTTGCCAAATGTGGATGATGAGGTTGAAAAAGTACACATGATTGATTCGTTGGTGGATGATTATATTTTCTCTCAATTTTATGGTGATGCTTCTATTGTTGAAACTATTGTGGACGATACTGATGACATCTCTCTTGTGCAGGAAAATGCGAAGGAGCTTAACGCGATATGGGAGCCTAAGTTCGAGGCTTTGCCGCCAAATGCACCAACTCAAATTTCATCAGAGGTGGAAGATCCAAAGCCTGAATTGAAGCCACTACCTGAATATCTCAAGTATGCCTTTCTTGGAAATAAAAACGGCTTCCCCGTAGTAATATCTTCTAAACTCTCTTTAGAACAGGAAAACTCTTTACTTGAAGTGTTGAAAAGGCATAGAGGGGCTATTGGTTGGTCCATTGCTGATATAAAAGGTATTAGTCCCATTGTATGTATGCATCACATTTATTTGGAAGATGACGCCAAACCCACTAGAGAAATGCAACGTAGGTTAAACCCCACATTAAAAGAAGTGGTGAAAGGCAAGGTTTTAAAATTATTGGATGCAGGTATTATATACCCAATTTCTGACAGCAAATGGGTCAGCCCTACACAGGTTGTTCCTAAAAAGTCTGGCCTCACCGTGGTTAAAAATGAGAATAATGAACTTATCCCTGTTAGAGCCACCACAGGTTGGAGGATGTGTATAGTCTATAGGAAGTTGAACTTCCGAACTAGAAAAGACCACTTCCCTCTTCCATTTCTTGACCAGATTTTAGAGAGAGTGGTTGGACATGAGTACTATTGCTTTCTAGACGGTTATTCAGGTTACTATCAGATTGAGATTGCACCAGAGGATCAGGAAAAGACTACTTTTACCTGTCCCTTTGGTACTTTTGCATTTAAGAGGATGCCGTTTGGTTTATGTAATGCTCCCGCCACTTTTCAGCGATGCATGCTTAGTATTTTTGATGATATGGTTGAGAAAATTGTGGAGGTATTTATGTATGATTTCTCTGTATATGGTAGCTCTTTTCATGATTGTTTGGCTAACTTGGCTCATGTTCTTGACAGGTATATTGAAACGAATCTCCTATTAAACTGGGAGAAATGTCATTTTAGGACCACAGAAGGACTTATCCTCGGTCATTTGGTCTCTAAAGATGGTATTCAGGTAGACAGAGCCAAGGTAGCAGTAATTGAGAAGCTACCAAGTCCAAAATGTGTGAGGGACATCAGATCATTCTTGGGACATGCAGGATTCTATAGGCGATTTATCAAAGATTTTAGCGCTATATCTCGCCCTCTTTGCAACTTACTAACTCAGAATGTGGATTTTATTTGGACACCTGAGTGTCAACATTCTTTTGAAACTTTAAAGAAGTTGCTGATTTCTACTCCCATTTTGTAGGTACCAGACTGGTCCTTACCATTTGAAATCATGTGTGACACCAGCAACTACGCAGTTGGTGCAGTCCTAAGCCAAAAGAAAGACAAAGCTCCAGTAGTTATTTACTACGCCAGTAAAACATTGAATGATGCTCATAGGAATTATACAACCACAGAGAAGGAGTTGCTGGCTGTAGTATTCGCGTTGGAAAAATTCAGGAGCTATATTTTGGGATCACCAATCTTGATTTATACAGATCACTCTGCTTTGAAATATTTATTATCGAAAAAAGATGCTAAACCTTGATTGATACGATGGATTTTATTGTTGCAGGAGTTCAATGTCCAGATTAAGGACAAGAAAGGCGTGTATAATCTAGTAGCCGACCACTTATCACGATTGACAATAGGCATTGATTCAGCAGATGTACCTTTGAAGGACTCCTTTCCTGACGAGCATCTTTTCAGTGTTTCCACCTCCCCATGGTATGCTGATATAGTAAATTATCCAGTAACTGGTAAGACTCCTTGAACTTGGTCACTTCAAGACTTTAAAAGGTTCAAGTACGAGGTAAAATATTTCTCCTTTGATGATCCATACCTCTATAAATAATGTAGTGACCAAATTGTTAGGAGGTGCATTCCTGACCATGAGATAACCAGTGGTATACAATTTTGTCATGATGGGGTGTGTGAGGGACACTTTTCTGCGAATAAAACTGTTGCAAAAATCTTGCAATGTGGCTTTTATTGGCCAACTATGTTTAAAGATACATTTCATTATTGCAAGACTTGTGCTGCATGCCAACAGTTAGGGGGAATTACAAGACGTAACATGATGCCTTTAAACCCCATTTTAGAAATTGAAATATTTGATTGTTGGGGCATTGATTTCATAGGACCTTTCCCACCTTCATTTGGATATGTTTATATTTTGGTTTCAATTGATTATGTTTCTAAATGGGTGGAAGCTATTCCTTGCATGTCAAACGACACTTCAGTTGTGCTCAAATTTCTCAAAGAGAACATTTTCTCTAGATTTGGAGTGCCCAAAGCCTTGATCAGTGATGGAGGGTCCCATTTTTTGCAACCGCATGTTCGCTAATCTAATGAAGAGGTTTGGGGTCACGCACAAAGTCTCTACTCCATATCACCTCCAAACCAATGGTCAATCAGAGCTGGCAAATAGAGAGATCAAAGGCATTCTACAGAAGATGGTGAATCCTTCAAGGAAAGATTGGAGCTTGCGCTTACCTGAAGCATTGTGGGCCTACAGAACGTCCTACAAAACAATTTTGGGGATGTCACCTTACCGTCTTGTTTTTGGGAATTCTTGTCACTTACCTGTTAAATTGGAGCATAGATCCTATTGGGCTATAAAGAAATTGAATTTTGATACTGATTCATCTTTTGCTTCTTGCAGGTTACAAATGTTGGAGCTAGAGGAGCTGAGGAGAAATACCTATAACAACGCCAAAATATCAAAAAAGATGATGAAATCCGTCCATGACATGATGATCCTAAGGAGGGAGTTCACCCCAGGCCAAAACGTTCTTCTATAAAATTCCAGGCTACATATATTTCCTGGGAAGCTGCGCTC
Source organism: Scilla litardierei (assembly GCA_030789695.1). NCBI lineage: Eukaryota > Viridiplantae > Streptophyta > Magnoliopsida > Asparagales > Asparagaceae > Scilla > Scilla litardierei. The sequence goes on along the minus strand of CM061130.1, from coordinate 62,157,145 downwards.
TAGGTGGTTTGGACCTTTCACAGTCAAAGAAGTTTTCACACATGGCGCAGTGCTATTGCTTAATGAAAAAGACGGGAGTGAGTTCAAGGTGAATGGTCAAAAATTGAAGCATTTTCACGAGCCTTGGACCAAGGAAGCAAGCACCATGGATCTCACAGACCCACCTTCGGGTGGGAACTAATCAGGTGTGTTCTTTCCATGATTCCCTCTTCCTAACATTGAGGACAATGTTTATTTTAAGTTGGGGGGAGGGTATAAACTTTTAGGATTTTTATTTTTATTTTTATTTTAGGACTTTATTTTTTAGTTCCCTTTTTGCATTGAAAAAAATTTGAGTCAAGTTATATCACCAATACTTATTTTACCTAGAGATGAACCTCATGTGATGAAAATTTTCGATATCTATTCACCACCATACACATGTGAATTATTTTCCTCCACTATTGTTAAATATTTCAGTCTCATTTGACATGAATGTTAGTACTCGTGGTAAATTCCTTTTGATATTTCTCAATGGTGGGATTGATTGATGACTTAATGAATCTAGAAATTATGAATTAGTAAATAGTATACTTTCAATGGAACACACCAAAGTTCATGCACCAATAGTTCACAAAATAACTGGAGCATTGCTTTTTATTTCGTACTCATTGCTATCTGCATGCTTTATGTGATTTTGGGCAGAAAAGTCTACACTGTCTTTTGAAATGATTAGGATAACCCATTCTTGTGAAAGAATTACAAAGAGGAAGCTATCTTGCTAAGTTATTTATGCACAAAAAAAGAAAAAATGAATGAAGAAAAAATGAATAAGAGTGTCACGAAAATAAATAACTTGGTTGGCTTGAGTAGTACAGTCTGAGGGGTCCTTTTTGGCCTAATGCCCTATTATCGTCTGATTTGGGAGCCGTTGACCGGAACCTCACTCATTTGATGGAGCGATCCAAGTTATACATTTTTCTGCGAATGTTGCTTGATACGCGTTACGCGGAACTATTAAATAAGCGAAAGAAAAGAGAGGATAAGTGTGCATGATTAGCAAGGCAAGAGAACTTCCAAAGCTTAAAGAAAGCACGAGTTATGGCGTGATTTCCTATGAATGAAGATTGACGTGTGTATGTCTTGATACCATTCTATTCTATATGTTTGCTTTGCATGATACATCAACGCTTCAAGTTAGACTCTTTGATTGAACGGTGTGGACCATTGATTTTGTATACTATGAGTTATGAAGTAATGAATAGTGAAATTAAGTCTGTTTTGTAACCATTTGATATACTTGATCTTCATTTTTAAACCCACAAGTACCATTATTTGATGAGCTTGAAATTTTGATATTAATGTGTGGTTATCTCTTTTGTCGTTGTAGTACGGTGGTGAGTGATTTGAGATCTCATAAGGCGATCTAGGTGCATATTTAATATTATATTTCGCTCACTTTGCTAGAGACTAGCAAAACACTAGTTGGGGGTGTGATTCGGGTTGAATATTACTTATTTAACCCCTCATCTAGTAATATTTTGTGCTCATATGATGCTAAATTGATCTCTAATACATTTGTATTTTGTACACCATCATTTATTTGAGAAATCACCTTATTTGAGCACAAAACAGCAATTAACTGAGTATTTCTGTACTTTTTATATTTTTCATGGCTTGGTCTCGATCTCACGATTCCAACGACTATTTATTTGTATTTTTCTGAGATCTGTGCTAATTACTGTGTATTTTTGAATGCAGAATACCATTTAATTGAGGAAATACGCTCAAAATACGCTCGGAAATATGCCCAGCACGCATCTTGGCGGCCACGTGGCATCAATCCATTGGTTCCTGCCCGATCCAGCGGTGTACGAAAGAGGGGCGACGCGGCGTAATACCAACAGTTGGATCTCGCTCCAACGGTCCAAAAGTGAGGCTTTCGAATTTGCAATCGCTGTCGACGTGGCATCATCTGGCCCGTCGATTTATAATCCAACGGACACAACTAATCTCCGAGCGCAAAGCAAAGCAGGGTTCTCTCGGGACACGTGTCATCTATCAAACGCCTCCCACTCATATCGAGCGGACGAAACTATCGGCGACGCAGCAGAACGATTACCGTTCGATCGTGATCGAACGGCCGATCGCATCTCATCCCGAAGCGCTTCACGGCGGGCGACGCGGCTGCATCTGGGCCGTCCTTTCGAGATCTAACGGCTATCACCGAAGCCGCCTCAAATTTGAAATCGCGATGCTGAGCTTCCATCAAGCGCTACGTGGCAAGATCCTGGGAGCTGACCTCTCGAATCAACGGCGAAGATCGAAGCACGGAAGCGGATCCGCGAGCGAGGCGAAAGAAGCGGGAAATTTGTTGGGTGACGTGGCGCGATCTCAGCCTTTCGCCAGCTCAATCGAACGGATGTGAGCGAATCCGAGATGGGTTCGGATACAAAGCGCGCGTGCGGGCGAAAACCCGTTAAGGCTGGACACGTGGCGATGCGTGGTTCAATCCCGCTTGGATCAGCAACTGTGGTTTGTTGCGACATGCAGGTGTGGGTTTTGATGCTATTGGAAGCAAATTTCGACCCGTTAGGCCAATAAAACCCGCAATGTTCTTATATAAGGTATTCTAGAGTTTTTTGGCCGTATTCTTAGCATATTTGGGCGATTTTGGAGCCGATTTTTGTAGATTTTTCCAGAGAAAACAGAGATCAACCTGGGCTAATTTTCAGAGGCTTTTAGGAGGAAGAAGAAGGGTTTTCTTAGGCAAATAGTTAGCGTATTTGGTGATATTCTTGAACTCTATTGCGTATTTTGAACTCTATTTACTTGTATTGTTTGGAACCATGCTTTATATGATGAAATTGGTGTTTATTTTCAGTATGAGTAGCTAAATTTTTATTGTGCATGGTATGGTGTAGTTAGGGGATATGATGCGTATTTATTTGATTGAATCATTGTGCTAAATCGTTAACGTTGATAAAGTTGTATTCTTTGATTTAAAATCATCTTTTCATCTTCCAAAAGAACGTGATTAAGTTGATGATCACCCCACAAGGGTGAGTTTTGACTCTCCAAAAGGGAGTTTCATATCTATATTTAAAAGATTATAACTTTAGCAATGATCGTATTTGATATTTCGTTTTAATCCCCACAAGGGTATATTCCGATGAATTGCTCTCAAAAAGAGAATTCATTGAGTTATATTTAATCAACCAAATTAATATGAATCATGGATCCTAATGAACCCATACCATGTGCATATTTCTCATAAATATTTTCATACACGAAAGTTTCTTTTGCTCGTATTGTTCACAAATTCAAATCCACGATCAAACTCCATTCACACCATCACCATCAAAAGTGGCTAGTTTCTTTACGTTGGCTTTCTATTTGATTTAATCTTTGTGGTTGCAACAGATTTTCTCCCAAGGATTCGACATCTGGACTCCCAGATTATATTACATGTACGGACTCTTTCGCTTGAGAGAAGCACATTTTTGGGCCAGTCACTTGAGATATACCATATCTCCGTCCTGAAAGCTCACATCCCGTCGGTGTCCATCTGCCTTCACCTTCATCACCTACTGAACCCGTAGCAGGTGCTTCTTCAGCTCCTCTAGCATCCCATCCCTGTTCTCCATGTAACCCTCCACCAACGAGACTGGTGTCTGCCTGCTCCCGAATCGAATCAGCTTGGGCACGTGGTGTCGGTGGAATGAGTAGCGGCGAACAGGGCGAAGATAGAGGCCATGTTGGACTGGCCAGTGCCTACTCCAACTGCACGACACTCCACTAAGTACCCCTCTTCCTCCCTTTGTAAAGCCCGAGTAATGGCCTTAAAGGCCACCAACGAAAAGCATAGGGTGGGGTCCCCTGTAAGTACCACCGTCCGGTCACCCTCCTCAAACTCCATCATGAGACGTTTCCAGTTCACCCGTACGTCCCCTACCTTTTTCAGCCACTACACGCTCAGAATGATATCGACATTTCCCAACTCCAGTGGTAAGAAATCCTCCATAATCTGCACTCCCTGTAAGGTCAGACACAACCCCTTGCAGAGCCCCTTGCTCTCCTCCATCTTCCCAGTCCCCAGCAAAACAGTAAACTTATCCATGGTGCTCAACTGCAGCTCATGACGCTTCACCACTCGGCTAGAGATGAAATTGTGGGTGGTCCCACTGTCTATCAGCACTGTCACCGCCATATCGCCCAACCGCCCTGACAACTTCATGGTGTGGTTCGTGTGAACCCCACCACGGAGTTCAGGGAGACCTCTGCGAAGTCTAGGTGAGACTTCTCCTCCTCGAATGGCTCCACCCTGGGCTCCTCATCGTCATCCCGACACTCCTCCTCATCCGGCACCATGGTAATCTGTAGCAGGTGGCTCGCACATCTGTGGCCAGGAGTGAACTTCTCATCACAACGAAAACACAACCCCTTGGCACGCCTCTCCCTCACCTCCGCCTCCGTCATTCGTCGCCCAAGAGTAGCGGGGCGAGTCTCTTCCCTAGCCTCTGGTGCACCGGCAGGTGCCCTCGGCGCTGCCGCTGCTGGCGTGGGCCGGGGATTTTGGGTCCCCCAGGTCCCACGTATCCTCCTCTCCTCTGTATGTTTCTCCTCCGCCTTCTGCGCGAAACGAATCAGGTCCTTCAAGCCCCCCGGGCTCTGCATCCTCAGCTCAGCTCGAATGGAGGGCTTGAGCCCCCTATGAAGTTACCCATGAGCGCCTCCTCCGTGACCCCTGGCACTCGGCCCGACAGTAGCTCGAACCTCTTGACAAAGTCCCGCGCGGTCCCCTCCTGTCTGAGTACCCTGAGCTACTCATAAAAGTCTCCCCCTGGTGTCTCCTGGAATCGGTCCATCAAGTAGGCTGTCAGATCCGCCCACGAGGAAAAGGGACTGTGTGCGATCTTCCACTGGTACCATGCCAAGGCCTCTCCCTCAAAATAGATGCCCACCGCCTTCAGGACCTCCTCCTCGGTAAAACCCATCGTCTGGAAGTACCTCTCCGCTCTGTAGATCCACCCATCTGGATCGCTCCCCTCAAACACGAGCATCTTCAGCTTCTTCAGCCGCCTATCAGCGTGAAACTCTGCTTCTCCCCGCCTCTCCTGGTCCCAACGCCTATTCCTGTGGTTCCGGAGGGGATCGTATTCCTCATCTGCATGTGCGTCCTCAGGCCAAAAAGGTCCACCGTCTGGTGCCAGTCCATGGGGTCCTCCAAAAGCTGTCGCGGCTAGCCGCTGTCCCCCTCGACCACCGAAATGGCCCTCCGGTCCCCGTCCTCGCCTCGAAAAAACCCCCGCACCCTCCCAAATGTCTCCCGCAGCTGCCCGCCCCCTGTCGGCAGCCCAAGGGGGCTGATCCGCCACCGCCGGGACCCCCAGGGGCCAAGCGGGGGCCCTTGGGTCCCACCCGCCCCGCCTGCCTGGGCGCGGCCCCCCCAGTGACTCATCGGGGGCCGCACGTGGCCTCTGCCACTACGGCAGAGCCCCGCCGCCCCCTGGTTGGGCTCGCGGCCCCCTTGGGGAGTTCGCCAGGCCCGGCCGACCCTCTGGGGGGTTCGCCGGGTCTGGCCGACCCTCCAGGAGGGTTCCCAGGCCCCGTCGCCCTGCGCGCGTGCTTTTGTCACTGGCCCGCTCGTCGCCGTCGCCCGGTTTCGTTGATACGACGACTTTCGATGTCCCAGCTGTTACAAATTGCACCGCAACCCTTGTATCTCGCGCCCTTAACTCCTGGACTTCGGGATCAGAGTCATCTTCAACCTCCGCCCATGATTTCTTCCCCTTTCCCTTAACTAGGGTTTGCAAAATCTCCATGATTTTTAATTGATTTGCTTCGCTTTTTGCATGCTTCGCTTTTTGCATGCTTCTCTTCTTGGGCTCGGTTGTTTTCCTCGATCTTCTTCTCAAGCCGATCGCTCATCGTCTCCATCGTGGTTCCGATCTCCTTAGTGATTTCTTCATGTAGGGCTTGTAGCTTCTCCTCAATGGTGGCTCTCGTGCCTTGCGCCATTAGATCTTATGAGCTCTGATACCAATTTGATACGATCCGCTTGGATCGATCAAGCAAATCAATTTAAATGTGGAAAAATTAAAAGAGAGGAATATTTTTAGGGGTTTAGATTGAGAGAACAATGGAAAACAATTGATAAAAGCCTCTTTCGAGAGGAGACTTGCTCTCCGAGCTTTTGATTGAATGGAACAAAAGCCTAAATATCCTTCACTAAGGATGCTTAAGAGTTTCTCAACAATCTAAGCATAAGCAAATACAATGGCGGCTAGCCCTAATAAAGAGAATGAGGGGATTTACTAATTTGGCCTAGAACGACCAAAATACGCCCAAGGCTAATAATACTAATTAACACCTCCACGTCTCCTCCTACGCACGTAAGTGATCATGGGCGGTCCCTCCCCGTCCACCGCACGTGGTGCGGCCTCCTCGAAGTGTGTGCCGGCCGAAGATGCGACATGGTCTGCATCAGTCTCCTCATCAAGTTGAAAGTATTTGGGTATTTAGTTGATCACCTAGGTTAATGGTTGAGCGATTAGGAGACCGCGGTTGACTCAGGGGAAGAGTGGGATGATTATTAGGAGGAGCATAGTATGAGCATGTATATTACTTGGAACCACACTGGTCCTACTGTTATTAAGTAGTATGATGGGCTTGTTGATGTAGTGCTTGGGTGAGTTACGCATGCGACATCGCACAATGTTCCTGCAACTACCCTTATAGCTTGTTGAACGCATCCAAGGTCACTTACTTTTTGGGTAAGAGTGGGGATGTTGGTGGAGCATTTTGTTCGATATCATTCTTCTACCTCACAGAGTTGTGATGGGTGTGCTCCTCATTATTTGTTTGGGGTCTTCCTTGGGTGTTTCATGTGTTATACATGGCGACGTCTGTGTTCCCACAGATGATACCAATGATGTTACAATGTGCAGCTAGATTCAAATGACTCCTTTTCACCTGTCTAGTGCACATGTGGATCTGAATGACTCCTTTCCACCTATTTAGGGATAGTTGTGTGATCGGCGTATTTCATAACACCTAAAAGCGTAAGCAAAGTCGAACCTAGGTTGAAGGCTCCAGCTTTGGCTCATCCGACACTCAAATAAGAACATATTGGAGATAATAATAAAATTGAGTTAGAGAGAATATGAATATGAGAATGAAAATGCGCTCACTCATTTCAAAATGAGAGGGATATATATATAGAGTTTATGAAGATTCAATTTAAATTCATTGATAGGCCTTCCATCTATGTTAGGCTGGTGTTGGGCATGTATTAACTCCTGGACCCATTTGCCTTTGTCAGTGATGAGTTTGAGGCCGCCTTATTGGGTGGTATATCAATAATAATTTTGAAGAAATGATGTCAATGTCAATTATAGATATCAAAGAAATTTCTGTGTTTTTACATGACTTGTGTTCGAATATTACACAATCATGCAATTTCACGTTTAGAACCTTTTTAAATATGCCAACTCATGTTTAATCATAATATTTAAAATGATCATAATTACGAGGAGTGGTAAATTTGGAAGTATTTGATCTTTTGGAACAACGTAGTTGGCCATTTGAAGTATTCAGGTTTCTTGGACCATAGATTATATATGTTCCTAGAAAGAGAACTCAACAACAAGAATCCAGAGAACCCTAAAAACAAGATTGGATTTAATAAGGAAAAATGAATGAAAGTTTGTGTTGCTGCAATGAGGAGTAGAGAGAGAACAATCCACATAAAACTTGGTCAAGGTGCCATGGCTTGTGTCAGTCAAGAACTGAGATGTGGTGTAAGAAAGGGTACAGAATTGTGCCCTGCAATCCAGAGGGTGTGCACAAAAACAACACTTCATGCATCACATTATAATCTTATTCGGGTTGGACTCGGATTGTAACACACACTCATGTAGGATGCCATGCTAACTGTATTTCTCAAGACTCCATCCTCACAGTCATATTCATGGCCCCTATATGACACGTCAGGTGCATGAACCTTACTAAAATAGGCATCCATTGGGTGATGCTGGCAGTGCTGGGCTGCATGTCTGGGCATACCATATCTGGCTACGGGTACACCCTCTCATATCCCTCCCCCATAAGCTAAGTTCAAATGAATAAAACCCTCTTATTCATATGAAGAGATCAAGATCCAAGTGTTGTCTATTTCTATTCAGATGTTTGAGCATTGTGTATGAGAGCATTTCATCATATCCTTCAAGTCCTTGGGTCTTCGCTGCCAATTTCTGTTCCCTCTCTTTGTTATGGTAATGTACATATGTAGCTTCCTTAATTTTTTTCTGGTTGGTTGTTTTTCTGTCTAATGTCCAATTTTATAGATTGATGTATGCGAACACAAAGTGAATATATATGATTTATGCTTTCTTTTGATGGGAGAGGCGACAAGTTCAACCTAGACGGATAATGTAGGTTGTAAATTGTATGCTTTCAATGGTAGGAAAAAAGAACAGAAAACAGGAAGTCTATATGATTGTTCTTGGATTCAAGTTTGGTTAGAGTTCGATTGTAGGCTTGTGAATTCGGTCCCAAACTAGACCCAAACCACTCCAAACCGGTCGCAATGGGAGGAGTATGGATTGAGAATTCTTGCTTGATGGCATTTTGGGGTCGGTAGTCCCAACGTCCCTTCTTAACTGGAATCTCTCAGGGGTAGGGTATGAATTTAATGAAACCGATCCTCTCCCTAATCTGATCCAACCCGAATATAAACTCCAAATCAATATTATACCCAATTAGAGTTAACTATGCGATGTTGATTGAAAAAAATATTGGTCAAAACCTTAATGAAAAGTTTTCGACATTAATACCTAACACCATACCAATGGTGCTCCCAATATCTATTGTATAATTACATTTGTTTTTGTTTTATCCAACCAAAACTGATGAAGAACCGAAACTGTACCCTTGAAATGGAAAAACATATGCTACGGTCTTATTTACTCTTGCAATCTCAAACCTGAAGTACTAAGAATCCAACCAAATTCCTATCCTGGTCCATTTCATTAATGGCAGAATTTGGATTAAATTTTGGTTCTGATGTCTTTGCGGATACGGAAAGGGATATGAGAACCCAAAACCAACCAGACATGATACCGACCCTACTCTCAAGAGGTCCAAAATTTCATTTAAAGAAAGAAAAAAGAGAAGGAAACATGGAAGAGGCAAGAACTCTTCATTGGGAGTAATTTCTTTTTGAAAAGAAGAAAAAAAGGCCATTAGGTCAAAAAAAAATAAAACATTAATAATGTAGTTTTAAAGAGAACCATATAAAATAAAAAAGGGGCTTAGCATGCATTGCTTTATATTTTCGTTAACATATCTTGCTATCTGGAGTTGCAACATCACATACCAAATTGCTTTACACACACATCTCATTTATTCACAAGTTCTATATCCAAAATTCACAAATTTGCCATTCAAAATTATTCCTTTTAAAACCTCTTTCCCACCATCTCCTCCTCCTCCTCCTCATCCTTACTGCATCCTCCTTTTGTCTTCCTCCTCCTCTCCTCTCCACCTCATCATCCCTCCAAAGCTCTGATGTGGTTAAAGAAGATGAAGCGGAGGTGACGACTGTTGTGGCACGCTGGATGAAGATGAAGTGGTGGTGATGAGCGGTAACTAGTATGCCACCACAGTCGCCCCTCCTCTTCATCTTCTTCAAACTCTTATAAAAAATAACTATGTAAAATCATCATAATGATGAGAAGGAGGAGATGATAATGATAATGAGGTGGCATCAGTGAGAATCCCTTTTCAGTCGCCACCACATCCCCATCTTATATATTACTACATCCTCCTTTTCACCTTCTTTAATAACATCAACCTCTTCAATAATAAACATAAACAAACACATGCGACGAGGATATGGACGATGAGGAGAGAGGCTGGAAACAACGGTTAGAGGAGGAGAATGAGAAGATGGTTGGATTTTTCAGAAAAAGAGGACAAGAATAAGGGATAATTTGGGAATTAAGGTGCGTGTAAGTAGAAAATTGAGTTTTGAAAAATATTAGGTACATATGTGTAAAGTTGGGAGGTGTGGGTATGGGTGTGGGTGTGTGAAGCAATTAGGTTTGTATGTATGGCATTTCCCTTTATAATCTTATACATACTTTCATAAGTGACCATGTCTTTTTTATTAATCTACAACCATTTCATATATTAACAAGGAGTCAAGAGACACATAATTAACTATGGATCTTAATAAAGTGACCCATAATTATAGTATTTTTTAATAATTTAATTGTATCTTTATCGGCATCTATCTATATCGATCTATTAATATCTATTTCTATCTACCTATATAATATATGTTTGTATGTTTGTATGTATCTATGAGAATAATGTATATCAGTTGTCCAACAAGGTAAATTCCTCTATTGACCTTCAAAAAATACTCTCCTATTTAGTTTATGATGATCACTATCGTTCAAGTTGATACATATATTTTAAAACCTAATTAGATAGTATGGTGAGTGAACCCTAAATTTTTTTATCATTGACCTAAAGATTACAAATTCAACGGTTTTACAACAATAGAATTTTTGTTACCCATATACCAAGGACCAAAACTTCTAGTGTTCACTCAACTTGTTATCTTTCTGGGATTTAAATGTGACAAACATTTTGAAAGTTATCGATCATAAGAAAGTAAGAGGATAATGGATTTTTTTTTTCCGCCCATGGACGAATTTCCTTTACTGAAAAGCTGATATCCATTACACACACACTATTATAAAAACAACAATCCATTAAATGTTTCCACTCAAAGTGAATCTAAACCCTTGATTCTATTATTAGTTAATTAGTCTTGGCCCTTTCTTACAAATTAAAATCGTCTAGCTATTGATTCTCATAAGTTTATTTAATTTTGGCCTTTGATTACAAATTAAATGCATCTAGCCATTTATTCTATTGTACATTAGTTAATCTTAGCCATTAATTATTGCAAATAATTCCGATCATTGATTCTATCATTAATTAATTAATTTGATCTACAACTATTGCAAAAAAAATCTTGTAAATTGGTATTCAATTACAATACTTTAATTTATTAAAGATCAGAAACTTGTTTTAATGTATTTGAAGGAGAAGATGAACTTTCAAATTAAATTTTAATTAGAATTAGAAAGTCATATCTAGTTTGGATGTCTAAAAAGATAGTATTTAATATGAATATACTAATATATTATAATTTTAATTATTTCAAAACCCCATCAAATAGAAACCTAATTGTCCTCAAAATTAACATTTAATTATTAATATGTAACATAGCATATATGTATATATTTCGGCTTTTATCTACCAAATATGTCATGTGATAGTAGTAGATATATAAGAAATATATAAATTATAAATTATTAACTAATTTTATTTATCAAAATTTCGAAATTATTTTAAATTATTTCATCGAGAAAAAAAATTTCACTTTAGATTTCAATTGTAATTCAAAAGCTTTCTATGATTTGGTTTTTTTTAAAGAAAACCGTATTTGATTGAAATCGATTAATTAATTATGAATTTTAAATTAGTTCAAAAATCAATTAATTAGGAATGTTATTGTAACTAACAATATTTGATTAGGACCACGTTTTCATGTATTCTAACTTAGAAAACCAATTGAGAACAAGTTAAATATAATTGTAAAATTCATTTGAGTTTGTTAGCTTATTATAATAATAGCAAGTTTTCTTTATAAAAGCATGTTTGCTTTTATGAAATAAGAAGTGTATGAAACTAGGTTTTTTAATTTAATCGCTCTTTTTTAACAAGCATATATATATATATAGTTATTAGTAATGAGATATTAAATGATTCCAATGAAAATTATCCGTGTTAAATTCTGTGATTTAAATATTACACCTCACACTCCCAAGTCGCTCGATCGAGCTGTCTAAGTCACTCGGCCGAGCTAGTGGCATATGATGAAAGGCCAAGCCGTACTGAACTTCACTCGACCGAGCACTCTACCGCTCGACCGAGCAATGTCTGCTCGACCGAGCGGTTTGAGCGCTCGACCAAGCTATATAAACAGAGAGTTTGAGCTCTGCAGAGCAAAGCGCTCGAGCAAACGCTCGATCGAGCGAAGTAGACGCTTGACCGAGCGCCCCGTTCATCCACCCAGAAGCTATAGCAGCGAAGCAGCCGCTCGACCGAGCGATGGACTCGCTCGACCGAGCGGTGCGGGGCCCAGATTCTTTTGTCGACGGTTCAGATGGGTTTTCCAGGCTCGTTTTGATGCCCTATTTATTCTAATGATCGATTAGATTAAGGTTAAGGCTGTTTTTCGGATCCGGAGCAATAGGAGCTGCCGCCATTAAAGTTCTTGTCGAGAGATTAGAGATAGGAGTTTGTGATTGGAGTTGAGTGATTCTCTCATTGTCTCCTTTGTTTTCTTCTTCTCTTTGAGTGAGTTTGTAAGAGCTTGTGCATCTAGCCAAGTTATTACTCACATGAGTGGAAACAAGATTGTAGTCCCTTTGAAGATCTCTCTGATAGTGGAATCATCTCGGAAGTTGCTCGATGTAGGTTGTGTGCAACCGAACTAGGGTAAACCTTTGTGTCTGTGATTTGATTTCTTCGTTGCTATTTCGATTGCTGCTTTACTTTACAAGAACGTATGAATTTTGTTGGGTTATTTGAGTATCCGATTTTTGCTAGTCATAAATTCCTGATCAGCTTTTAGGATTGGTTGTTCTGCGGAGATCTCAATTAGGCAATTTATTTCCAACAAGTGGTATCAAAGCTTGTGTTCGTTTATGAAGGAAGTTAGTAGCGAAGATGGTGCCGTTAGCAACTTTAAATATTGAGAAGTTCACTGGTCGGAATGATTTTCGAATCTGGCAGACGAAGATGAAAAATGTTCTAATGCAGCTGGGTTGTTAACAAATCGTATTCGATGAGGCGAATATCGATAAGGAGGTGAAGGAATCCTCTAGAGCTGATATGGAGAGAAAGGTATACAGTGCGGTTCAGTTATCATTGGCAGATAATGTCCTGAGAGAGGTCTTGGATGAAGCAACGACGTCTGATATCTGGAAGAAGCTTGAGGGGCTGTATATGAAGAAGTCATTCACGAGTCATCTCTATCTACTTCAGCAACTGTATACGGTTAAGATGAAGTCTGGATCCGCGGTGAAGGATCACATGGATGAATTGAACCGGATAGTGCTAGAGCTGCGGGGTATGGACGTGAAGATTGAAGATGAGCAACATGCAGTCATCCTGTTGTGTTTATTGCCTGAGGAGTATAATCAGTTTGTTTGGTCTATGGTTTATAACCGAACGACTCTCACCGTGGAGGAGGTGAAGGCGACGCTTCACATTGAGCAGCTATGTGGCAAGGTTTAAGGTAGAGATCATGTGAGTAACAATGAGGAGGCCCTACATGTGAGAGGTCGACATGAAAGGAGAGGAGGTCAAAGGAAGAACAATGATCGCTCCAAGTCGAGACATTCACAGGATATATTCGCTAAGATCACATGTTACAACTGTCAGCAGAAGGGTCATTTTGCTAACCGGTTTCCTAATAAGAATAGGAAGAAATGCAATGATGCCTATAAAGAGTCCGATTCAGCATCATTGGCAATAGATGGTATGCATATCCATAATGAAGGTAGAGATCCGGAGATATTTGCAACAGGGATTGCAGGTGAAGCAAACATTGCATGGCTTATGGATAGTGGATGCTTATAGTATATGACTCCGTATAGGAGTTAGTTCACGACATACCGTTTCAAAGTAGATGGAGGCTCAATCCTCATAGAGAACATGCAGGGTGCAAGACTGTAGGTATTGGAACCGTTCGGATCAAGATGCATAATGGCATAATGTGCACACTAGCCGATGTGAGGCATGTCCCAGATCTGCGGAAGAGCCTAATCTCCATAGGCATTTTGGACAATGCCGGATGCACGTCGATCTTTGAGAAAGACCAATTGAGAGTGTCTAAAGGAGCCATGGTAGTGATGAAGGGAAGGAAAGTGGAAAACTTATATGCCCTTCAAGCTACCACAATGGAAGGACATGTAGACGTTGGTGCTACTAGCTCAAGTACCGAAGATTCAGCCAAGCTGTGGCACTATTGCTTGGGTCATCCATGTGACAAGGCTCTTGACATATTTCGGAGGAGAAAGTTAATTGATGCTACAAATGCGAGCGTTGAGTTCTGCGAGTCCTGTGTGTACATGAAAAAGACAAAGGTGCAGTTTAACACGGAAAAGCACACTAGCAGGGGACCACTTGACTATGTACACACAGATGTGTGGGGATCGTGCCCGGAGCCATCAAGAGAAGGAGCTAGATACTTTGTTCTTTTCATAGATGACTACTCCCGCAAATTCTGGATGTACTTGATGAAGACGAATGACAAGACATTTGAGATTTTTTCAGGGAGTGAAAGACTATGGTAGAGAAGCAAACCGGAAGGCACGTGAAGGTGCAGAGGTCCGATAATGGAGGTGAGTACACCTCGAGGGAATTTAGGAATTTCTACAAATTCCATGGAATTCGTCATCATTTTAGCACACCTGAAGATCCTCAATCTAATGGTGTGGTGGACCGAATGAATCGGACGTTGTTAGAGCGAGTGCGATGCTTGAGGCACTCGGCCGGTTTGGGAAAGGAATTTTGAGAAGAGATTCTTACCACTGTAATGCACATCGTGAACAGAGTTCTGTCAGTGGCTATTGATTACAAAATTCCTGAAGAAAAGTAGAGTGGAGAAGCTGGAGACTATTCGTATTTGTGCATAGTGGGTTGCCCGGCGTATGTGCACGAGAGGGGCATAAGTTGGATCCAAGTGAGAAGAAGTGCATCTTTTTTGGATATGGCCACGACATCAAGGGATATCGCTTATGGGATCCAGAGGGACAGAAAGCGATTGTGAGCCGACATGTCACTTTTGATGATGATGCAATGCTCAGTCGGAGAATTCTCACTCAAAAGGGGACAAGTCAGTAGAGAAGACATTGACAGACATGGTCAACCTTCCAGTCCAGCCCACTCAGTGACCAGGCAAAAAGTTGATGGTCGACGTTCCAGTTCAAGGATGTTACGAGGTCCGTGTTGAGGACCATGAGCAGACACCCAGTCCATCTCAGGTATGCGTTGACACTTATGCAGGTGATGAAGGAACGCAGAAATCTATGAGGGTGAAGAAGGCGCCCGAGAGATTTGGAGCATGGGACTATGCATGATTTTCTTTCGATGACATGGCGTCATATGCACTCAACTTGGAGCATGAGGAGCCGTCGACATATGGTGGAGCCATAGACTCAGGAGATGCCGCTCACTCGCAAGGAGATATGGAGGAGGAGATGGAGTCCCTTCACTGCAATGACACTTAGGAGTTGGTACTGTTACCCAACGAGAAGCGTGTCATTGGATGCAGTTAGATATATATAAGGTAAAAGAAAACTCAACACAAGATGGTAATGATGTTAGGTACAAGACGAGACTGGTGGCCAAGGGATTCACAGAAAGAAAAGGAGATGACTACAATGAGATATTCTCACTTATTATGCGACACACATCCATTCGTGTGTTGTTGGCACTAGTGGCAAGCAGGGACATAGAGTTGGAGCAACTCGATGTGAAGACCGCCTTTCTGCATGAAGATCTTGATGAATAGATATACATGCAATAGCCAGATAGGTTTAGAGTTGAGGGGAAAGAAAATTTGCTCTACAAATTGAAGACATCGTTGTACGGGTTGAAGCAATCATACAGGTAGTGGTACAAGCGATTTGACAGCTTCATGATGAGAGTAGGCTTTTAGAGGAGCATCAAGGACCAATGTGTGTATGTGTGCACATAGGAGAATGTCATGAAGATTAATTTGTTGCTCTACGTGGCGACATGCCTATTACTACCAATAACGTCTTAGGTGAAGAAACTGAAGGCGAAGCTGGGGCAAGAGTTCGATATGAATGACTTGGAGCCTGTAAAGAAGATTCTTGGGATGTAGATTTTTCGAGATAGGAAGCGACATGAGCTAAGGTTGTCACGGCAGGGATACATTCAGAAGGTGCTGACCCGTTTTGGGATGGAGAGTGCGAAGCCCGTAACAACACTACTAGGAGCTCATTTTCTGCTGTCTGAAACACAGTCACCTAGCACCAATGATGAAAAGAAGTATATGTCTTAGGTGTCATATGCAAGTGCAGTTTGGAGTTTGATGTACGCAATGGTATGCACGCGTCCAGCTATTGCACACGTTGTGGGAGTGGTTAGCATGTATATGGCCAACCCAGGCAAGGAGCATTGTCAGCCGTCACGTGGATTCTGAAGTATCTGCGAGGCACAGCTAGTGTCAGGATCCTCTACGGAAGAGAAGACGGAAAGGTGCTAATGGGATATTGCGACAGTGACTACACAAGAGACGGGGACATGCGGCGATCTACCACGAGGTACGTGTTCACCTTGGGCACTGCCGCAGTATCGTGGAGGTCGGTCCTATAATCTGTGGTAGCCTTGTCAACCACTGAGGCCGAATTGATCATAGTTGTGAAAGCTGTGAAGGAGGCCAAATATTTGAGGAGTCTACTTAGAGATTTGGGGACGCCACAGAGTTCGTCATGAATGTATAGTGACAGCCAGAGTGTCATTCATCTGAGAAGTTGCTGAATGTAGGTTGTGCGCAACTGAACCAGGGTAAACCTTTGTGTCTGCGATTTGATTTATTCGTTGCTATTTCGTTTGCTGCTTTACTTCACAAGATTGTAGAGATTTTGTTGGGTTATTTAAGTATCTGATTTTTGCTAGTCCTAGATTTTTGATCAACTTTTAGGATTGGTTGTTTCCGCGGGGATCTTAATTAGGCAATTTATTCCCAACAATAAGGATTCGCCAATCCACAAATTTATAAATTTTGATTTTGTATATGCTCTCAAATCAACTGATACTTGGTGCACATTCTGTTTTGCTAGTAAAGTAAAATAAGCTAAACTAGAAAACTCATCTGTGACTTTATTTGGTAAATCTCAATAAAAACTAAGATCAATATTGTGCTTCCTTAGGCTGTGTTTGGTTGCAAGAAAAAGAAAAGGAAAGGAAAGAAAAGTGATGGGAAAGTTAATTTCCATTGTTTGGTTGTATAGAAAAGTAAAAAGAAAGAAAGTGAGATGGAAAATGAAAGAAAAAAACATATAGAATTTTTCTCTCTACTTTTCTCTCCCAAATCGGAAGGAAACCGCTTTCTTTCCCAAAAATTTTCTTCCCTTTTCTGAGCCAAAAATTTTATCGAGAACAAAAATTATCTTTTTGTTATTGCTCATTTTTTATTTTAGAAGAATGGTTTTGGATTGAGTTTAATAGAAAAATGAGACCATTTAAAATATTAATTATAAATAAAATCATATTTTCTTTCTAGTTTTCCTTTTCATTTTCATAAGCAACCAAACATGAGAAATCATTTTCCTTACCATTTTCCTTTTAATTTTCTTTACAATTTTCCTCACTAACCAAACATAAAAAAGAAATCGGTTTCCTTTTCCTTTTCCTTTTCTTTCTATTTCCTTTTCATTTCACTTTTCTTTCTTTCCTTTTCCATGCAACCAAACACAGCCTTAGTGTTTGGGTTTTGAGAAGATCTTTTCTGTTTATGTATTTTTCAATTGCCATGTGTTGAAAAAAAAACTCCAGAATTTAGCCTGTTTGATACCAACTTACTTAGGTTGTTCAACCAAAACCAATATCTTGTTGCTTTAAATTCTAAGGTACTAATTTCATGCACTGGCTTATTTTTCCCCTCATTGATAAAACACCAATAAACTATGGAAATTTGAGAAAAGTTTCAACTGATGGAAAATAAAATGAATTGCAGGAATCGAGCATAGAGCCAATTGAATATGTAGACTGGAAAGGGAGGAGCATTCAGTTTAACAAGCATGGTGGAAAGAGGGCAGCCAGTCTTATCTGTGGTTAGTTTCTTCATCCTGTCAACGTTGCATTCATTAATAATCACATAAACTGGTGGATATTGAGTTATGATGACACGAGGTAGAACCCCTAGATGTTGTTCTGAGGTGCAATTGAAAACCTATTGGTAATGTTGTAGAGTGGATGCATTACAAAACAAGTGCAGCAATGCCTTTTATTTGATATTTGTCGAATTGATTTTGCATATTATCCTGAGTTTTCCGAAGGGGGGAATTGATCGTAATGTGTAAAAATTATATGGCAACTTATGATATTTATTTGTCCCCATGCCATAATAAATGTATGATTAAAATTTGTACAAAAAATACATTAAATTAGCTCTGAATTTCTAGACTGTAATGTGTTCATTCCAGATGTTTTGTCCGGCTACCCCTATCTGTCAAAAAGGAATTCTTTAATGCTATGTAATGTTTTTAAGCTCAAATTGTCTATTTCAGAATTAACAATTTCTTAGTATGGTTGGTGCATTGAAGTAATTGTACCACAATATGTGAAACAAGACTTTTAGCGATCCGGTTTTGTGCTTATGACCGGTTAAAATTATTGAGTCAAACTGCTTGACATAAACCTTGTTATCACTTACTCCATCTGGCCAAATAGCAGCAGACATGTGCTTAGGTCCTAGTGCTGCTTCAGCTAAATAAGCAAAATGGAGCCCCAGTCATATAGCAGAGACAATCAGCAATGTCGATCTGATCACCAGAGATTCACATGTGGTCTATGGACTATTCATTCGAACCAACTTAGTGTCTGATAGATGGATCAAAGGGGGCAATAGAGATGGATGAATGTTCTAATAGACTTTGAATTCATCTTGATTTTTTAAAGATAAGATTGCTATCTCGCCTTTTGATGTTTCATTCAACTAAATTTGACTGGCTTCCTCTTTCTGACCGATCGAAGCTGGATTCATCAAGTTGAAGCAGACACTGTTGCGATTTGAAACAAGCATGCACATAACATCTCTTGCGCAGTGGCATACAATTTTCTATCACGTCACCTGCAATGTACAACGCATGCAGGACCATCATAGCATGCAGATGCAATAACAATAGGTCTCAGAAGTCGCATGATGAGTGAAAGACAAGCAAGGAGCAAAAGATTGGATGCCATTTTTTTCCCAAGGTATTGAAGCGCACGTACTTGTGGGCTTGTATAAGAAACAAGAGAAATGCGCATCTGCATCATGTACGTGAAAGCTGAATTAGTTTAAGTGAACATGCACTAGTTTGCAGAATATTATAAAATTTCAATTCTTTAAACCACAAGTAGTTATTGGATTATGTACTAATATACTTTCTGTGGCATAATGCATGCAGTGACGGAAATACTTATGAACATGGCATTCATTTCAAATGGCTCCAACTTGGTCACCTACTTCACTCTTTATATGCACTATCCTATAGCGCAAGCGGCAAACATGCTTACAAATTATATGGGAACTTCATTTATATCCAGCATAGTAGGAGGGTTCATTTCTGACGCTTATATTACAAGGTTTTGGTCAATCATCTTATTTGGTATTACACAGTTACTTGTAAGATTTCCAACCCATGTTTCCACTTCTTCGCCTTCTACTATACTTGGATAGCTTCAGCACTCTGATTGTGAATAAGATGTTAAGCTGGGTGTTTATATATTGGGATTTTTTTCGTTCTGTCTTCTTCACATGCTAACTTAATCCAATTAGATTGACTAATATTTCTCTACATTTCATTCAGCTACATGCATCTCTTATCATGTTATTTCATTCTACCATTGATGCCATAATCTAGTAATTAATTAGATCAACTCATATTTCTTAGAATCAATCAATTATTTGCGAATTATATTCGATTTGGTGGTATGTTAAATTAAATGTCAAGGTTAATGAAGAATCCGTTTAACTTATTTTAATAAAAATCAAATAATTAATTAAAAATTAATAATAAGGAGAAATACAATCTAATTAGTTCTATTAATGAAATTCTTATTTTAGTAGGAAGTTCATCTCTATTTATTAAAAAAATTCAACAAATTCTGATTTTATTAGGATTGGTAACTTAAGAACAAAGTTAACATGAATGAGAATCTCTTCACTACATGGAATGAAAGTTGAAAGGTACCCGTCCAAAACATGGTTAGTTGTATGCTTAGTGGGATGCTTGGTTGAAATGAAATGCATTCATTAGGGAGATGAATTAAGTTTTTATGAGACTGTTAAAAAGGTCTTGTTGTTCTATGCACATTTACAAGTATATATGCCAGAATTACAGTCTGTGTTATAAAATGTAGCAAAAATGCATCTCGTTTTGGTCACAATGATTTTTTTAATATAGTCTAGAAAGGTATTAAAAATTCCAAAATGTTGATGTTATCATTTCAAGTCGGTAACGTACTATAGTTCAGAACGTCTGATACATGTTACGAATCGTAAGTGGTTTAGCATTTTTGGGTAACACTGATTAAGAATACTCTGATGAAAATAGAATAACCATCATCAGTATCATTGGGCATTAATTTAGTAGCATAGCTGATGATTGGGTTACATAAAATCCAGATTTTATAATGGGTTTGATGCTTTTCTAAAAATGTAAAAGGTATGATATATGACCAAAATCTATCATTATGTAGTGTTGTTGTAGTTGTTATTATAATGAAAAAATTTTCTCGTCTGTTAAAAATTGCTCACTTGCATCGCACATGCCTGAAGTCTAGCATAAGGCAAAATTCCAGGGCCGTGGAGACAATTGCTCCCACATTGCTTCACCCCTGATTGGGCTATAAAATACTCATAAACACTGGTAAAGAACATATAATGAGGAGTGACAAAAATTATTTTAGAGTCAAGCACAATGTTTGAATCAATGACATATTAACAGATGGATATACTCAAACTGTTCTCCTTACTCTAAACATAATGCAGTATGATAAAAGAGAATATGTCCATAATATCTCTGTTATCTCTAATTCCATGTCTTGTGGAACTGTATAAAACTTCTTGACTCCTGTAACTAAAAAAATACACCTTGAAATTTATTGATATATTTCTCAGTGGTTTGAAATTTTACTGGAGCATCGTGACTAAACTGTTCAGATAGCATTTAAATATGGCCATGTGCAGCAAAGGCTTGCATTGTACATCTCGCACCTGGAATCCTAAACACATTTTATAATGCCAGGAGTATAAAGCATCACTAATTCTGAATAATTATGCATACATACATGTTACTCACTCTAAAGGTTATGCATCCACCAGAGTTTTAGCTTATTTACACCATCTTCAGTTTGATCTTAAAGTTTGATTTGGATGGTTGTGGTAAATTAGTCGGTTGTGTGTTTGTGCGCGCGCGCATGCGTGCGTGCAAAGTTAGTGTTTCGGGGGTGTTTTCTCACCACTGGATGGTAGTTCGGAGGTCCGAGTGTCGTCGTTGTCTCGAGGGACGAGGACTGCCTTCGGGGTCGATCGACCGAGCGTTCGCTTGAGCGGGAATGCGCGGGTCCGAGCGACGGTGCGCCAAAGGGTTGCTTCGGCGGGATGACAACATCCGGGATCAATTGGACGAATGGGCTCTGGCACGAGAGCGTTCGGATCCGAGCGATGGACGCCAAAGGGAAGCTTCGGCGAGTTGATGTCTCTTCGGATCTGCAAAACAAAGAACTCGTCAGGGGGTCGGATCTTGGTTCCGACCAAGTCACCTCTGATGACTAAGTCAGATCTTGGACTGAGAAGTGCTTCGATGGAACTGAGCTTGGTTCACGAAGAGACCAAGCACGAGTTCTCAAACCGAGCAATGGAGGAGAAATGTGAGGTGGAAGAAGGTCCGAGGGGATGGTATACCTGGGTGTTAAGTATCCAGAATTTGGTCCTTTGCGTTCTGTTTGTCGGGTTTCTTATAGAAGTCCAGTATGTCAACGCCTTCATAGCGTTTTATCATTCCTTCCTCTGTGCTCGCCCGCATTGATGGTCCCTTGAATGGCGATCAAGGCGGACATAATGGTGGTTTCAATGGAGATCAAGGCGTGCGTGATCTGCGGAGCAGTTTCCCCCTTCGAGCAGGGTCAACCTTCTGTTGAATGGCGGTCTTGGGTCGCGTCACCCTGACCCGATCATTGGCCCTTTGGGCCAGAGCCCCGTGCGGTTTTGGGCCAAGCGGTCGGCTAGCCTCTCTTCAGCCCATTCGGGGGTTGTATTAATTGCCCCCATCGCTCGGGCCGTTCGGCTGTGGCGGTTTAGTCTGATTGATGTGATACATGTGGACTTGACGGACGCGTCAGTCGGGACAGCGAATTAAATGAAAGTCATCATGAACGGAGAGTTGCGCCCTTTAGGATGTCGACACGTGCTCCATCTTGAACGGTTCGGATTTGAAATCTCCACCCATATAAAACGATAGGGTTTAGAGGGGTTCACTCTTCGTGCTTCCTAATTCAGTTTTTATTCTTCCCCGACTTTGGAGAGCTCCACTGTGTGTCTCATCTTCGGCGTTCCTCTCCTAGTTCTCGCGAGGTAATTCCCTTCTTTGTCTTCGTCTTTGTTCTGATTGATGGATAGGGTGTTGAGGATTGGGAATTCGACCGAGGCTGATGATCTTATCATGGCCATCAGAGCTCCTTCGTATCTCGAGTCCAAAGTGGCCCCTGCGAAGGGTAAATGTTTGCTTTTTGACGACTTGATCCGGCGAAGGGGTCCTTCCAGAGCTGAGAGATCTTGTGTTCCTACGGCGGTTCTTGATGCAGTCTCTTCTATTCCCTATTCCACAGCTGAGAAGATCAGGGCGGAATGCCTCTCTTATCCGTACGTGGTCTGGGTCCCATTTCTTGACGAAAGGATCTGCTTTTCTGGGGCCCGTGAGATCGGGGTGTATACCGAGATGTTTTTGGCTAGTGCTCCGTTTCCCTATTCATCCCTTCGTTGTCCAGGTCTTGACCTCCTTATAGGTATACATGTGCCAGCTGACCCCATATTCGATCCCTTCTTTGGTCGGCTTCGTTGTGAGCCGTTAATTGCACGGGTTGGCGCCAACCTTGCCGCTCTTCTATTCCCACTGGGTCCGGCCTATCTCCTCGGGGACATGGCTTCACATCGCTGCAAGGAGAGGCAAAGAATTCTTGTTGGGTTTGCCCCATTGGGTATGCAACTGGAAGAACGACTTTGTTTTCGTCACCTTTCATGGGAATGCCGAGATTCTTACTTGCTGGAGAAGTTCGGGCACCAAGGCGGTGGTGTGACTCTTTTTGAGGCCGACCGAGCATCAATCGATTTTTTGATGGCCATGCCTAGGGAGGAGAGATCGGTCTGGACCCTGCTGGACAGTCTCCTCCTTAAGAACGTCATGTGGACCCCTAGTAAAGCCGATTTTTAGATTTCGTTCCTCTCCTTAGCTTACTCTGATTCTCCTTTCTTCTGTAGGAACGGCGGGTCAGGAGTTCAACCATCCCTACGACGTGCACCAACTCATTCGACGGGGCTTCCAGGGCTCTCGGGAAAATCCCTTTGGCCACGCGTCGTGCCGCTGGGAGGAGGTGCAACGGGCGGTTGAGACACTGATTGGGACATTAAGGCCGACAGAAGCCCACCCAATCTTAACTTTGGTTGTTGAGAATCCTCCTTCGGTTGTGGGAGGTCTGATCAACATTCCTGACGACCCGACCCTTACAGTGAGGGGTTCGGCCAGTTTCGAGGGGGATCCCTCTGAGCTGATCAGGGGTCAAAGGAAGAAGAGAGTGCACTCTCCCTCGGGTTTTGAAACGTCCGAGAGGAGGGTGAAAGGGGGAGGTGCTGACGTGGTGGCCCAGGACCCGTTATCTATCCTTGGGGAGAGTCTACAGGCTCCGGAGGAGGTTTCCGGGTACAACCAAGCTGAACGGACTCCCGTCGATCTGGCTAAGATATTGTTGGTGCACGAGCCTGTCCTTGAGACGCCGTCTGGCAAGTCGGTCTTTGCGGAGCGCGGTGTAGCCGTTCGTCTGGCATTGAATTCCGATCTTTTGAGGGATCACTCCCTCCTAAAAAAAGTTGGTCCCGAGGACCTAGCTGACTGCATGGTATGACAGGGCCAGCAGGTTGTTCCCTTTCCCTCCTTTTTTGTCGTTCAGTAGTTCCGAGCGTTCTTAACCTTTTTTGCTTTGTAAATGTCTTCGATGTCGGTCGAGATACGTCGATGCTCAGCACAGATGGTCGACGGTGAGGCGGCCTTCAAGCGAGAGTGTCAGAGGGTGGAGTCGGCTGAGAAAGTGGCTGAGGAGGCTAGCAAGGAGCTACGTTCTGCGCTTCTTCAGGTCGTCGAATTGATGTCGGAGGTAGGGAGGCTGAAAGAAGCATTGACGGCCGCCGACGCCTCTCGGGCGACGGCTGTGGAGTCTGCGGAGGATGCTGAGGAGGCGATATCTCTCGTTTGGGAGGCGCATAGGAAGGAAAGGGATGAACTTTGGTCTGAGATCTCTTCCTTGCAGCAAGTGGACCCCGAGAGGCTTATTGATAAGTTTGCGAGGGGCTACGAGGAGATTCTGGCCCCGCGGATCGCAAACTCCTTCCCGGAGGGTTTCTGGATGTATAAGGATCGGGTTTGGCGAATGCTTCCTCGCTTTCGGACAACCCCGACCAGCCTGCCAGGACAGGGGACGTGGGAGGTACCGAACCGATTGGAGAAACCTCCGCCAAGGCTTCCGCCCTGTAGGCACCATAGATTGTCTCCTCCTCTCCCCTACCTCATGTAAAAAACCTTTTTCCATTTGAATGGAATTTTTGTAGATGTGTTTTATTTTCCTTTCGCGTGTTGTACATTTGCCCTTGTTTTGGCCTGCCTCCCCTTCCGTGGCTCGTGTCGAAGTTGGCGGGCGGCTCGAGCTGGGGGAAGCATTTCTTGAGGAGGTATTAATTGATCGGGACCGAAGGTGTGATCAATTTGTCAGGGGAGTGGTACCCCGCCCTTCGACAAATGGAATGGTTGGCCCGCTCGGGGAGTTGCCCCCAGCCTTGCGGCCACTCAAATGGTCTACTTATTGGGGGAGTTACTCCCAACCTTATAGCAGCGCAAATGGTTTGATAGGGCCTGCTGGGAGAGTTGCTCCTAGCCTTACGGCGGATCGAATGGTTGGCTTGCTGGGGGAGTTTTCCCTGGCTGGCCTGCTGGGGAGTTGCCCACAGCCTTGCGGTCGATCGTGTGGTCAGCCTACTAGGGGAGTTGCCCCAGCCTTGCGGCCGATTGGGTGGTCGGCTTGCTGGGGGAGTTGCCCCCAGCCTTACGGCCGATCGTGTTATCGGCCTGCTGGGGGAGTTGCCCCCAGTATTACGGTCGATCGGGTGGTCGTCTTGCTGGGGGAGTTGCCCCCAGCCTTACGGCCGATCGTGTTATCGGCCTGCTGGGGGAGTTGTCCCTAGTATTACGATCGATCGGGTGGTCGGCATGCTGGAGGAGTTGGCCCCAGCCTTACGGCCGATCGGGTGATCGGCATACTGAGGGAGTTACCTTACGGTCGATCGAATGATCGGCATGCTGGGAGAGTTACCTCCAGCCTTATGTCAGATCAAATGGTCGGCCTATTGGAGGAGTCGCCCCCAGCCTAACGGCCGATCGGATGGTCGGCCCGTTGGGGGAGTTGACCCCAGCCTTTTGGCCGACCGAATAGTTGGTTTGCAACAGGAGGTGGCCATCGGGCGGTCGTCACATTTTTAAGGACAAAAGGTCATGCGCAAGAACTCTCGTTCATGTTTGACATTTGGAAAAAAGGGAAGGTACATTTTTGATCTTGAAGACATAAATCAGGTAAGATAATGGTGGGCAAGCATCACTTGCCCGGTGGGAGGAATAAGAAGAGTTTGCCTTGCTCGTCGCCCCCGTCCTTGCGGTTGGCTCCTTACTCGATTATGCATAGGGGGGTCTAGACGACGTTCACCTTTTTCTCTTTATCTCCTTGCCTGGATGTGCCTTCTCCGGGGCCTGCTTTCGAAGCATCAATGAAGTTCTTCAGGTATACAGACTGATCAGCTGGTCAATATCTTTCTTTATATGCCAGCAATTATTGGTGTCATGGCCAGCGTCCTTGTGATACTTACAGTATTTTTCTTTGTCCATTTGGCAGCTTTTCGTCCACGTGGCGCCTTGTTGATGTGGCCTTCCTTTTGGGCATGTGTCAAGATGATGTCCCGGGTTGCATTCAGCTTGACAGGTGCTGCCTCCCCTTTGCGCGGTCTCCCCCTGGGGTTCTTCTCCCATTTATGGTCCTTCGGCTCGTGGCTCGTGCCTCCGTCGCGCCTGGAGTTCTTTTTGGCCTCGGTGGGTGGCTTCTTCTTCCGCGGCCAGGGCTTCTTACATCAGCATAAATCGCTCTGTCCAAGCTAAGACCTGGTCGAGGCCCTTGGGGGGTCCTGATGCATCAACTTCTTTAGGCCTCTATGTCGGAGGCCTTTCTTCATGGCCGCTATGATGACCACTTCGGGGCAGCTTTCAACGTTCAGCCTTTGGGCGTTGAAGCATTTCATGTAACCCCTCAGAGTCTTGTCCGGCTTCTGCACTATATTAAACAAGAGGTCCGAGCTCGGCTTCCTCCATCGTCCAGCCAGGAATTGGTTGCAGAAGATCTGGGTCAGGTCCCGGAAACTACCAATGGACTGATCGGGGGAGGCTATTATACTAATCCCTAGTTGATATTCGGAGGGTGGTATAGAAGACTCGACAGAGTAGGGCGTCGTCGGCCCTTGGAACTCCATGATCCCCTTGTAATCTTGGACGTGCTCCTGGGGTCCCCCGTACCGTCGTATTTCTCCAGAGTCGGTACCTTGATTCTGGAAGGTACCCACGCAACGGTGATACTTCTCATCAGTGGGCAGCGGTCGTCCCCATGGGCTTCAAGGGTGACCTGGTTCGGCGGCGCTTCGCCCTGGTGTTCGGGCGGTTTATGCAGACTGGCGGAGGCGTAGGAGGGACTACCCTTGCGGCCGTCCCGGCTGGGAATCAGCGTTGGTCGTCGGGTGTTCTCCCTTTGACGGTGGTCGCCGGGTGTTCTACCTCCGGCGGCATTCCTTACGACTCATCTGCCTCTTCCGGTGTGGGCTCCTGCTTCGTCCCCATCGATTCTCAGTGGCCGGGCGGCTGGATGATCACCCCCAGGTTGAGCGGGATCATTTGGACGAGGCCGCAGTTGGCTCGTCCTCAGTCCATTCAGTTCTTTGTCTCCCCTCATTTCAGAGGGAGGTGTGGGTCTGAGACCGTGCAGGAGAAAGGTTTGACAGGGTGAACCGCTGTTCCCGGTTCGGGCTTCTTCCATCGTGTTTTGTGACCACGGTCGAGCGCAGCAGGGGGCGTGTCCCTGGGCGGTCGGGAAACCCTGCCAAGTTCCCCCCCAAGGGGTGTTGTGTGCCCACGAGTTGCTGAACAGCTACCGCCAGTGTCTGAAAGTTGGTGTTCATTTCCTTGGCGAAAAGGTAGAACTGGTCGTAGGTTACTGAACACAAGTCGTCGGTTTCTTCGGCAGAGGGACTGTGTTCGGCCTCGGGCGGTACGTAGTCACCCTCATCGTGGATAGGCGGTATGTGGGGCCCTCCATTGTTGTGCTGGTCCATGTTGGTTGTTACTGATGACATGTGTGATGATCTCGTTCCCACAGACGGTGCCAGATGTTTCGAGGTGTTTTCTCACCGGTGGATGGTAGTCCGGAGGTACGAGTGTCGTCGCTGTCTCGAGGGACGAGGACGGCCTTCGGGATTGATCGGCCGAGCGTTCGCTTGAGCGAAAATGCGCGGATCCGAGCGACAGTGCGTCGAAGGGTAGCTTTGGCGGTATGACAGCCTCCGGGACGACCGGACGAACGGGCTCTGGCATAAGGGCATTCGAATCCGAGTGATGGGACGCCGAAGGGAAGCTTCGGTAAGGTGACATCTCTTCGGATATGCAAAACGAAGAACTTGGCTGGGGGTCGTACCTTGGTTACCAAGTCCCCTCCAATGTCTAAGTCAGATCTTGACTGAGAAGTGCTTCGGTGGAACCGAGCTTGGTTCACAGAGAGACCAAGCACGAGTTTTCAGACCGAGCTATGAAGGAGAAATGTGAGGCGGAAGAAGGTTTGAGGGGATGGTATACATGTGTATCAAGTATCCAGAATTCGGTCATTTACGTTCTGTTTGTCAGGTCTCTTATAGGCGTCCCGTATATCAACGCCTTCATGGCGTTTTATCATTCCTTCCTCCGTGCTCGCCTGCATTAATGGTCTCTTGAATGACGATCAAGGCGAAAGTAATGGTGGTTTCAATGGATATCAAGGTGTGAACGATCTGGGGAGCGGTTTCCCCCTTCGAGCGGGGTCAACCGTCTGTTGAATGGCAGTCTTGGGCCGCGGCACCCCGACCCGCTCATTGGCCCTTTGGGCCAGAGCCCAGCACGGTTTTGGGCCAAGCGGTCGGCTCGCCTCTCTTTAGCCCATATGGGGGGGTATCAGTATTTTTTTTCGTTTGTAGTTTTCCATTAATAAGTGACTGGGATAAGATGGTACATGTCATAACAACATAACATGTGTTTCAGGGTCTCATCATTCTAACCATTCAAGCACACGACCCATCTCTTCGACCTCCCCCAGAACAGTCCCCTTCAATCTCACAAGCAGCTATGCTCTATGTGGGGCTTTATGCCATGGCCTTCGGCGTGGGAGGATGTCTGGCCAACTTACCGGCGCAGGGAGCAGACCAGTTCGACGCGTCAAAGAGGCACCTGATTTCTAGCTTCTTCAATTGGTTCTTCTTCTGCATCTCTACTGGTGGTCTGTTGGCCGTCACGCTCCTTGTATGGATTCTAGAGAACAAAGGCTGGGTGTGGGGCTTAGGATCCTCTACCACCTGCCTTTCTCTTGCCATTGTCATTTTCGTTACGGGATTAACATATTACAGGCACAAATTACCAAGTGGGAGTCCTCTGACCAGGATATTCAAGGTAAAATATCACCATTTTTGTATGCATGCTGAAAATTACAAATAAATGTACCATAAATGACATAAGGCAAGCTTGCATGATTCATGCAGTTAGAACAGATGTAATTTGGGGAAAGTGTGATTAGCCCAAAGAAAAGGCTATCACTTCTATTTATATTAACTTCCTCCTTTCTTTACACACACACCCAATATAACACACACTACAATACTCCCCCTCAAGATGAGCAAAAGATATTTATCATGCTCATCTTGTTACAAGCATCCTCCACTCCTTTAGAGTTCAACCCCTTTGTAAGGCAATCAGCTAGTTGCTGTCCAGAGGTAATGTAGGAGATCTCCAACTGTTTCTTGTCCAATCTTTCTTTAATGAAGAACCTGTCAATCTCTATGTGCTTCGTTCTATCATGTTGCACTGGGTTGTTGGCAATATTAATTGCAGACTTGTTATCACACAACAACCGCAATGGTCCTTCTCTCAGCAGGTGTAGCTCATGTAGAAGTGATCTCAACCAGATCATCTCACAAGTACCAAGCACCATAGCACGGTACTCTGCCTCTGCAGTGGAACGAGCCACCAAATCCCGCTTCTTGCTGCGCCAAGAGACCAAGTTGCCCCCAACAAACACACAGTAGCCCGAGGTCGATCTCCTATCATATAGGCAACTGGCCCAATCTGCATCACAGTAGCCTGTCACATTCATGTGACCATGACTACCAAATAATATGCCTTTTCCTAGACTATTCTTCAGATACCTCAGTATCCTGAAGACTGCCTCCATATGTCCAGTCCTAGGGTCATGCATGTATCTACTTACCACACTGATAGCATAGGCAATGTCAGGTCTGGTATGGCATAAGTAGATAAGGCGTCCAACCAGTCTCTAGTACCTTTCTTTGTCTACTGGCTCCCCTGATTGTGAATGCAACCTATGATTCTGATCAATAGGAGTAACTGCTGGACGACACCCCAACATACCAGTCTCAGCCAGTAAATCTAGGGCATATTTCCTCTGTGAGAGAACTATACCCTTCCTGGACCTGGTAATCTCCCGTCCAAGAAAATATCCCAACTGTCCAAGGTCCTTGACCTCAAATTCTCTCGCCAACCTTACCTTCAAGTGAGAGATTCCCTCTTCATCATCTCCAGTGATAATAATGTCATCGACATACACAGCCAAAAGAGTGATCCGTTGTCCTGAATGTCTATAGAATACAGTATGATCACCATTACTCTGCTTGTAGCCCATAGTGATGACTGCACGCCTGAACCTGTCGAACCATGCCCTTGGAGATTGCTTCAGCCCATACAAGGACTTGTCCAGTCTACACACCTTTCCCACCGTCTGTTGTGTGCCAAAGCCAGGTGGAACCTCCATGTATACCTCCTCCTGTAAATCTCCATGCAAGAAGGCATTCTTTACATCCAACTGATGCAATTTCCATCCAAAATTCGCTGCACAGGATATCAGTACTCTCACAGTACTCATCTTTGCCACTGGGGCAAATGTCTCATCATAATCAATCCCATAAGTCTGACTGTAGCCCTTGGCAACCAGCCTCGCCTTGTACCTGTCCACCTTCCCTTCTGAAGTTTGCTTTATTGTGAATACCCACTTGCAGCCCACAGCTTTCTTCCCTGCTGGAAGTGAGACAAGTCTCCATGTCTTGTTCTTCTCCAGTGCCTCAAGTTCTTCGAGCATTGCTTTCTTCCACTGGGGATGTTGCTTTGCCACTCGCCAATCACTTGGTATAGGGATAGACTGTAAGGATGCAATGATAGCCCTATATGCAGGTGTAAGAGAGGCATAGGAGACATGATTAGCAATATCAGTCTCATATCCATACCGTACATGAGGCCTGCCGGCATTGATACGAGGCTCCCTACGAGATGCAAGTGGAAGATCTAAACTAGAGGAAGGCAAAGAAAGATTACCATCTGTGGTAGGAGAGGAAGGCAGTAAGGAAGTCGGGACTCGAGCAGGCGTGATAGACTGATCAATCTCGACATGGGGCAGTGGAGCTAGTGGTTCTTCAGTGGGGAAGATGTCTTCCTGTTGTTCTCCATCGCCAAGACTATCCTTCTGTCTCCTGCTATATTTCCTGCCGTACAGCCTATCTTCCTCCTCTTCCACCAAGGTCCTTTCTTCCTCCCTGCTATCAGGACCAGTACCAGTAGGCCTGACAGGACATGGTATAAGTCCAACCACTACCCTCCTGTCATCAGTCTCCCCCTCTCGACCAACTCCTCCTGTGCTTGGAGAGGCCCCAGTATCAAATACTGATGTAGAATCTGTCAGTCCTCCATAAAAAGGTTCAGCCTCCCTGAACGTCACATCCATGCTCACAAACAGCCTTCTTTCTGAGGGACTCCAACACCTATATCCTTTCTGATTTGAAGGATACCCAACAAATATGCATTTAATTGCCTGAGCATCCAGCTTCCCCACAGAAGGTCTATGATCCCTCACAAAGCATGTGCATCCGAACACTTTTGGTGGAACTACAATAGTGTTCTTTCCCATAAGAATCTCACATGGAGACTTCATATCAAGGATCCGTGAAGGCATCATGTTGATAAGATATGTGGCTGTCATCACTGCTTCACTCCACAATATCTTAGGTACATTCATGGTGAGCATGAGTGACCTAGTTACCTCCAACAAGTGTCTATTTTTCCTTTCAGCAACTCCGTTCTGTTGGGGGGTGTTGGGGCAAGTGGTTTGATGAGTTATCCCACTCTCAGATAGGTAAGATGCAAACTCCCTGTTTACATACTCGGTCCCATTATCCGTTCTCAAGACACGGATCTTGGCCTCATACATATTTCTGACACTTCTATGGAAGTCCTGAAAACACTTCAACGCTTCACCATTGTTTTTCATCATATAAAGCCATGTCATCCGAGAATGACAATCTATGAAGGTGATAAACCACCTGAACCCACTTACTGAAGTCACTGGGCAGGGCCCCCAAACATCTGAGTGAATAAGATGAAATTTCTCTACACTCCTCATCCCTACACTAGGATATGACGTCCTAGTGTGTTTCCCAAATTCACACGCATCACATTTCAAATTCATTTCATTCACTCTATTCAAAACATCGGGATACATTTTTCTCAAAATATCAAAAGGCAAGTGTCCTAACTGACAATGTAACAAAAGTACATCCCTTTCCTTTTCTCCACCAACGACAGCCAGTGCAGCATCCCCACTAGCTCTGTCAAGATACCACAGTCCATCACGCCTGACGCCAGTCCCAAGCCTCCTCCCAGTCTTCCTTTCCTGCAACACACAATGAGTAGAGTCAAAAGTAATGCTACAGTCGAGATCATCAACAATAGAGCCAACAGATAAGAGGTTGATTGGAAATGATGGGACGTGAAGGACTGAAGAGAGGCGTATGGAGGGAGTGCACTGAATAGTACCAATCCCTCTAATGGGTTGGGATGTGCCATCAGCTGTCTGAACGGTTTCATGAATGGAATGTGGTTTATATGTGGAAAATTGTCTATATGCTCCTGACACATGACTAGATGCACCTGAGTCAATAATCCACTCTATATGATCTCTACATGAAAGGGCTAATCGGTTACCTGAGCCTGTGTGAGCGAAGTGGGCAAAGTTACCGAATGGCGAGGCAATATCCCCAGTCTGGTCTGCATGACTCTCCGAGCTCTCAGTAGTAGACCTGGACTGTCTCCGCTGCTCAAGGTCTGACGCCTCAGCTGGCGTAGTCTCAATCATCACTGTCTCCTGTCGTCCATCAGCGGTAGCAAAGTTGGCCCGTGGGCCGCCGCGACCTCGTCCACGGCCTCCACGGCCCCAATGACCTCATCCTCTGCCTCCTGTGCCACGTCCTCGTCTACTGCCCTTCTGTGGGAAGTTAAAGCTCAGGTGCCCCTTCACCCCACATGTGTAGCACTCTCGATCCTCGCTCACTGCTGCCACTGCCGGTACAGCCAGTGCAGCCCGAGTGACCTGAGTACCCTCATCCTTCATAACCCTCAGTCTGGTCTCCTCATGTGCCATTGCAGCTATGGCCTCCTCCAGGGATGGGATGGAGGATAGGTGGCACATACTCGCCCTCCTGGCCTCAAAGTCTCCATTCAGGTTCCTCAGAAAGTGTGTCACACGCCTACGCTCCACCCACTTCCTGTGTATCGCAGCGCTCCTAGGATCAGGCAGATCAATAGGGTCATAGTGATCTAACTCTGACCAAAGCCTTTTCAACTCCGCAGAGTAGGCTAGAATAGTCATCTCCCCCTGCTTCAAGGTGTCGACCTTGCCCTGAACCTCCATCATGAGCATCACATTCCCTGCTCCAGAGTACATTTTCTCCACCATACTCCATATCCCCGCAGCACTCTCTATGGCCTCCACCATCCCAGCAATGGGTGGAACCATCGATGTCATCAACCAAGCAGCCACCAGTGAGTTGGTGGTGCTCCAGACTTTCCAATCATCCACATCCTTGTCCAGCGGTTCCTTGCACGAACCCAGAACGACGCCTTCTAACCCCTTCGATCTCAGAATGAGAAGCACCCCCCTGGACCAACTGAGGTAATTCTTCGTCCCTTCCAATTTCACATCATTGGGCATCAATTCCAGCTTCTGCACGGGACGAGAAGGCGTCGATCCACTCGAGGATCCCAACTCCTTCGAAGTAAGCAGCTTCGTTATCTCTCCAATGAAGGCCTTCATGTCCGCTGAAGTAAGGTTGTCCCCCATCTCTCCAGATCCGCAGATCTCTCCTTTCTCCCTAGATCCGCAGATCTACTTCTCCTCCTCCTCTTCTAGGTCATACCCTAACCGTAAATCTATGGAGTCCTTTTCATGGCTCTACCATATATCTAGGGTTAGGGTTCTTTTGGGTTTTCTTTTGTAGCTAGTTAGGGTTTTGTGGTGGCTAGAAGAGGGCTTGGAAGAGAGGGGATCACAAAGCTTGAAGTGGAGACAGCGGAAACAGCGAGCACAGGCGGCATGTTAAGAGTGGTGTTTCTAACTATGGTTCTCAGGTTCTTGGAGAAGGCAACAAATGGCGGTCATGTTAGTAGTGTTCAGGTGGAGGAAACAAAGTCATTCCTCGCTCTTCTACCAATTTTTGCAAGCACGATCATGATGAACTGCTGTCTTGCTCAGCTTCAGACATTTTCGGTGCAACAAGGCATAATCATGGACACCAAGCTCACCAATGGCTTCCATATCCCCCCGGCTTCTCTATCGACAATCCCACTTGTAGTCATGCTGATATCTGTCCCACTGTATGACTGCCTCTCATCTATGACCAGAAAAAAGCTCACCAAAGTGAACTTTGTTCTGAAGCCACTCAAAAGAATTGGCGTCGGCCTAATCCTGGCATCAGTGTCGATGGCCGTGGCCGCCCTTGTCGAGATCAAACGAAGGAATGCATCAATGAACGGCACCAAAATAAGCGTGTTCTGGCTCGGCTGGCAATTCTTGCTCCTGGGAGTTTCGGACATGTTTACGTTGGCTGGGATGCTCGAGTTCTTCTACTCCGAAGCACCCGAGACCATGAGGAGCATGTGCACTTCGCTGTCGTGGTGCTCGACATCCATGGGGTATTTCCTGAGCTCTGTGCTTGTTTCCATCGTTGACGCGGCAAGTGGGAGATTTGGATCCAAGGAGTGGTTGGGTGGGAAGAGTTTGAACCAGAGTCGGCTCGAGCTCTTTTACGCGCTTCTTGCAGGCCTCAACGTTGCCAACTTTTTGAATTACATTTTCTGGGCTAAATGTTACAGGGTTAACATATGTTGATTTCTTTCACCCCTGTGTTCTAAGCTCGGGAGAGCTTGTTAGTGTTTGAGATGCATGTAATGTAGTGCATGTATAACAAAGGTTATGGGCATTATTTCATTGTATCGGTTTATATAAGGTATGTGTTACTTCTGTTGTTAAAAATCTTCCACATTTGGATATCCACCCTTTTGCTATGTTAATCTGCAAAAACTTCAACGGTCCTAAGCTAATGTGGTATGATCCACAATTAAGCACTTTAGTTGCTTTTGTTATATACGGGCTTTTGGTGGGCCTACCCGTTAGTGGGTATCCACCCATTATGTAACCCTACCACTATAAATATAGGGCTATGGTCTCCATAGCCGCCAAGTTTACAACACGTTATCAGCACGATCGAAGCTAAGCCGAACCCCTGCCGACGGACGGACGCAACGCGAACGGGCTTCCTTCACCGAACGTCGCTAGATCCGGCGGGTAGGATCTAGAGGTAACTTCTCCCTAGATCTAAATTTTGCATATGCGCATATGTGGTGATTCAATTTTTTTTTGGATCAATCGATCAAAAATATATCGTTTTTATTGTTAAAAATCAACCTTTTTCAATAAAAACGTCTTTTTGGAAGAACAAAACTGGTTTACCCCACTAAAAATCGGATTTTTACCCATTTTTTTTCTCCAAAAATCGCCAAAACCCTAAAAAGGGTTCCCCCGGTCGTCGGCAGCGGCGGGGCCTTCCCGCCGTCGCTGTGGCGGCAAGAACCCCCCGCCGTTGCAGGCGGGGGCTTCCCCACCGCCTGCAGCGGTGGGCAACCCCCGCCGCGGCTGGCGGGGGCGACCCCCGCCGCCTGAGGCGGGGGCGATCCCCGCCGCCTGAGGCGGGGGCGATCCCCGCCGCCTGCAGCGGCGGGCAACCCCCGCCGCCGCAGGCGGGGGCGATCCCCGCCGCCTGCAGCGGCGGGCAACCCCCGCCGCTGCGACGGCGGGGCTCCCCGCCGCCTGCAGCGGCGGCCCCCCCTCCCCGCCGCCTGCTGCGGCAGACGGGCCCGCCCGCCAGTAGCGGGTATGGGCCCGGCGTGCGTACCCCAAAACCCTAACTAGGGTTTCTGACCCAGAAATTTTTTTCGAATTTTCAAAAAAATTTCAGATTTAATTGCGATTCCTTTTCGTTATAATCTGGACAAAATTACATGTGATTTTTACTCATCACCATTATATTTGGATTTATGATTTTCTTTAAACGTTTAAAAATTAAGAAGATATTGTGACCGCTCTGCCGTTAGTCAACTAACCTAACGGTGTATGACGTTGCCTAGTGGTCCAATAATTTTTAAACGGTAGATTTCATTTTCCATTATAAACTGCCTGTGATGAATAAATAAATTGCCTGTGATGTATAAACTGCCTGTGATGATGCCTGCTGCATTATAACTGCCTGCGACGAATGATTAATATTTGCTGTGGTTTTGGATCGGCTAGTGATCACCATTTTACTTTTCATGCATTATTTTCTTTTTTTTTGAGAGAAAAATGTAGTGAGGATAATTTTGTAAAATTACAAGCCCGGCGGACGCCTCAAGAAGATGAAGGACTATTCCAGAAGAATAGGGGCCCCACGGGGGTTTCCGAGTTGTACTTTCTTTCTTTTTGGGACTGTAATGGACTGTAATTAATTATGGTGATTAGCCGATCCACGCAGCAAATATTTATGTCTGATGTGCTTGATTATTTATTTTTCTGTGAAAATATCTAATTAATGCTATCTTTTTACATGCTAGAGTGATAAATGGCCAAAATTACGAGCGTCGATTTCGACGTTTTGGATGCTTCAGGAAAGAATTACTTGAGCTGGCAGTTGGATATAAAATTCCATCTGCGAGCACAGGGATTGAGTCACGCCATCGCTTTAGGCGATAAGGTTTCTGATATAGATAAAGCGAAAGCAATTATCTATATCAGACGCCATATCGATCGGACCCTGAAGGCCGAGTACCTAACAGTGGAAGACTCGTATGAGTTGTGGACCGCCCTCGAGGACAGGTATAAACATCAAAGGGATGTTATACTACCTCGAGCGCGATATGAATGGGAGAACCTCCGTCTCCAAGACTTCAAGTCTATTGCCGAGTACAACTCGGCACTCTTTAGCATCACCTCACGCCTGAAGTTGTGTGGTGAAAAGGTGACGGAGGAACGCATGTTAGAGAAGACGTATACATCCGTCCATGAGAAGGATGTCATACTGATGCAACAGTATCGTGAACGAAAGTTCACAAAATACTCTGAGCTTCTCTCATGCCTTCTAGTGGCAGAGCAGAATCGTGACCTCCTTCTGGCCACCCACAACTCACGCCCTACCGGCACTGCTCCTGCGCCTGAAGCGCACCACAGCTCCTTCCAGAAGAAAAGGGGCAACTTCAAAGGCAAACCCCAGAAGGGTAAGACCATGAAGAAGCAGGCTTGAAGACCCCCTCCAAGAAACAACCAAGAGGGAAAGAAGAAAAATGTGTGGAAAAGAAAAGACGACGGCCAGACTTCTGCCCCCAGAAAGGACTGGGAAGATAAATGCCACAGGTGTGGCATGACTGGACACTGGTCCAGAAATTTTCGTACTTCATGCCACCTTCAGGAGTTGTACAAAGCAAGCCAGAAGCAAGCTGAGACAAACCTGGCGGTTCAAGAAAACCTGGCACCAATCAGGTTCATCACCGAGGACTTCTCCAACGATGACCTGCTCGACTGAGGACATTTATCTACTTTATATATGCATTGTAATTTTTTCCTTTTGAGAAACAATTTATCTGCTTATCTCTGGCATGTTTAAGTACTTTTCAGACATCAAATTAATTATTCGTAGTATATTCCTTTGTGTTTTTGCCTTATACTGCGACATTTTTCTTTTAAAATAGATGGACTTTAAATGCCTAGTGGACAGTGCCTCTACGCACACGATCCTCCAAGACATCTGCTTTTTTCAAAGCATTAATAAATACGATGGCACCGTAAATACAATTTCCGGTCCATGAAGTATCATTGAAGGATCAGGGGAAGCACATTTCATGCTCCCCAACAGTACAAAACTACTTATAAAAGATGCCCTTCTCTCCCCTAGCTCGCATAGAAACCTGTTAAGCTTTAAAGATATCCTCTTAAACGGATACCGCCTAGAAACGGTGAGCAAAGGAAACAGTGAATACCTTGATGTAACGTCTCATGAAAACGGTGCTAAAAACACCGTCGAACGTTTTGAGGGACTCCCGTCGGGTCTCTACCACACAAGGATCAGAGCAATGGAAGCAAACACATTGGAGCACCAGAAGTGCCAAAATCAACCAGAATTCAAACTCTGGCACGATAAACTAGGACACCCTGGAAGGAATATGATGCGTCACATCATATCCCAATCCCGTGGAATTAATCCGAAAAGCCTGACGCTACTTCGGAAGGGTGCAAATCCTTGTCCCCTTGTTACAAAGGGAAATTGATTACGAGACCATCCACCCTGAAGGTGGACTCTGAGTCTCCAAGCTTCCTAGAGAGAATACATGGTGACATTTGCGGGCCTATTCACCCCGCAAGTGGACCATTACGGTACTACATGGTACTAATCGACGCATCTTCAAAATGGTCGTATGTGTGCCTCTTGTCCACCCGCAACGTAGCCTTTGCAAAGCTACTTGCACAAATTATAAAATTACGGGCACATTTCCCAGACAACCAGATCAAGAAATTGCGTCTGGACAATGCTGAGGAATTCACCTCACTTCCTAGACTACTGCCAAGCAACCGGCATAGAAGTTGAACATCATGTAGCTCATGTTCACACCCAGAACGGGTTAGCCGAATCTCTCATAAAGAGACTACAATGGATCGCTAGACCATTGTTAATGCAATGCCAGTTGCCGGTATGTGCATGGGGACATGCCATACTGCACGCTGCATCGCTGATAAGATTACGACCGTCAGGTAGTCAATCTTATTCTCCGATGCAACTTGCATATGGGAACCCGCCCGATATCTCTCACTTGAGGATATTCGGATGTGCTGTCTATGTCCCCATAGCACCACCGCAGAGAACCAAGATGGGTCCTCAACGGCGTCTTGGTATCTATATTGGCTTCGACTCACCATCGATCATTAGATACCTCGAACCCCTTACAGGGGACGCCTTTAAAGCACGTCTAGCAGATTGTGAGTTTGATGAAAGCATTTTTCCAAAACTAGGCATTAACACACAGAAGCCAGAAGCTTCAAAGACCATTACATGGGACACAAAGACTTTATCCCATTTTGATCCGCGCACAAATCAATGTGAAGAAGAGATCCTGAAGATCCTTCAAATTCAGAACACAGTTCACATTTTACCGGATAAATTCACTGACAACCAAAAGATTGTCAGATCACACGTCCCTGCTGCAAATACGCCAGCTAGGATTGACATACCCAAAGATGGATGCAATCCACCTGCAGCAGAAGCGGCCGTACCTCAACAAAAAAGAGGACGACCCCCAGGCTCCAAAGATAAGAATCCTCGAAAGAGGAAAAATCCTGGAGCAACAATACCGATACCACCACAGGATGCAGAGCTCAGCCCAGTTACCTCTCCACTCCTTACAACCCCTGAAGAGGAAAATATAGGAGAAATTTCATTAAACTATGTACGTACCGGGGAGGTACTGGACAGGAAAAGCACAATCATCGATGATAACTTCGCGCTCATTATTGCCACTCACGTCACTGAATACGACGATGAGACCGATCCACGCTCTCTGGCAGAATGTAAACGCAGAGAGAATTGGCCAAAGTGGAACGAGGCAATAGGAGTAGAGCTGGACTCACTCTCGAAGCGCAAAGTTTTTGGACCTGTAGTCCTAACACCAAAAGGTGTTAAACCTGTGGGATATAAATGGGTATTCGTGAGAAAAAGAAACTAGAATAATGAGATCGTGCGCTATAAAGCGCGCCTTGTTGCACAAGGTTTCTCCCAACGACCAGGAATAGACTATGACGATACCTATTCCCCGATCATGGATGCGATCACTTTCCATTTCATTATCGGCCTATCCACGAAGGAAGGTCTAGATATGCAGCTCATGGACGTTGTGACTGCATACCTATACGGAAATATAGATAAGGACATCTATATGAAAATCCCAGACAGATACAAACTACCGACAAAAATGACAGAAAGACCTCGGGACGTCTATTCTGTCAAACTCCAGAGATCACTGTATGGTCTAAAACAGTCAGGTAGAATGTGGTACAACAGACTGAGTGAATTCCTAGTGCAACAAGGATTCACAACAAATGAAGTCTGCCCTTGCATCTTCATACGAGCAAAGGGAAAAGGATTCGTAATTATCGCCGTCTACGTAGACGACTTGAACATCATCGGATCTCCTGCAGAGATAGATGAGATATCCAAAAGTCTCGCACAGACTTTTGAGATGAAAGACCTCGGCAAAACGAAGTTTTGCCTAGGCCTACAAATTGAACATTTATGCGGAGGAATCCTGTTGCACCAATCGACATATACAAAGAAAGTGCTGAAAAACTTTCTTATGGACAAATGTCATCCGCTTAGCACACCAATGGTCGTCAGATCATTGGATGTTGAAACAGACCCCTTCCGACCGCTGGAAGAGGGGGAGGAAACACTGGGTCCTGAAGTACCCTACTTAAGTGCAATTGGAGCACTCCTATACCTGGCAAACTGCACGCGTCCCGATATAGCGTTCGCAGTAAATCTACTAGCCAGATACAGTTCAGCGCCCTCAAAGCGCCACTGGAACGGAGTGAAACAACTTCTGCGCTACCTCCAAGGGTCTGTAGACATGGGACTATACTTCAAGAAAGGTGTATCCACCGACCTGGTCGGTTACACAGATTCGGGATACAGGTCCAACCCACATACCGCAAAGTCCCAGACCGGTTTCGTATTCACTTACGGTGGGACGGCCATCTCATGGAGATCCGTGAAGCAGACATCCACAGCGACCTCATCCAACCACTCCGAGCTCATCGTGATCCACGAAGCTAGCAGAGAATGCTTCTGGCTTCGATCAGTCATCAACCACATCCTCAAGACCACCGGCCTGAAGACGGGAGATCTTGGGCCAACCACTATGTACGAAGACAATGCTGCCTGCATCGCTCAACTACGAGGTGGCTACATCAAAGGTGACAGGACGAAGCACATTTCTCCCAAGCTCTTCTGGACGCATGAACAGCAAGTGGACAACCAGATCGACATCCAGCAGATCCAGTCCTGCAACAACCTGGCTGACCTATTCACTAAAGCTTTGCCTCGCAGTACCTTTAGAAAACTTGTACTAGGAATTGGGATGAGACAGCTTTGCATCGCTCAACTACGAGGTGGCTACATCAAAGGTGACAGGACGCCAGAAGCTTGTACTTATCAGGGGGAGTTAACGTAGTGCTGTACTCTTTTTCCTTGGCTGTTGGTTTTTCCCACTGGGTTTTCCACAGTCAAAGGTTTTAACGGGCAGCCACATTAACTCTGGATCCAGAAGTATCCACCACTGATGTTATCCATCGATCAGGGGAAGTTATAGAGACTTGTACTCTTTTCCCTTAGCCACTGGTTTTTCCCACTGGGTTTTCCTTGGCAAAGGTTTTAATGAGGCAAGCACTCTTAAACTTAGAGATCCAGAAGTATCTCCAGCCCCTTGATCAAATAAGCTTCATGAACCCTGAAGCATTCACCATGGCTTACAACAATGGATGGATAAGGGGAAGTGTTATAAACGGGCTTTTGGTGGGCCTACCCGTTAGTGGGTATCCACCCATTATGTAACCCTACCACTATAAATATAGGGCTATGGTCTCCATAGCCACCAAGTTTACAACAGCTTTTAAGTTATTCTAAATGATTTTGGTGTTGTTTTGTTAAAATTTTGAGTTCACACTAGTAGAGTCTAATGATGGATGGGCCGGGCATCCTCCCAATGGTAGCAAACAGTGGGTAGACGACTATATTCTCATCATTAGAGAAGTATACATGCTTTATGTTCGGCCCTTAAGTAGTTGAGCCGTCTCACCCTACTGCTCTTCCCACATCTCTTCAATCCTACAAGCAAGAACACGGTGTTATATCACCTTAAAAGAGATCCACGAATCTAATATGTGTAGGTTCAATGGTTCAACTTGTAAGTAGCCGTAAGAGGATCGGTCTACTCAATAAGAGGTTCATCATCCTACAAGTGAAGTTATCAAAATACCTTCCGTCTACTCCTATATAGAAATTATCATCCCCTCAAGGAGAATGTAATACCTTTCGTCTACTCCTATATAGAAATTATCATCCCCTCAAGGAAGATGTAACATATTTATTCTTCTATTTCTCTATCTTTGTTACTGAGATTATTTATTATCTTTCACGTTCTCATTGGAGGAGTCGAAGCCGGTGTCCCCATCCCCAGTTCAGTTCTCAACGCTTTGGTTGATTATGATGTGCAGATAACAACAAAACAGGATGAAAGCATGTCCAAGCCATACAAGCACATCTGCCCGCTACGTCATCATTAATATCATTTGTACGGATGACGGATGTCGCCATGTACAATACCCGAAACACATGTGGAAGAGCCAATGCAGACATAGAGGAGCGTGCCAACAACAACGCTACATAACAAGAGAATGTTGATGAACAAGGCACTCCTCCGACAGCTCCACTACCACCTTCAGGGTACTTGATGATAGTGGAGGCATTCAACGCCCTCCATGGGAATTGCAAGGGCCAATCACCATGCTGCATACACGACTCGACTAGGTGTTATTTCAACAAGCCTACCATAATACTCAACATGCCACTCAACAATTGTAACGGCCGGTATTTTTCCAATACATTTAAATTGAGTAATTAAAGTAATTTCATTTTTAATTGTGTTTTGTAATGGTTAATCAGGAGTTTCAAACTGATTTCAAAAAAAAAATTCTTATAAAAATATTTTAAGCACTAGACTTATCATATTGTATTTCAGCTATTTCAGATTTCCTCAAATGTCCAAAACATTTCTGTTAAAATTCATCTCCCAAAATTACCGTTTTGATTCGACGAATTTATTTTCTATACAAACGACTTCAAAACGTTTTCAAACTTCTACAGTAGCGTACTATGATCATTTAGGGCTCCCCACATTAATTTCGTAATTTTCTGAAGTCAAATCGGTAGAGAACCCGCAAACCCGCTTTCCAAACGTTTTGGCCAAAAACTAGTATCCATGTAGCCCAAACCCTGAAACGGACTTCGTATTCGTGATCCTCGCGACGATACGATCCTGTGGGTATGTTTTCGTAATTTTTCGGATACGTTTACTAGTAGGGGCAAAATCGTAATTTCGTTTTTTTGGTATTTTACTAATTACCTTCGTATTGGGATTTTTACTTATTATTAATTACCTTAACCTTAATTAACTTACCCCTACCTAACCCCTACCCGTATGCCAACATGAGATTCATGCCCCAACCTAATTTCCTACTTTAGTCTAAAGCTAGACCTAACATCATTAAATCTTTGACTAAGTATTTAATTACATCCTAATTTTATATTAATTAAGTTTATCTATAAAACCCCCCAGGCTCTTAAACCCACGCACCGATCATCTCTCCCCCTCACTTCACACACAGGGGTCTCTCTCTCTCTCCCGTGTTCTCCCCCCCCCCCCCCCCCCTTCAAAAATTCCCTAGCCCGAGCGAACCCATGCACACTCCGCTGTCCCCCTCAAACACTCTCCCACTCTCCCGCTCTCCCACTCTCCCGCTTCGACCTCTCTCTCCTCTCCTCTCAGACGTAACGTCGCCGGCGCCTCCCGACGTCCACGCAGCGACTCCGACGAAGCTCCGGTCTCGCTGCAACACCCCGGAGCTCCGACCAAGTCCGTCAACCGCTGCTCCATTCACCCCGCCGTTCTCCGACGAGGCAGCAGCACTCCGCCACCGTGAACGCCGCCTGAGGACGACGCCGTGCCCCGTCGCCCCACGTCCCTGCTGACGTCCGCCGAGAGCCCCCGAGCAGCAGCAGCTGCTGCTGCTTATCGCCGCCGCCTGAGGAACCCCAGAGGCCACCGGTGACGCCCAAGCACCCCCACGCCGCC
Source organism: Scilla litardierei (assembly GCA_030789695.1). Classification (NCBI taxonomy): domain Eukaryota; kingdom Viridiplantae; phylum Streptophyta; class Magnoliopsida; order Asparagales; family Asparagaceae; genus Scilla; species Scilla litardierei. Next base: position 62,113,418 of record CM061130.1, on the reverse strand, counting down.
TCCTGAAGTCTCCGAGAGCACTCCCCGCTCCTCTCCGATCAACGCTGCCGCCGTGCTCTCTCCGAGCACCGCCTCTCTTTGCTGCGAACACCGCCCGCCCTCTTCGTTCAGCCACCACAGCCGCCCGTAGCTCCTCCGCTGCCCACGCCTCCGAGACCCCACCCCGCTTCCGACTGCTCCACCGCCCGCCACGGAGCCCCTCCGACGAGCTCGCCTGCCGTCGAACCGCCCGAGTGTCGCCTCGTCGAGACCGCTCCGATGACCCCTCCGACTTCGGGGAATCACAGCAGCTCGAGCTGCCCTCGACCGCGTCGCCGCCGCTGACGCCGCCATCCGCTCCACGGCGAGCTCCTCAGCGCCCTCCGAGTGTCCTCCGACCACCGCCTACCGCCGCTCGTCGAAGCCCCGGTAGAACGCCGCCGCCCTCCGTCGCTCACGTCGACGAGGCACGCAAAAACCCCCGCTGCTGCACACAAAGACGAAGAGTGGGTACCAATTCTTGTGCACCAACGTCCGTAGAAGCCCTAGATCCAGTTCCGGCTTGCTACGACAGCCTCGAATTCTGTAAGTCACGACTAATTCTAATGTTAGAAAATTAGATAAGTGTACCCGTATGAACTTAGGACACCACTATAGCCTCCGAACGGCTAATTGATTTGAACCGAACTAGAAACCTAATCTAATAGGAAAGTAATCAACTACAGATTACTTTGCCAACTTTCAACTTTGGTGGTTATAACACACAATCATCAACTTGGGTAAATTGTGTGCTAAACAATACTAGACACCCCGAAATGTTGGACTTGTCCTTATCCTCACTTCGCTTGGCCAGCTTGCTTTGGAAAGAATGTCTGGCTTTCTGGTTTTCAATAACAAAGTCAACCAATTGTCTTGGTTTGACTAGTAACATGTGGAACATCCTGTGGAATATCTTGTGGCATATCTTGTGGAATATCGTGTGGAACATCTCGTGGAACATCATGAAAGGAACATGTACATAGAACACTTAACACTTCACTGGGGTTTTGGGGTAACTCATAGTTTGAGAGAGTATGGGAGTGACTGGAGTTCAATCTTCCCGTCCTGCTGCCTGTGTTTCGGCATACCGTCCCGCTGCCTGTGTTTCGGCAAAATACATGTCCTGCTGCCTGTGTTTCGGCATTCGTCTGGGTCGCGCCCAGGCAAGAGATGGACTTGATGGTCACATATTGTACTCTCCGGCTTGAGTCATGTAGTGTAGTTACTTTTACACAGTCACTTTTACTTTACACATTACAGTCACCCTTACTTTACGTTTTCCATGCACGTTACTTATTACACTTGTACAGTCACTAGTACTTTACTTGTCGTATTTTTAGCTACAGCAGTAGTATGTTTCACTCGCCTAGCCTGCTTTACACTTGCACTACCACATACAGTCGTTCTCTCCTTTCAGTTCAGTTTGCCTTTACTTTCCAGTTATGTACAGTTGTTGCTCAGTACTTTACTTTTCACTCTGATCTACTTGTACGTAGTTACTTTTGTCATACTTGTGCACTGCTTCTTTTCTATATTTAGAATTGTTGTGACTTACCTACGGTTCCATCTCCGTGGCACCGCAGACGACGTACAGATGAAGATAGATGCTCCTGAGCTAATAGCGCCAAAGTTCAACTGCAGCTTACAGAATTATTTTCAGTGTTGTGTACTTTATTCTTTCATGTATATCTATTGGGACATCGTGTACAGTATGGATTGTAATAATTGGACACTATTTGAGTATTTTTGTACATCTCTGCATCGTGGCTATTTTGTTTTCACTGGTAACCTGCAGGACCTGCGCAAATATCAAATAAGTAACGGGCCCCCGAAAGCGGGTCGTTACAACAATAGTAGGGTCATGACTTACATGATCAAGATACTCACACTATACTACTCCTAGCTTATCACCCCTCTCACAACCCGAGTCAACATCTGGTCAATAATTGCCCGCCCACCAACCTAGGGGTGAAGGTGCTTCTAGACGGGGAATGGTATGACGCGGAGATGCATAGCTGAAGTGATTCTGGAATAGACGGGACAAAATGGAAAGGTGGCAGAAGGAGAAGCCAGGAGACCTCGGAGTCCATCTCTATAAATCACTTTTCACAAGAGATATATTGGAAACCCCCTTGCTAAAAGAATTCCACCGCACAAGCTTAGCGAGTACAATGGCACTGCAGATTCTACACAACTTGTGCATCGATACAGTGATGACATACAGCTTTGCAACATCAATGGTGCATACAATACTGCTTCTTCTCGAGCACGTTGTTAAAGGTAACGTACACCTAGTTCGGAGCCCATCTTTAGCTTTCATGAACTTATCGAGCTCTTTATTCAGTAGTTCATTATGGAAAGGAAAAAAAGAACGACTTATCTATCCACCTTGTCAATATACAATATGGCAAGGTATAGATGTTGTGTATGTTTAAGAGGCTTTTTAGTGATATCATGCTCGACATAAAGAAAGCAAGTCTGGATAATCCAATCGCAGACTTAATGAATATGCCTATAAACTTGAGACGACAAAGTGAATCTGCCTCCACATCACTTGATCACTAGTCCACCTAATAGTCTTGATGACTTGGTGATCATTGATGAGAGTGAATATTTTATATGTTTCTAGTGGATGCTATTCACACATTACATTATATAAAACCCCACTTTATATTTCGTTTCACTCTATTTCTGTCCAGTTTCACTCTTTGGGTGTGTATGTGCGTTTCAGGTTAATACGAAAATAAAAAACGTATTCCCTTCTTAATTTAAATACACCGCGGACCCGTTTATGTTTTTGCTCCTGAGTAGAATGTGAAGTGAGGTGTGGCGTGCTTTGTTGGTGCCCATGCAGGTCATGTAAATTAAGTACTTTAAAAATAGCATGTATAACATCACAATACTAATTCTTTAAAATACATTTGGTATTTCTTCCCTTGAATTCCTTATTACAGTCTAATTCCCTTGAAATTCTTGACCTAATCCTTAATTTCATGGCCATTTGTTGATCCATTTGATTCCATTCTTGCTCGAGAAACCTTTTTCGACACTACCATACTAAGATGACAACTATAATAATCATTTGTGGCTGATTCCCTTATTCATTTCCTTTGCCATCTTCACATTGCCACATCTTTATCAATATCATGTTTTATTCCTTGTTATCAATTCAGATACCTCCCACTGATTTTCTGTTTAATAGCTAAATATTAAAATGAGAAAGAATAAAAAATCGGTGTTTGAAGAAGAAAGAATTAGAAGATCATCGTTAATTAAAAATAACGGGGAAGATTATGTGTAGGCCTAGGGGTAACACATGCAGTTCTCTTAATAAAGATAGAAATTTAACAAAAACTAATAGGATGCGTATTCTTATTTAGCTTAATATGATTTGGAGGGTAAATTTCCTAATACAGTGACTAGTGAGATAAACTTCAAAAATACTAAAGATTTGATGGAAAATAATTGAAAACCCGAAAAACTCAATTAAGAACGACAAAGACAACAATGAAGAATAGGAATGCAAAGCATTAACCGCAATGAAGGCAGGTTAAAAGGCGCGATGGAAAATTGCATGTCTTAGCTTCAAAACATGGTTATAGTCATCCTCCTAATAATACTAGTAACAGTAATAGTAATCCTAATATTGCAGGGCTTAGCTTCAAAACATGGTTATAGTGCTTCTAATAATAATAGTAGTACTAGTACTAGTAGTAAATAATCGCTAGATTCTTGGGTTTGTTGGAAAAAGCTTGCAAATGTTTTAAGAGGTGTTTAAGTTTTTAAATAAGAAGAAAAAATCTTGGGGTATTTAATGAAAATTCCCTTAATTGTTGCGGACTTTCTGCATCGAAAACATCATTTGCATTCATATGGTTTCAACTGCGAGTGCTGCTGGCCACGTTGCACATTCTGCTAATATGATTGCATTTATTTACAAGTTTGCCATTACATTTCCTAGTTTGACAAGGGGAGTGGCAAACTTGTTAATAAATGTAATACGTTTAGAAAAATGCGTAATGTGACGGGCGGGACTCTTCCACGGCGGCAGCGGAAGCAGTTCGATGTCCCCGCCGTGTTGCTTAATAAAAAGGCTGCCGCGGTCACTTAATATTCGTCATCAAATTTCTTACAGAAATCATAGCACAACTCGGAGAGCCACTGAGCGAGCGAGAGCAAGAAATCAAGATTTTCCCAATAATTCTCAGATCAATCTGTATCCGATCATCTTCTTGATCGTCGGCCTCCGATCATCTTCTTTCACCCAGCAATCAATCTCCAACATTGCTCTAATTTTCTTCAATTTCTGGGGTTTCTTCAGTCTTTTCGATTTCTAGGGTTTCAGCTGTCTCGTCCTCCTCACTCAATGGGCATCGCCGCCGTGGATAAATATGGGAGCCAACAACTCCACCGGCCCGCCGTCGGGCGTCTTCACGCCGCCGCCGCCGCGGCCGACATCCACAACAAGGTATGCTTCCATTGGCAAGCAGGCCGCTGCAATCGCCATCACTGCCCCTTCCTACACAGCGAGCTCGATGGGCCGAAGAAGGAGAAGAATGACCATCACCCATCTTCGGGCTCCCGTGTCTGGAGAAACCCTAGCGCCGCCGCCGCCGCCGGCGGCAAGCAGGGGGGATCGATTGCTGCTCCCAGGCCTCAGACCGAGCCCAAGTCTCGCCCAGAGCCCGAGCCTCAACATCGTCCGACCCAGGTGAATAAGAAGAAGGCTCTGTGCAAATATTTCGTCGCCGGGAAAGATTGTTCTTTAAGGGAAAAGTGCAAGTTTCTGCACTCATGGTTCGTAGGCGATGGAAGCTTCTCTTTGCTCGTCACTCTCCAAGGCCATCGAGATGATATCACCGGAATTGCATTGCCATCCGGGTCCGATAGGTTGTATTCGGCGAGCCACGACGAGACGGTGCGAGCCTGGGACTGCAACACCGGCCACTGTCTGGGGGCTGTTAATGTGGGTGGCAAGGTCGGTTGCATGATCAGCGAGAAGAAAGGGCAGTGGATCTTCGTGGGCATTCCGAACGCCGTCAAGGCCTGTAACGCACAGACATCGGCTATTATGACCCTGGATGGACCCATCGGGCAAGTGTATGCGTTGGCGGTCGACGACAACGATGATGATCTGAACCTATACGCCGGAACGCAGGGTCAGGATGGGCGAATTGTGGCTTGGAAGTTTGCAGGGAACCGCTTCGAGCCGGCGGATCCTCTTTCGGGCCATCGGCGCTCCGTGGTATCCCTGGTGGTTGGAGGAGGGAGGAGGCTGTATTCGGGTTCCATGGACAGCACTATAAGAGTGTGGGATCTTACTACCTCACAGTGCCTACATACCCTCTCTGCACATACCGATGTTGTGATGTCTTTGTTATGTTGGAATGAGTTTCTGCTATCGGGTTCTTTGGATGGAACAGTCAGGATTTGGGCTTTGACGGAGGGCGGCGACATACGACCGGTGTATACTCGCAACGAGGAGCACGGGGTGCTCGCCCTGTCCGGACTGCCCGATGCACATGCGTTTCCGGTCTTGTGCTGTGCCCGCAACGATAACAGCGTCCGCCTCTATGATCTCCCGTCGTTCGGAGAGAGGGGTACGATACTTGGCAAGGAGGGAGTCAGAGCCGCATCGAGTGGTCCTGGTGGCCTATTCTTCACTGGAGACGGCACTGGGGATCTCAAGGTGTGGAAGTGGACAGCCAAGGAGTCTCCGGCCGCCTCTTCTTGACGTGCATGGTTGATGAGATAATTGCTTCGGTGGTTTTATTCTTGTAATTCAAAGGCAATATTGATTTTTGTAACCTATGTAATTTGACAGAGAGGCAAGGCAATTTTGATTGTGGCCTTCCCCATTAATCTATTCTTTGTATTCACTAATCATTATAGGGACCTTGTGACTGTTTGAGCACAAATATGTGGCCTTCCCCATTAATATATTCTATGTATTCTCTAATGCCGGCCTTGTGCTGTTTAATCTATGATATGCATTTGTGCTTTGTAAACATTTATTCCACCGATCCCTTATGAATATAGCATTTCTTACATCTTCCGATTACTTGAGAGTGTCGTCTTGCTACCAATTTTTTTTCCAGGTTGATAAACAGTGAAATATTGTTGACATACAAGTGGTATGTCTGTGTTCCCCCAAGCTGGGACCTCCCTGCACGTCGGGTGGGCCTTACCGCGAGGACCTCCTGGCACATTGGATGGGCCCACCAAAGGAAAGACCCCAGTCAGGCCGTCCCTCAATGACGAAACCCCTACAGGCGACCCCAGGGTCGGCCGCTCAAGACACCACAAACGGAAGCACTAGCCCCCCTGGCCAGATCAGTCGTCGTGATCCCAGTGACACAAATCCCAAGCAGACAATCAGTCTCTTTCTCTCTCCTGTCCGTTATCAGTGGGCCCGCCCCCATGTGCGCAACAGTCAATCCCATCGCATGGATCATTCAGTCTATCACATCAAATAGCGTGTAAGGACCCTGTGCTATGAGGAAAACACTAAAATGAGATTGAATAGTGTTTATAAAATTAACGAGGAAATCATGCCTAATTAAAATCCTAATCAAACAACAATGCGGAAAAACTTAAGTAACAACAATTAGAACAAACCAAACACAATATGTTCAAGGATTCGGATTACTCAAGTCAAACCCGACATGTTCTCGATAATCCTACGTCCCTACCACCCGGGATACCACCTGGCATACCAGCCGGGATACCACCCGGATACTCAAGCTAAAACCCTACCTTGAGTTTCCAATAAACCCACTTGTAGAAACCATACAAGTGCAATCAATACAACTATTGATGTCCTTGTCTCCCACAAACCAGGAGCAAGCAAATACCCGCACAACCGAGAGTAAATCAATAAGAGCGATATGTAATGAAATATGAAATCACACTTACAAACTCATATGACTTGAAGTGTAGAACTTGAAGTGAGAAGAAAGTGGAGTGTGTTGATCCTCTTCCTTGAAGAGAGAAAAGCCAATGCACTTATCTTCACCAAAGCTAGATGATGAGATTTGTTTCGAGTTAGAAGACAAGCTACGATTTTGAGATTTAGAGCTTTTAGGGCTTTGAAATCAAATGAGATAGAGTTGAATTCCAAGAGAGAAATTGGAGTGTCTAAGATTAGTCCAATGGACCCAATGTTGTAAAAAACGTTAAGCGCTAGGCGTTCGGATTGCTAGCGCCTAGCGCCCAGAGTATTAATCGGGGATTAATTGGCCTAGGCGGATTTGCATTTTATAATTATTTTATTTATTTTTATATAATATATTTATGTTAATATATAAATATATATATATTATTTAAAATACATCAAATATTTAATACATACTAAATCAAATCCAGTTTACCTACTTTAGAGTATTTGAGTGCAACAAAATAAAATTTAAAAGATACTCTTGTGTAATTAAGCCATTTACCAAAAATGCCTAGGAACCGCCCAGGAACAGCCTAGGAACCGCCCAGAGCGCCCAGACACCGCCCAGAACGCTTAGGCGGCCGATTAATCCCAAAAACGCCCAGATTGACCGCCCAGGCCATACTCGGAGCGTTTACTGGCCGCCTAGCGCCTAGGCGCCGCCCAGGCCGATTTTTAGAACACTGAATGGACCAGTAATACCCATATTTATAAGCTCTCTCAAAACCCTCACAAGATTACCCAAAGACACCTTTCAAAAACTCTTTTGATAGGCCAATGGATTAAACATCCAGACAGGACAGGCGACTGAAGAAGCACGAGCAGGCGCCTGTCACACTGTGTCAGATGGTAGGTGAGAGTACAAACGGTAACTTACCACGTGGGACAGGCGACTGCTTAAGGTTGGACAGTCACCTGTATAACATGCAGGTGCATGTGCAACTAAGGGCAAGCGCCTTAATGGCAGAAGTTCGAAAGTACACAAAATCAAGAAATTAGGAAAGCTAGGACATGCGATTGATGTGGTATACACAAGCACATGTGCTATGGGCAGGCGCCTGTAAAACCAACATACAGCGCCTTAAAGCACAAGTGCAAAACTTGTCAAAATGAGAATTTTGGGCAAAGATGGACATGTGACTGTAGTGGAATTGACGGGTGCCTATAAAACCAACGTACATCGCCTGAAAGTGCACAAGTGCGTAACGTGACAAAATGTGATTTTTGGGGAAGAGGATACATGCGGCCGGTTCACTCCAAATTGTGATACTCTCAAGTATAAGAGTTCGTGCAAGTAGTAAAGATCTGGGAGTCCAGATATCGCATACTCGGGAGAAATCCTGTTACAACCACAAGTTCAAATCAAGTGAGAATAATCGTAAAGAAGCTAACTACTTTGAATGATGATAATTTAATGGAAAATATTTATGAGAAATATGCACATGATACGGTTTCATTAGGATCCATGATATGCACTTTGGGATAAATTCATCGGAAGATGCCTTTGTAGGGCTTAAGAACGGTAATGAAAAAGTTAGTTGTTAACGCAATAATCTTTATAAAATATGAATCTTTCTTTTGGGAAGATCAAGATTTAACCTTATGGGGTAATCAAACATTCATTCATATTCGTTTGGAAGATGAATGACAAGTTTATAGAAAAGATAAAAGCGTTAACAATGTATACTTTGAAAGTGTAAAAACTCACCCAAACTAGCACAAATCATATCTCCTAACTATACCCTATCATGTACAATCAAAATTTAGCTACACATGTTGAGAATAAAAGAGATTATAAACATAGAAAACATAATTTTATTCATAGGAAAAGAAACTTGAAAAATATACAGATGAGTTTAAGGAGATATCACCAATTACACCCTTCAATCTTTGCACATGAAACACCTTCTTCTTCCTCTAAAAATCCTATGAAAACTCACTCACAATAGCCTCTATAAAATCAGGAATCTATAGGAGAAAACTCCACTCAAATCTGATGCAAAAAGCTCAAGAAAAGCTCATATTTATAGGCTTTACACTCTTAATGGGTTTTAAGGTGCTTGGCTCTTCATATTCACACTCATCAATCTAGAGAAAACTCCAATGAAATAGTAGAGAGTGGGGCTTTATGACTGCCAATAGCTTGCACACAAAATAGAAGGCGAGGGTGCTCAAAACGGTTCAGAAATTGCTTAAAATTGCACAAAAACGACTTAAATAGCCTTTGAACTCCATTGCGAGTCGGATTTTTCCGACCCGCGCACCCGCACCTGCTCTCGCACGTGCATACTGGCTTGCTTTCGCGCCCGAATGCATCTGGGTCGGGTCGGGTCGGGTCGCTGGCCTTCCGACCCGCTACACAATTCCCGCCCAAAATGTTGGGCAGGCAGGATCTGGCGTCGCGTGGCGCACTGAGATCACGCCACGCGACGCGATGAGATTTTTTCTTTTCTTTTCTTCTTTTCTTTGAACTGTTTTGCTTCCAAAATTTGTAGAAAATTCCTCCGAGCTCCGAAAAATCTGAATGAACAGCTGTTGGAATCGTGGGCTCAAGCTCTACTCCTGAAAAATATGAAGAAGCACAAATTAGTTCACAAAAAATTAATAGTTGTGCAAACGGGATTTCAGGTTGAGGGACAGGAAGACAAAGTTTATAAATTGAAGAAATCTTTGTATGGTTTAAAACAATCATCTAGACAGTGGTATCTCAAATTTCACAACACTATTATCCAACTTGGTTTCGTTGCAAATAAATTGGATAACTGTGTGTATGTCTTGAAAAGTGTGAGCATTTTTACGATATTATCCCTGTATGTGGATGATATTTTGCTCGCTGGAAATGACATTGAAGTGTTGAAAGGAATTAAATCAGCACTTTGTAGTGAAAAGACATGGGTGATGCATCCTATGTTCTTGGAATACAAATCCTTAGGGATCGGAAGTCTAGAATGTTAAGTTTAAACCAAGAAAAGTATTTGCATACAATATTGAGAAGATTTGGAATGTACAATTCCAATCCGGCCCCTACACCATTGGTTATGGGGAAGCCGTTAAGTAAAGAACAATGTCCTGGAGAGGGACAAAGTCGGCTGAATGTTCCATATGCTCAGGCTATTGGAAGTTTGATGTATGCAATGCTATGTACTAGACCAGACTTGGCGTACCCAGTTAGTCTGGTTAGTAGATATCAAAGTAATCCTGGTCCAGCTCATTGGGAAGCTGTTAAGAGGATTATGAAATATATAAAGGGTACGGTGCACCACAAGTTAGTTTATCAAGCAGATTCGCTTGAGGTTCTTGGTTACTCCGATGTAGATTTCGGAGGGGACAAAGATGACAGAAAGTCAACTGCAGGACATGTGTTCCTCTTTAGTGGTGCAGCTGTTTCTTGGGGTAGCAAGAAACAAGGTTGTGTAGCGAGATACACACAAGAAGCTAAGTACATAGCCTGTAGTATGGCAGCTACTCATGCGGTCTGGATCAGACGGTTCCTATTGGACTTGGATCTCAATTTGGTGGATGGACCAATTGAGATGTACTGTGATAATCAAGCAGCCATCAACTTGATCCACAATGGTGCAAATAGTTCCAAAGGAAGACATATTGAAATACAATATCATTACATACATGATATGGTGGAAAGGAAAGAAGTCAATGTGACTTATATTCCAACAAGTGATATGGTTGCTGATCCCTTGACGAAGGGTATTCCAGCAGGTACATTCATCAAACACGTTGGTTTGATGGGACTTAGAAATATCTAAGTCAGGGAAACTTTCATGAATAATGAAAGGAGACAATCATATATAATGATTGTACTCGGTAAATAAAATGTGCATATCTCACGGATAGTGGCAGTATGTAAAATTACATCATGTGTTATATCTCACGGATAGTGAGGGTATGACCGGAATGCACTTGGCCATTTCAGGCCAAGTGGGAGATGTAAGTTGGTTATGGCATGATATGGCCAAATCTGCTGGTAACCGACCCGATACTCGGTTGAGGATTTTCCCCAACCGAGAGACCAAGTCTCACATGGCCGTTGAGGAAATCGTGGGCGGTTGAGCAAAATCCGGGGCGGTTGCGGGATGGAAGATATGGTGGTGGCCCCATATATAAAGTGGATGAAGTTTCTCTTCTTTAGTATCATCAAAACTCTCAGCCATATCTGGAATCCCCATCAACAAATTTCTCTCTCGTTCTCTCAGTTATAAATATTGGTGAAAATACAATTGTGCATTTAATCAATTTTTATAAAATAAAACAGAATTATTTTTTTGATACATCGGAAAGTATTTTAAAGCGCTCACGTAGGGCCTCGATTCCTCACATCCCAGGAAAGAGAGAGAGAAAAGTGCCAACCGAACAGTGGCTCGTTGGCACAAAATTATGATTTCAAAAAGCATTTTCAGTCCAGTTTAGTTCTGTTACGCCTATTTGGCCGAAGCCCGAAAGACACAAGCCCAGAAACCCGACTGCCGATCGGAAGCCAATCTGCGCGATCAGGCCCGCCCGACAAGGCCCCATAGAGGACCCCCAAACATCGATCCGACCGGGCCCTGATAACGCGCAAGTCACTCGCCCACTCCAGCCATAACCGTTCCCCCAGGACCGCTACCACTTAATGGCCGTTATGGGGAGGTGCTGGGATGGCGCAGGGAGCGGCGAAGGGGAGGCGGATTGAGGGGGCACGATTAGGGGCGGACGAGGGACGTGAGTCGTGGGCAATCACGACGGGAGGCCTATAAAAGGGCTAGGCGGACGACTGGACAAAGGGCCGCAGCTCAGGTAACAAAACCTAAGGTGCTCCATCAACGACCTAGTTCCCCCATCTCATCTCCTTCCCCCCGCTCGCGCCGGAGGACGTCGTTCCGATCTCCTCTCGAGTCGAACCGTCCCCGCCGAGCCTCCTCTTTCAGATCGTCATCTGACTTAGGCATCGGAGGGGATTTGGCCGGAACCAAGGTCCGGCCCCCCTGACGAGTGTTCTCGTCTGTTCAGGAGGACGTCAGATCCACGAGCCGAGGCTTCCCCTCTGCTCCACGCCGGCCGCGCATCAAGCGAGACGACCGAGGCTATCCCTCGTCATCTGACCGACCGAGGCCGAGCGCATCCGTCTGAGCCGAGGCTTCCCCTCCGCTCCGCATCGGCCATGCATCAAGACAAGGCGCCGAGGCTTCCCCTCGTCGTCTGACCGTCCGCGGTCGAGCGCATCCGTCCGAGCCGAGGCTTCCCCTCCGCTCCGCATCGGCCGTGCATCAAGACAAGGCGCCGAGGCTTCCCCTCGTCGTCCGACCGTCCGCGGCCGAGCATCTCACACCGGGACGAGGCTTCCCCTCAGCCCCCTTGAGGCCGAGGATCCAGACCCGGCCTAGCTGACGTGCTCTACGTCGTCTGCAACTCCGATTCGCGTCGCGTCTGCACGTGCTCGACGCACCCAATGGACCCAAGTCGGCCCCTTGACCACGTTGACCGGGCAGTCCACGGTCAACGCTTCTGTAGTGAGAAAACACTCTGAAACATCTGGCGCCGTCTGTGGGAACGAACTATCCCACGAAAAACAAACCACACCTGCAATGACACGGCTTCACCCATCACGGCGAAGGGAGGGCAAGGCCCAGGCACGAGGCGACAGGGCCCGCCATGGTTGGCAAGAGAGGGCCCGGGCCCAGCGCGAGGAGGACCGTGAGGAGAAGACCAAGAAACCCTCACCGGCCCTACCGGTCGGGAGGACAGGCACGACAGTAGCAGCGCGCAGATCGGACGCAGCTTTGGTGGTGTCGGTGATCATCGACACAACAATGGTACGGCGGTTGCTCATCGACACCGGCAGCTCCTGCGACGTCCTCTTCATGTCAACCCTGGAGAAGATGGGGCGGCGGAAGGAAGACTTGCAACCCCGCTCGGGTCCCGTGGTAGGGTTCACGGGTCATTCCACCCCCATCATCGGCACGATCCACCTCCCAGTAACACTCGGAGCCCACTAGACTCGGTGACCCTGGCGGTAGAATTCGTCGTATTGGGGATCGGGTCGGAGTACAACGGAATCCTCGGCCGACCCCTTCTCAACGCCATCGGCGCAGTTGTCTCGACCCTTCATCGGACTATTAAGTTCCGAACGCCCTGGGGGATGGGGCAGGTCGAAGGCGACGCGGCGAGACCGAATACCTGCTACCAACTAGAGGAGGAGGGGCCCGAAGATCGTCTGGTCGACTAGATGGCCGCGCTCGACTTGAGGGGCGGGCCGAGACCCACCCCTGCGGAGGAACAAGAGCAGATCCCGGTCACGGACGTCGAGGGCAGGTTCGTCTCAATCGGGAGAGGGCTAAGCCACGACCTGAGGAGCCAACTGGTCGAGTGCCTGGAGGCGAACCTTGACGTCTTTGCTTGGTCACCAGAGGACATGCCCGGCGTAGATCCCCAGGTGATCGTCCACCAGATCAACGCCGACCCCAACTTCAAGCCGGTCATGCAGAAGAAGCGGAACCTGGGTGGCGAAAAGATGAAGGCGGCCTCCGAGGAGGTAGAGCGTCTCCTCGACGCCGGCTTCAAACGAGAGGTCGGGTACCCGGAGTGGCTATCGAACGTGGTGATGGTCAGAAAACCCAACGGAAAGTGGCGAATGTGTGTGGACTTCAGTGACCTCAACAAAGCCTGTCCCAAGGACAGCTACCCCCTGCCGCGCATTGACCACCTTGTGGACAATGCCTCGAGGTACGAGATGCTTAGCTTAATGGATGCCTACTCAGGGTACAATCAAGTCCAGATGGATCCCCGGGACGAAGAGATGACAGCCTTCACGACGGACCGGGGAACATACTGCTACAAGAAGATGCCCTTCGGCTTGAAGAACGCAGGGGCCACCTACCAGAGAATGGTCAACAAGGTTTTTTACTCCCAGATCGGGAGGAACCTGGCGGTCTACGTCGACGACATGCTTGTCAAGTCGAGAAAGCCGGAGGACCATATCGTCGACCTCCGTGAAACCTTCGAGCGGTTGCGGCGACACCACATCCGACTCAACCCCACGAAGTGCACGTTCGGGGTAAGATCTGGCAAATTCTTGGGATTTATGATAACTAACCGTGGCATTGAAGCTAATCCTGACAAGATCGAGGCATTGATCAATATGCGGGAGCCAACGACGATCAAAGAACTGCAAAGGCTGAATGGGCGCATCGCGGCCTTGGGGCGATTCCTATCCAAGTCGGCGGAGAAATCGCTCCCCTTCTTCAAAGTTCTGAGGAAAGCGATCGCAGAACCGTCAGACAACAAGAGGGCGATACCATGGGACGAAGACTGCTCCAGGGCGTTCGCGGACCTCAAGGAGTACCTTCGCAGCCCGCCTCTGTTGAATATTGGACTCCCCGGATTTGGTTTTGGATGATGAGCAAACATAAATAATTCATGAACTAACAATTTGTGAGCGCAGTATTGGAGATCGTCGCCAAATTCACGAGAACAATCAAAGCGACATCTCAAGACTTTTCAAAGCTCGTATTCATTGCCTAAAGCTTCGTTGAAGCTTTTGGATCGTTTTGGAAGTCATGAAGAATTGATCGAAGCTCTCGAAGAGCGTTCCTTAAGGTTTTATTTATAGTCTTTTAGCTTCGATCTATAGAATGTTAAGCCTTGAGTATATCTTACAATTCTATCTTCATAACGCTCATATCGTAGCTCTAGGATCTTAGTACAAGTCCATTCTAACTTCCTCGAAGCATCGCGCTTCGATTCGGACTTGTTCGTGCATGTTAGTTGGTTCAAGAAGAAGAACTGACCGACTAGATGGTGATCTAGTCGGTCAGCAAAGCTTCTTGGACCGATTAGTTTGAGTTAATCTTTTCTTGCTCAGTACTGTTTACAGTTAGTCGGTCTACGTTGACTCACCGACTGACTAGTTTGTGAACTAGTCGGTCAGTGATGCTTCTTTGACCGACTAGTTGTGCTTTACTGTACATTCCAATTTTCTCCGAAGCTACTGTTTATCGTTAGTCGGTCTAAGAACGTTTGGTGACCGACTAGTTGATAATCTAGTTGGTCAACATTTGTTCTTGGACCGACTAAATCAATTTGTATTCAGACTATTTGTTTTTGACTCTTAGTCGGTCGAAGTTCACTGACCGACCGACTAGTTGTGAAACTAGTCGGTCAGAAAGTCTTCTTGGACCGACTAGATTTCTAGGTTTGAAATTCAATCTCTTCACAGTTCTTCACTTAGTCGGTCCATGTTGTTTGACTGACCGACTAGTTGATGAACTAGTCGGTCAGTGGTTGTTCTTTGACCGACTAGTTACTTCAGATTTCTAACCGTTGGGATTTGACCTAACTCGTTTTTATGGGACCCTATAAATACAAACCTTGGTCATTTCTCTCTAGGTTAGAGCTGCCATTAAGAGATTCATTGAGATTGAAAGAGATAGAGATTCTCACTCATTTCCAAAGCTCTCTTCCTCACAAGAAATCCATTCTCTCACTTTCTAGATCTAGAATCCATCTTGAGAGAAGTTTGTTCTTGGTGAGCCCTTCAAGCTCTAGCTTGATTCAAGTCTCCAAATCACTCCTAGGCACCCATTGCTGGTCATTTCTTTGGTGCTAGGTCTTGGTGACTTCCTCTTTCACAAATCACTCCTTCCACCTATTTGGTAAGAAAACTCAAGGTATAGGATTTTGTGGTAAGAGTGTTTATTTCATTATAAACTCATTCATATTGCTTATTGATTCTCTCGGTTGTGAGAGAATGTTGTGATACCGGTTTGTGGGATTCACTATTGCCATTGCATGTATGATTTGATCTTGTGAAGGTTTTTCACAAGATATCATAGTGGAAATCTTGAGTTAGGGTTTCTAACTCAAGTATCCGGAGGGGATCCGGGTGGTTGGGACGTAGGATCACCGGGAACAAGTCGGAGAGACTTGGGTGGATCCGAACCCAGTAACATCTTTTGTTAGCATTGTTAATTTTGTTGTTGTCATCAATTTAAGCTTCCGCAAATTGATTTGGTAGTTGTTTGCACTATAATTAGGAATTATACTCCTTGTTGTTTTTAAAGTACTATTCACCCCCCCTCTAGTACTTGTGCAGTAGCTTGTAGGGCATTACATTTGGTATCGGAGCCAGATACTTAGCTATGTCTGCCAACGACAACAAGACCGTGCGTCCACCTTCCGACTATGGCACCTTCAGGAACCGTGAAGGAGTGTCTTCGGTGATGGAAGGACATTCCTCTACAAGGCCTCCATTCTTCAACGGTACCAACTACGGGTACTGGAAATGCCGGATGGAAACCTTCCTCCGGAGTGCATCTCTATGGAGGACCACAATGAAGGAATACGTCGAGCCCGCCGAAGAAGACTTTGAGAAATGGACAACCGCGGAGGTCGCCGCGGAGGTAAGCAATGCCAAGGCAATGAACGCCTTGCAATGCGCATTGGAGCCCGAAGACTTCAATAAGATATGCACATGTAAGAGTGCATATCAAATTTGGAACTCCCTCCTCATTCTACATGAAGGGACGAGTAGGGTAAGAGACTCTAAACTCGTAGTTGTTAACAAAGATTACTAAATATTTCATATGCAACAGGGCGAGAAGATGAAGGAGTATTACGCTCGCTTCGTCGACATCATAAACGAGTTGGAGGCTCTCGGCAAATCCTACACCCAAAAGGAGAAGTGTTCGAAGCTTATCGAAGGACTTCCTTCTTCTTGGGAGAAACGTACCTTCGCCATCGAGGAAGGTAATGACATGAATAAGTATACCGTAGTTCAATTGATGGGTGCTTTGATGTCATACGAGGTACGCAAAGATAGCAAGGTGAAGTTACAAGAAAAGATGAAGTCCTATTTGAACCAATAAGTGCCTAAGAAAAAGGCGATTGCATTCAAGGCGGCTTCATCCACCTCTACCGATGATGAGGACTCGGAAGAAGAAATGGACATGGAATCCATTGCACTCATGGCAAAGAAGTTCAATCGCTTCTTCCGAAAGGGTAACTTCAAACAAAAATCTAAATTTACTTCTACTAACGCCTCTCCACCTTTGTGCTTTAAATGCAATAAGCCAGGACACATCAAAGCGGATTGTCCTCAAAACAAGCAAAAGGAGAAGTGGAAGGCGCCGAAGTTCGACAAGTCCAAGAAGTACAAAAAGGTGTACAAAAAGGGACTTGTCGGAGCAACATTCACCGACTCCGAGGATTCCTCAAGCGGAGAGTCGGACGATGAGAAAGTGGAGCAAGCGCACATGTGCTTCATGGCAAGAGAGGAGCATGATCAAGGATCTTCCTCCTCCGATGATAGCGACAACGAAGGCGATGAGGTAACTATGGATGATCTTAGGGATGCTAACTCTCAATTATGGTCTAAATACACTAAATTAGTAAATAGATATACTAAAGTAAAAGATGAACTAGCTAGCATTCAAACCTCGCCTAAGACTATCATCACCAACAACGACACCGTTGTTGAAGAGTTAAGAAATGAGATTGTTAATCTCAAATCTAAACTTGAACATGTTAGCATTAAAGATCCGGAAGAACATAGGATAGTGGATTTGACTTCTCAAAACTCGACTTTGAGTATTGAGAATGAGAATCTTATATCTCGTGTTTATGTGCTCACATCGCAAGTATCCAACTTGGATACTTCTATGCGTTCTCTCAAAGAGAAATATGAGAACACATTAGGCCGAATTAATAAATTCAATAAGGGTAAGGACCATTTGGATAAAATCCTAAGTGACTTACTTCCGGCCAATCACCACATTGGCTTGGGGTATACGATGGGATGTCCATCCAAATCGGCCACTACTTTTGTTAGGCCAACTTCCGGTGACTCTACGAGTGGTAGCAAACACTCTATTGGTAGTTCTTCCACCAATGGTGCTTCAACCTCGTCCACACCCTCTTTCGGAAAGAAACCCACTTTGGGTGGACCTCCAAAGAAGGGGCATGCTTCTATGTACACCAATACCATGCCACGTAGGAACACACGTTCTACTCCACCGGCTCACACATATGATGATTTTTATGTAACACATTCTCGGGCACGTGCACACCTTGTGAGACACCCTCACGCACGTGTTCCCACACATGCATATGTTCACCCACCTCATCATATGAATAATTCTCGTCGTGCACCATTCCATCATGTTCCTTATGCCTATCCACAACATGCATCACGTAGAAATCAACGGCGCATGCATGCACCCAATAGGATGAGGGCTCCCAAGATTTTCACTATTTGGAGCCCAAAGGACACAAGCATGGATGAAAAACAAGTGTATATGAATGCTTATTTTTCGGATGTTGTGCATAGTAGAAATTAGGTGGGGAAGTCTAAGTCCAATTGGACTTGGCTTCCAAAGGTCTAACCTTTGAGGACCCAATGACCTTGGGTACCATGATATGAAATTTTCTATCTTTAGGTACTCAAGGAAAAGAAAAAGAAAAGGATCAACAAATTTAAATTTAGCTCCAAAGGGAATTGGATACTCGATAGCGGGTGTTCAAAACACATGACGGGCGATGCTCAATTGCTTTCCGGAGTGGTGCCCATTGCTAATGGGAACCATGTAGTCTTTGGAGGCAACGAGAGCGGAACCATCGTCGGTGTTGGTAAAGTGGGTAACCCATCAAACCCTTAATTAGTGATGTTTATCTAGTTAATGGTTTAAATCATAATCTTATTTCAATAAGCCAACTTTGTGACAAAGGTTACAAAGTTAGCTTTGCGAAAGGATTATGTCATATTTCAAATGATAATAATGATTTATTATTTTTCGGCACACGCCATAAAGATATTTATATTTTGGATCTTCCTAAGGCATATGAACAATGTCTCGTTGCCAACACAAGTGAACAACACTTATGGCATCGACGCTTTGGACATGTGAACTTTGAAACACTTTATAAGCTTTCAAAATTAAATTCCATTAAAGGTTTTCCGAAGCTCGTTTTTGAAAAGAAAAGTTTTTGTGATTCTTGTCAACGTGGCAAGCTTCCTAAATCTTCATTTAAACCTAAGAAAAGCATTTCTACTAAACGGCCACTAGAGCTATTACATCTAGATTTATTTGGGCCAACTAGAGTTGCTTCCTTAGGAAATGCAAGATATGGACTTGTCATCGTCGATGATTATTCTAGATTTACATGGGTATTTTTCTTATGTAATAAAAATGAAGCTTTTGAAAACTTCACAATATTTGTGAAGAAAGTACAAAATCTCATCGGAACCACCATTGTCACTATTCGTAGTGATCATGGGGGTGAATTTGAGAATGAGTCTTTCTCAAATTTTTGTGATGATCTTGGAATTACTCACACGTTTTCTTTCCCTCGCGCACCTCCTCAAAATGGTGTTGTTGAGAGAAAGAATAGAACGCTTATGGAGTGTGCTCGCACTATGCTCAAAGATAGCCAACTTGGTTATCAATTTTGGGCGGAAGCGGTACACACCGCTTGTTATGTGTTTAATAGAATACTTTTGAGGCCCGGCACCAAACAAACTTGCTATGAATTGTTGTTTGGTAGATTGCCTCAAGTTAAACATTTTCGTGTTTTCGGCGCAAAATGTTTTATTAAAAACACATATGATAATTTGGACAAGTTTGATCCGAGATCGGATGAGGGGATATTTGTTGGGTATTCCTCACGTAGCAAAGCCTACCGGATATACAACAAAAGATCCTTTACGATCGAGGAATCACTACATGTCTCTTTTAATGAGAATTTTACTACTTCTAGAATTTCAAATGATGATGATTCTATGGATGTTTTATGTGATTCGTTTGATAATTCTAAGTCTATTGATTCTTTTGATACTAACCCGACTAATGAAGTTGTTGAGAATGTGCCTAGTGATCAAGGTATTCCCAAGCAGCTTCATACCGTTCGCGACCATCCCCATGATCAAGTCATTGGCAATATTCATGATAGAGTCAAGACGAGATCACAAGTCCACCACTTCGCCAATTGTGCCTTTGCCTCATCGATAGAGCCAAAGAATATAGTTGAAGCGTGCGAAGATAGTGCTTGGATCCTTGCCATGGAGGAGGAACTCATTCAATTCGAGAGGAATGAGGTATGGGAGCTTGTTCCATTGCCATCGAAGAACCACACCGTCGTAGGGACAAAGTGGATCTTCAAGAACAAAACCGACGAAAACCAAGTCGTCGTTCGGAACAAAGCTCGGTTAGTAGCTCAAGGCTATCGACAAGAGGAAGGTATCGATTTCGAAGAATCCTTCGCTCCGGTAGCTAGATTAGAATCAATTAGACTTTTATTGTCTTATGCATGCCATAAAAATTTTAAATTATTTCAAATGGATGTTAAAAGTGCATTTTTAAACGGAGATGTCGTTGAGGAAGTTTACGTTTCTCAACCTCCGGGCTTCATAAATGAAAAATTTCCAACTCATGTTTTCAAACTAAAGAAAGCTCTTTATGGTTTGAGACAAGCTCCTCGAGCTTGGTATGATCGCCTAAAGAATTTTCTTTTGGATTTGAATTTTAAAATGGGCGAAGCCGATTCTACACTTTTTGTTAAGCAAGCGAATAATGATATTTTATTAGTTCAAATTTATGTTGATGATATCATTTTCGGTGCTACTAACTTCACTCTTTGCGAAGAGTTTTCTAATGTTATGAAGGAACAATTTGAGATGAGCCACATGGGCGAACTCAAATATTTCTTAGGTCTCCAAATTCGCCAATTGAACGATGCAATCTTTATCCACCAAACGAAATACACGGTGGAGTTGCTAAAGCGATTTGGAATGGAGAATGCCTCCGGGAAAAAGACTCCTATGAGCACTACAACGCATCTTGATAAAGATACGGGCGGAAAAGATGCAGACATTCGTCTATATCGAGGTATGATAGGTAGTTTACTTTATCTTACCGCAAGTAGGCCCGATATTATGTTTGTCGTTTGTATTTGTGCTCGTTATCAATCTCAACCTAAGGATTCTCACTTAGTAGCGGTTAAACGTATTTTTCGCTATCTAAGTTACACTTTAGATTTTGGATTACTTTATCCGAAATCTAGCACATATGAGTTAGTCTCATATAGTGACACTGATTATGCGGGATGCAAATCCGACATGAAGAGTACTAGTGGCACTTGCCATTTTCTAGGAAATTCCCTTGTCTCTTGGTTTTCCAAGAAGCAAAATTCGGTATCACTCTCAACCACCGAGGCGGAATACATTGCCACCGGTGCCGCTTGTGCCCAGGTTCTTTGGATGAGACACACACTGAAGGATTTTGGTATTCATTGTGATACTAGCCCTATCATGGTGGATAACCAAAGTGCTATTTGTGTTTCAAAGAATCCGGTGCACCATTCTCGATCTAAACACATAGATGTCCGACACCATTTTTTAGATGATCATGTTGCTAAAAAGGACATCATATTAGTGTACGTTGAAACCCAAAAGCAAATCGCCGATATTTTCACGAAACCCCTAAAGGAGGACTCCTTTGTGCGGTTGCGTCGAGAATTGGGGATTATGGGTGAATCCGAGATATAAGATTCATGTTTCATTCAATTATCTTGCATGCTATTATATTTCGCAATATTTTGTTCATGCTAGACTTATTGAATTTTTGGGGATTTTATGTGATATGTTTGAATTTTTGCTCGAATTCTAATTTGAATGTCGTATTTGAGATTTCAATGTTTTATGGGGTAGTTTAGATGACTTATGAGAGGGTTAAGATGTTTCGTCCAAGTGTTTTGTGGAGACATCTTATTTATCAACTTTTGGACTCTTCTAGTCGGTTTCAGTTCATCAGCCAACCGACTAGATGCACATCTAGTCGGCCAGCTAGTGAACTCAGACAGACTAGTTCAAGCTTTGAACTTTCCTTTGTCATTGACTTCTTTTAGTCGGTCACAGTTCACTTACCGACCGACTAGATTGAAAACTAGTCGGTCAGTTATTAAACTGTGACCGACTAACCCTAGCCCTAGAATTTTCGTTTTGCCTCTGTTTCGACTTAGTCGGTTTAAGCTCATTGACCGACCGACTAGATCGTAATCTAGTCGGTCAGTACTTGAACTGTGACCGACTATGTGCTCTAGAGCAGTCACGTCTTTTCGCATTCTCGACCGACTTAATCCTATTCTATCCGATTGTTTTCCATTTTAGTCGGTTATTTTCGTGTCTCCAGCTCGAAATCCCCCAAACCCCGATCGTGACCTTTCGTCTTCCCGTCGATCTCCGGCCATTTTTCCGGCCAACTCCACCGCCAGCCGCCGTCGATCTCCCTCCCCTAGGTATATCTCCTCCTCCTAGGTCGTTTTCAAGTTCTAGGGTTTCATTTCATCTCCTAGGGCCTCATTCTCTTCGGTTTAGGGTGTTGATCTGATATCTAGGGTTTGATAGGGTTCGTTTTCACTCTTTAGGGTTTGTGTGGTTAGGGTTGCTTGATCTTATCATTCGTCGCTTGATTGATCTCGTTGTGCCGCGATCATGGCAAGAACGAGAATCCCGATTACTTCTTCTGGGGCATCCCCCATGACCATAGAGGCCGCGACCGCTTCGACCCCTCCTAAGCGTAGGGCCAAGACCACTCGTCCCCCCTCTTCGTCTTCAACACCGTTGAAGAGAAAGAGGACCACCAAGCCCAAACCTGCAGGCCAATCTTCCAAGCCCAAAGCTAAACCCAAAAAGTTCCGTGCTCCTACCCCTCCCGACGAGCGTTCAGATAGTGACTCCGAGGATGATTCCGAGGAAGAATACACTCTTGAACATCCCAAGAAGGCACCTACTCCACCCCTCCTCCACCTCCTCCTAAGACCCGTAAGGCTAAGGGTAAAGGTCCGATGCCAGTCGGAGATATATCGTTGTGTCGCGACGACCCTCAGTGTCTAGCGGCTTACAACCGTATAGAGCACTGCCCACTGCTGTTGGAGCATTACGTTCAGTTTTCTGATTTTCTTGGCCTTGCGGATCTATTATCCTATAGTGGCCTTTTGGACTACCTTAGATTTGACCCTAAGGTGAACCCACGACCCTATCCTCGCCTGGTCAAGCTGTTCTATGCCAATCGTGTCCGGGGCCAGTACGATGAGAGTCACTCCATCGAGACTTCTGTTTTGGGGACTCCGATAGTCCTCACGGCAGAGATCTTGGGGGAGTTATTAGGTTGCTCGTCGTGTGGCCTCCTCCCGTCTGACATCTCTGTAGACGATATCTCCTCCCTCGATCAGCGGACCCTAGCTAAAATCTTCCAGGTTATCCCCCCTGCATTCATAGGCGCCCCTTCCAAATCATTCAAGCCGAATGCTTGGGTGATTAACCTGATCTTGAAATCCTGTCTTCTGCCCAAGTATGGATCTTCCTCTCTTCCGTCTCAGCCATTTCTGAAGTTGATATACGCTCTTTTCATGGGTAGCGAGATTAATTGGGCTCGCATTATACTCGACAAGATGGATTCTTTCGAGTGTATTTGCAAGACCACTAAATCTGCGCACATCCCGTATCCTTGTCTTCTGACCTTGGTTTTCCGTCGTTTTGGTGTTCCTTTGCCTCCGGATGATGAGCGTCCCCTGGGTCCTCCCCTGAACGCGACGGCCGTCAAGAAATCTCTTGCGGCACTCCGTCACGTGCAGCGGTCGACTCCTTCTGCATCCCAGGCCACACCTTCAGCTGCTGCAGCCCCTCCTCCTACCACCACACTTGATGATGTCGTCCGATTACTTCGTCGTCACGAGTCTCGTTTGGCTCGTACCGAGGAGGTAGTTTGCCGTATGGCTAGTTTGATGGGCATCCACCTTCCTCCTCCTGTTTCTGAGGATGAGGAGATGGATGATGAGGATATTGATGAGCTGGTCACCTCCTTAGCTCGTGGCGCTGAGGCCACTGCTGCTGCTGCTACCACATCTGCTCCTGGAGCTGGCACCTCTTCCGGTGCTCCAGAGTCTCCTGCACCAGTGGATCAGACTTCTGATGCTGCTGCTGCTCCTGCTGACGACCCTGCTCCTGATCTGCCTACTGATGTTCCTGTTGATTCCCCAGCCGTTGAGCCAGTCGTCGTTGTTTCCACTCCTGCCCCGACGATCCCGTCTGTTGACACGCCTCTTCTCCCAGCAGAGCCTGAGTCCACTCCCTCGACTGGACCCATGGAGACTGCTGATCCTGCCACTTCCTCGTGATCGTCTAGTTTCGAGGCCTCTCCTATGATCTTTGGATGATGCATCTTGTTGAGAGTGTTTTAGGTTAGGATGGGATGGAGTTTGGGTGGTGACTTGATGTATTTTGATTTTATGGATGTCGGTGTGTTTGATGTATTTTGGGAGTTGATGATGGTGTTCTGATGATTTTGTTGTACCTTTTTGTTGGTGTAGATGTTGCACTTGATATGATGTAGTCGATGTGTTTATTTTTGGTTGTACTCATGGTATTCATATTTATATATACATCGATGTTCTCTTTGTTTTACTTCGTCGTGCACATTTAATATTCAATGTCTATGATATGTGAAATGGTCGCTCGACGCTTAAAAACTTGGTTAAATAGATTATATTTCTATGATTGTATAGAATTGTTTTCCATGCACAAATTTAACCAAGAATATTGAATATTGGAGGGTATGTTCCTTTATTCAATAAATGAATTAATATTTGGTATTTTTGATGTTTTAGTTTTCGCTTTTTGATAATGGACAATTTGGCACACCTTGATTTGATTTCATCGCTTTTCCCTTGGTGTCAATTAGGTCCATCGTCAATATCTAAGACTCCCGATGTTGGATTTTCCTTTTACTGGTTGTTGTCGTTGTATGCCCCCCATTTTTGGGATAATGCCAAAGGGGGAGAGATAATGATAATAAATAGGGCAAATGAAAATTTAACTCAATTTCCAAGAATCTAATTTGATGTGTTAGATTCAGGGGGAGTTAAGATATATATAAGGATTTTCAAAATCCGATATTTCAAAAACCGATTCTCGTTATATATCTTACTCGTCTGATTGATGCAATTTATATATATTCAGTTTGGAATTAACGTGTCATCAATGCAAGGGGAGTAAGTATTTTACATTTGAATCGTTATTTTTGATTATTATTTATGTTGGTTTGTCATCACCAAAAAGGGGGAGAATGTTGAATATTGGACTCCCCGGATTTGGTTTTGGATGATGAGAAAACATAAATAATTCATGAACTAACAATTTGTGAGCGTAGTATTGGAGATCGTCGCCAAATTCACGAGAACAATCAAAGCGACATCTCAAGACTTTTCAAAGCTCGTATTCATTGCCTAAAGCTTCGTTGAAGCTTTTGGATCGTTTTGGAAGTCATGAAGATTGTTCGAAGCTCTCGAAGACCGTTCCTTAAGGTTTTATTTATAGTCTTTTAGCTTCGATCTATAGAATGTTAAGCCTTGAGTATATCTTACAATTCTATCTTCATAACGCTCATATCGTAGCTCTAGGATCTTAGTACAAGTCCATTCTAACTTCCTCGAAGCATCGCGCTTCGATTCGGACTTGTTCGTGCATGTTAGTTGGTTCAAGAAGAAGAACTGACTGACTAGATGGTGATCTAGTCGGTCAGCAAAGCTTCTTGGACCGATTAGTTTGAGTTAGTCTTTTCTTGCTCAGTACTGTTTACAGTTAGTCGGTCTACGTTGACTCACCGACCGACTAGTTTGTGAACTAGTCGGTCAGTGATGCTTCTTTGACCGACTAGTTGTGCTTTACTGTACATTCCAATTTTCTCCTAAGCTACTGTTTATCGTTAGTCGGTCTAAGAACGTTTGGTGACCGACTAGTTGATAATCTAGTCGGTCAACATTTGTTCTTGGACCGACTAAATCAATTTGTATTCAGACTATTTGTTTTTGACTCTTAGTCGGTCGAAGTTCACTGACCGACCGACTAGTTGTGAAACTAGTTGGTCAGAAAGTCTTCTTGGACCGACTAGATTTCTAGGTCTGAAATTCAATCTCTTCACAGTTCTTCACTTAGTCGGTCCATGTTGTTTGACTGACCGACTAGTTGATGAACTAGTCGGTCAGTGGTTGTTCTTTGACCGACTAGTTGCTTCAGATTTCTAACCGTTGGGATTTGACCTAACTCGTTTTTATGGGACCCTATAAATACGAACCTTGGTCATTTATCTCTAGGTTAGAGCTGCCATTAAGAGATTCATTGAGATTGAAAGAGATAGAGATTCTCACTCATTTCCAAAGCTCTCTTCCTCACAAGAAATCCATTCTCTCACTTTCTAGATCTAGAATCCATCTTGAGAGAAGTTTGTTCTTGGTGAGCCCTTCAAGCTCTAGCTTGATTCAAGTCTCCAAATCACTCCTAGGCACCCATTGCTGGTCATTTCTTTGGTGCTAGGTCTTGGTGACTTCCTCTTTCACAAATCACTCCTTCCACCTATTTGGTAAGAAAACTCAAGGTATAGGATTTTGTGGTAAGAGTGTTTATTTCATTATAAACTAATTTATATTGCTTATTGATTCTCTCGGTTGTGAGAGGAGGTTGTGATCCCGGGTTGTGGGATTCACTATTGCCATTGCATGTAGGATTTGATCTTGTGAAGGTTTTTCACAAGATATCATAGTGGAAATCTTGAGTTAGGGTTTCTAACTCAAGTATCCGGAGGGGATCCGGGTGGTTGGGACGTAGGATCACCGGGAACAAGTTGGAGAGACTTGGGTGGATCTGAACCCAGTAACATCTTTTGTTATCATTGTTAATTTTGTTGTTGTCATCAATTTAATCTTCCGCAAATTGATTTGGTAGTTGTTTGCACTATAATTAGGAATTATACTCCTTGTTATTTTTAAAGTACTATTCACCCCCCTCTAGTACTTGTGTAGTAGCTTGTAGGGCATTACAGCCTCTCCTATCCAAGCCACGAGAAGGGGAATCGCTAAGCCTTTACCTGGCGCGCGCGGAGGAAGCGGTGAGCTCGGTGCTAGTCAGGGAAGACGGTGGGGTGCAATGGCCGGTGTACTACACGAGCCGGATCTTGAAGGGAGCAGAGGTGCGATACTCGCCCATGGAGAAACTGGCGTACGCCCTCGTTCTCTCAGCGCAAAGGCTCAGGCCCTACTTCCAAGCCCACACCATATTGGTCTTGACCGACTCGCAATTGGAGCAGAATCTCAAGAGATTCGATCTAATGGGAAGGATGCTGAACTGGGGAGTGGAATTAAGCGAGTTCGACGTCCGATTCAAGCCACGCACGGCCATCAAGGGGCAGGCCTTGGCCGACTTCATCGCTGAGTGCACAACGGAAGGAGAACATCCCCCGGAGGAAGAAGGCCCAGCAACGGTAATCACCCAGCCCTTATCTTTCCTTTCGGCTGACCACCTCCACACTGTCCAGTCAGGAGTCCCAGGAGCATGGATAGTCCATGTGGACGGATCGGCAACACAGTCAGGAGGCGGGGCTGGGATCGCGATCCGATCTCCGGAAGGGAACATCGTGGAATACGCGTTGCGGTTCGAGTTCCCGGCCACCAACAACGTGGCGGAGTACGAAGCGGTAATCAACGACCTGAGGCTGGCCCAGGAGCTCGGAGCCGAGTCCGTGCGCCTCCTCAGCGACTCGAAGCTCATTGTCAACCAGCTTCTGGGAAGTTACGAGGCGCGGGAGGAAGCAATGCAGAGGTATCTCGTCGTCGCCAAAGCGGCGCTGTCCAGGTTCAAGAATGCGGAAGTCTTACATCTCCCACGGTCGGAGAACGCACGGGCAGACGCGTTGTCGAAGCTAGCCTTGTCCTCGACCAAGGAGCTGGGCCGCACCATTTACGTGGAGAACCTGCAGCCCCCCAGCATGGAAGAGCGGGAGGTGATGGCGATCGACCAAGATCCCACCTGGATGGACCCGATCATACGGTACCTCACTCGTGGGGAGGTGCCGACGGACTGGGACGAGCGTCGGACCCTGGAAAGGAAAGCGCTCCGATACGTGATCCATGAGGGGACGCTCTACCAAAGACGCTGGACGAAGGCGGATGTCCTCCCATACCTGAAATGTATCGGACCACAGGAAGCCGACTACGTCCTACGGGAGGTTCACGAAGGGATCTGCGGAAATCACCACGGGGGCAAGATGGTCGCACAGAAGATCTTTAGGCAGGGATATTACTGGCCGACCCTAGTCCAGGACGCAACGAACTACGTCCAAAAGTGCCAAGAATGTCAGAGGTTTGCCAACCACACCTCAACTCCCCCGTCGGAGCTCATCCCTATAGTGAGCCTCATCCCCTTTGTGAAATGGGGGCTAGACATCCTCGGACCATTTAAGCCGAGTCGGGGGCAGCAGAAGTATCTGATTGTGGCGGTGGACTACTTTACCAAGTGGATCGAGGCCGAACCATTGGCCACCATCACGTGGAAGAAAGCGAAAAGCTTCGTATGGAACTCCGTCATCTCCAGATTCGGAGTTCCACGGGCCATCGTCACCGACAACGGGAAACAGTTCGACTCCGCGGGCTTCAAAGACTTTTGCGCGGAATGGGGGATCAAGCTCCTCTTCGCCTCTGTAGCGCACCCCCAGACCAACGGGATGGCGGAAGCAGCCAACAAATGCATCATAGAGCCCCTCCGAAAGAAAGTGAAGGACGCCGAAGGAAACTGGCCGGAAGAGCTCCCCGGGATACTCTGGTCATACCGGATGACCCACAAGGAGGCCACCGGTGAAACCCCCTTCATGCTTGCCTACGGAGCCGAGGCAGTGGTACCGGTCGAACTGGGTGAATAGTCTCTCCGCCTCAAATGCTTCGACGAAGACAGGAATTCGCAAGGCCTAGAGCTGGGTCTGGAGCTCCTCGGCGAGCGACGGGAGCAAGCCCTAGCCACCATTATCCGCCAGAAGCAGAAGGTGGCCCGGTACTACAATTCTCGGGTCAGGGGAAGGAGTTTCCACCTTGGGGACCTGGTCCTCAGGAAAGCAAGCTTCAACCCGGATATTACCCGCAAAGGGAAGCTCGCGGCTAAATGGGAGGGACCCTATAAAGTCATCGAGGTCCTCGGACCCGCAACCTACCGCCTAGCCGATATGGAGGGGAGGATCCTCACTCACGCCTGGAATACGGAACACTTACGCAAGTACTTTCAATAAATGTATTGTTTTCTACGAAATAAATTTATTTAAGTTTGTTCCTTTCCAGATAAATGTGTTAACAAGAAACCCACTCGGGACAAGGGATGCCTCGCCCGATGAGACGCCTGCAAGGCGTACGCCTAACAAAAAGATGTACAGAGAGACGCACGAAGAGGCCGAGGGGCATTCCCCTCCCTCATTCATCTCCAGGGGCACCCGTGGAGCCACAAGCTGGCTGTCCACTTGGGCCGCCCCCCACGCTCCGTTCGCCGTCAGAGTGCGCCCGGAGATCCTCGAAGTTGACTCCCAAGAGCGGGAACTTCTTCCGGATCTCGGATTGACACCGGACGAAACCCTTCTCGAACGCCTCAGCCAAGGCGGACTCAACGAAGGAGGTGGCATACTCCTCCACGGCGTCTCGGGCGATCCGGGATGGATCCACCTCCTCAAGCCCACGCACCCGAGCCTCCAAGGTCTCGATCTGGCGTTGGTGCTCCGCCCTCTCCACCTCGATCTCCCGGGATCTCTCGCCGAGTTGAGCAAGGAGAGCCCTCACCTGCTCCTCCGCCGCCTCCAGACGATCAGAGAACTCCAGGGCCTCGGGGGCAGCAACGGAGACAGGGATCTTGCCGGCTCTCCCAGACATGTCGACGTCTCCCAAAAGCTCGGCGACCCGCGCCTCGGTCTCTGACTTTGCAGTCAAAGCCAATGCTCTCTCACGGTCCGCCTCTTCCAGGGCAGAGGACAGCTCAGTTATGCGGGTCTCCAAGGACATGACCCGCGCCTCATCTAACTGACCTGCCTCCCCCTCGTCACCGTGGACCTCAAGATCTCGCCTGGCGTCGGACCTGGCCTTAGGAAGCGCCGCAAACTGGCGCCTCATCGAAAGACCCACCGAGGACAACTGCACCAAGGCAACAAAGGTAAGACGGCGAAAGCAGCTAGAGGGAGGACAAGCAGAGACACTCTACCTGTTGGCCGGCCTGAATCACGAAGGTGGCCAAACAGTCACCTCTAACTCCATCCAGCGCAGCCTGATCAGGAGGGAGGCAACTGTTCTCGGCCACTCGTGCGGCAGCTCCACGGCTCAAAAACACCGATTCCTTCTCCCCCACCGGGAAGCGTGGACGAAGAAGGCCTTCCCCTGACGAAGGAAACTCGCCTGGGTCGGAGCGGAACGTGCCTAGATACCGATCGTAGGCATCAGGGAGAGAACCGCCCGGGAGAGGCGAGGGGCCAACCCACGGCCATGCAACCTCAACGGGGGCAGGTCGGTGCTGATCGGCGGGCGGCGGGACGTCAACTTCCTCGACCCCCTCGCGGACCCTCTTGGAAGACTACAACAAGGGGATGGAGGGAGATGGCCCCTTCTTCCTTTTGGAGCCAACAGCCGAGGTCACGGCCCGCTGCTTCTTCCGGACCTCCAACACATGATCCCTCTTACGCGGGTCCGGATCTGGGGCCTGCACGTGAGGGCTGGCGGGAGAAGAACCGAGAGGGAACCCACCTGCACCCAAAGAAGAAGTAAGAGGCCGAGAAGAGCCCGAGCAACCTCGAATGGCGAATATTCGGAGAGCTTACCCAAGGGCCACACCGTCTTGCGCAAGTTATGGTTACTAAAGAGGACGTCGATCATCCGCTCCCTCGAAGGAATCGCCAGCAGGGCCTTCGCCGTCTGCAGCTCGGCGGCAGTCGGCTCACCCAGATCGAGGATGACCGCGCCGGCCACTCCCCACCGAACCGGGAAAGGTACACTCGACGGGAACGTGACAAATACATACTCCCCCTTCCAACGTTTCAGGGAGCTCGGCAACCCCAACACAAGGCTCATCTTCGGGCGGGCGCTGATGTAAATCCACGCCTCCGATTGGTGATGACTCAAGCGGTAGAACTGGGCGAAGAGACGGAGGGAGGGCACCACTCCCCTCAGCATGCAGATGACGACGAACCCGACGAGGAGCCCGATGGCGTTGGGGCAGAATTGGCACAAGCCCACGTTGTGGGCTTGAAGGAACTCGACGATAAAGGGGTGGAGCGGGAAACGGAGCCCGAAGCGGAAGCACTTCTCGTATACTCCAACCTCGTTGGGACCGGGAAGGCAGATCCGCTCGTCGGACCCGGGAGTACGAGCCGAGTAAGGCGGAAGCAGGTAGGCGGAGCGCATACTCCCGATGGTGGTGGCACAGACCGACGAAGGCCACGCTAAGACCTCTGGGGGCACCCCTGAAAGTTCACCCCCATGCCGACGAATCGCCGAAGGAGGACTACCCACCAGGCCAGGAGTGACGTCACGCTCCGGCCGACCCGAACCAGTGGCAGAGGAAGACGACATGGGGCAGAGCTCGGGCCGGATCAAGATCGACACAAAGAAGAAAATGACGGGATGGCGGCTCACAACCCACCTGGCTTCTCTACCAAAGACGACCCCGCGAGCGGTGGGGATAAACCCGCAGTTACACGTGGCAACATCAGGGGACCGACGGCGCTTCGGAACCCGCGTCTCAAAAGTATCGAACGGACCAACTCATGATGACGACCAATTAATGAGTCGGCATCGACTGACGAGCCTGTCGAAATCGGCGGAAGTCACATCGGCCGAGCCGAACCGGCCGAGGCCGATCGACCCGACCAATGGGGGCAATTGTTACGCCTATTTGGCCGAAGCACGAAAGACACAAGCCCAGAAACCCGACTGCCGATCGGAAGCCCATCTGCGCGATGAGGCCCGCCCGACAAGGCCCCATAGAGGACCCCCGAACATCGATCCGACCCTGCCCCGATAACGCGCAAGTCACTCGCCCACTCCAGCCATAACCGTTCCCCCAGGCCCGCTACCACTTAATGGCCGTTATGGGGAGGTGCTGGGATGGCGCAGGGAGCGGCGAAGGGGAGGCGGATTGAGGGGGCACGATTAGGGGCGGACGAGGGACGTGAGTCGTGGGCAATCACGACGGGAGGCCTATAAAAGGGCTAGGCGAACGACTGGACAAAGGGTCGCAGCTCAGGTAACAAAACCTAAGGTGCTCCATCAACGACCTAGTTCCCCCATCTCATCTCCTTCCCCCCGCTCGCGCCGGAGGACGTCGTTCCGATCTCCTCTCGAGTCGAACCATCCCCGCCGAGCCTCCTCTTTCAGATCGTCATCTGACTTAGGCATCGGAGGGGATTTGGCCGGAACCAAGGTCCGGCCCCCCTGACGAGTGTTCTCGTCTGTTCAGGAGGACGTTAGATCCACGAGCCGAGGCTTCCCCTCTGCTCCACGCCGGCCGCGCATCAAGCGAGACGACCGGGGCTGCCCCTCGTCGTCCGACCGACCGAGGCCGAGCGCATCCGTCCGAGCCGAGGCTTCCCCTCCGCTCCGCATCGGCTGTGCATCAAGACAAGGCGCAGAGGCTTCCCTTCGTCATCCGACCGTCCGCGGCCGAGCGCATCCGTCCGAACCGAGGCTTCCCCTCCGCTCCGCATCGGCCGTGCATCAAGACAAGGCACCGAGGCTTCCCCTCGTCGTCCGACCGTCCGTGGCCGAGCATCTCACACCGGGACGAGGCTTCCCCTCAGCCCCCTTGAGGCCGAGGATCCAGACCCGGCCCAGCTGACGTGCTCTACGTCGTCTGCAACTCCGATTCGCGTCGCGTCTGCACGTGCTCGCTCGACGCACCCAAGGGACCCAAGTCGGCCCATTGACCACGTTGACCGGGCAGTCCACAATCAACGCTTCTGTAGTGAGAAAACACTCTGAAACAAGTTCAAAACCAAATCCCATCCGAATCCATAAGTTCCGGTTGGAACTCAAGTTCGATCAAGTATTTCTTACCGGTTCGGGTTCAGATCTTTAGTGAATTCGATACGAATGCGACCCATTTACACCCCTAGACGTAATTCCGAAGTTGCTTCTCTGTCCTTCCCGTCTCTTTGATACCTTTGGCATATGCTCTCAATTCATCGTATCACTCGAAAAACCCATCGCCGACCCCCAAAAAATCAGCAAAAATCGAGAAGAAAGGAGCGGAAACATCCCGAACTAAAATGTCGATTGGAACTCTGAAGAGCCGAGTGGAATTGTGGATCAGAGATCAGAGTCAGAGGATGGGCATCTCGTGGCCGCCTCCGCTGCCTCAGCCGCTGCCTCAGTGGAAGTGGCCGCCGTGGAAAGCGAGAGAGGACCGGAGGGAGCAAGAGAGGCTGTTGAGGGAAGAGTACGAGCGGCAGAGGCGGAGGCTCAATGATCTATGCCGCGCCGTCAAGGCCGATTCCCTCGCCGATCTCCAGGAGGTCTTGTGCTCTATGGTCCTCTCTGAATGCGTCTACAAGGTACTCCTTTTATTTCCAAGAAAGATTGAATCTTGAAAAAAGTTGAAATTTGAGTTAAGAAACGCCTAATTTAGAGATATGTAGGTCAGACCACCTCTTTGTAGCTGGGGTGATCTTAATTTAAACAACAAACCATAGCATGCAATCGAAACTAATGATGGAGCTGTTAGTTTGAGGAACTGCTTTAGAGGCTAGATTTTGTGGTTTTTAGTAGACAAGGAAGAGCTATTGATGTTTTATAGAAGTTTGATATGCCTTCTTTTTATAGAAGTTTTATAGAAGTTTGATATGCCTTCTTTTTAAATCTTTAAATTTCTTTGCATGGTAGCTGTAAGCATGATATATCATGTGTGTCTTTTACTCAAGTAGGACACAAGTTTGATCTCTTCTAGCGACATGATTGTGAGTCATGATGTCGAGAAAACTCCCTTTAATGTTTGAATAATGAAAAAGATAGCCAGTAGATGTATCATTGCCTAAAGTTTCAGTGAAAAGTGAAAATTGATCTGTGTGTGTGTGTGCATGCAGAAGACGTCTTTGATGGATATAGGAAAGCATTTAAATGGCGTTGCTAACCAGACACAAAAAATACTCAGAAGAAAGGAGAGGGGGATACAAACTAGGAACCACGAGGCCTTTGATTCCATGAATGCCAAAACACATCTTTTAACCCAACTTAAACTGTTCTGTAGGTTGTTAAATGGTCAAACAAAAATGAAGTCGTGGGATTAAATGATAGACAGCTGCTATGTTTAAGAACATCAACACCTGACATAGATTATGGAGCTTATTTGATAAAGCAGCTACTAGGTTTAAGAAAATACCCATTTAATCTGAAAACAAACAGTTAACTATTAGCTGCTCCATTTGAGTGATCATAACATATGCAACACATTAAGGTTTGTCGGTGTGACAAATGGCCGTAAGAAACTTTGTCATCAATTCATGGGAGTAATCATTCCGGTCCCATGCAAGCCACCCATTGTTTCTTTTTGTTGCTTCTCAACTTAATATTCCATCTCACTGTACCTATTGTTAAAAATGAGGTGCATAGTTTGGAGTCATTCAATGCCAAAGAAGGTTAAAAGGTTTAGTTTATGTAGAAGCAAAACATGATATAAAAGGTTTAGACAAGATACATATTTCACATCTTACACATTCTAGCCAGAACACTATTGTGTTTATGCACATGCCATCTGCTAGATTAACATTAGTCAACCCACCACAATGTGCTGTGAATTGTTAGTGAACTAGTCATAACCGTGCCCGTAGGGCACGATTCATTTAAGATATTCCTCCCTCAAAATCTTAGTTCCCTCCAAAATTTAAACACAATAATTGTTAATTAGTTCACATAAAAATTTTAGTTCCAACAAAATTTACTTTCCCTGCAGAATTTAGTTCCCAAAAAAAATTTAGTTCTCCACAAAATTTAGTTTTCTCTCGATTTAACATGTAATGTAAGGGCACTGTCATTTAAAATATTCCACTCTCAAAATCTTTGATCCAGTAAGTTTAAATGAACATCAATAATTATAGTTATATAATTGGAACACATCAGTTATGCAAAAATATCATATATCATTATGAAAATTTTAGATAGTTAAATTTTATGCAAAAATATTTTTTGGCCAATTGAGAGCTTAATTATATGAATATAGCTCGACGGTGAATGATTGTATGTGATGTTATATTTATTTTAATGATGTTATATGCAAAAAATATTTGCTGATGTTGTTGCATGTTGCGGGTGTTTGAAAGTTTCTAAAGCATGTATCATCCATAGTTTGATAATTATCTAAAGCATGTATTATCCACACTTTGTTCTGCAAATTATATATGCAGAAGTTGATTGTATATGATGTTATATTGCTTCGATATCTAAGTGGCACTAAAAATGTTATATTGCTTTATTATCTAATTGGAATTAAATGTAATATTGCTTTGCGTTGTTATATTGCTTTGTAGGTTTAAGCATTTGGTAAGGTTATGTGATATACTGGCAAGTATACATGATAACTGATACTTGGGGGATAGAGAGCGTGGGCGAGAGAGCAATCGAGAGAGTAACATCGACATGATCATGCCATATATAACATCAAAACAAAAAAAATTATGCGAAAAAATTCTGTGACATTGAACTCATCAAAAACTTGATTCCCTAAAAAACTATTCGAAATAATTTTTAGGATCAAAAGATTCTAATTTGATTTAATGCTAATTCCTTTGACCGTATTTGTCTAAGTTTTGGAACATGTTGTTTGCAAATCAAACTTCCAAGCTCTGTATTTGTAATTTGACTTCCAAGTTTGATTTCCTGCTACTTCCTCTATTTGCATGTATGTAGATTATGAAAGAGACTATAAGTATGGCAAAAATAGTGTAGCACCGAAGTACTGCCAAAACTTTATATCAATAGTGTTGCACTCAACAATAGTGTGCAACAACATGGACTTGAAGCCAAACTTTATATCAACATGAACTTGAATATCAACACCAAAAGTATCAAAAGAAAAACCAAACTTTATATCAGGAGACAAACTTTATATCAATAGAAAAAACAATTTTTACCAAGAGTAGCACTCAAGAACTAACAAATTGAAGGTAACACCAAAACTTGAAGCTATAATCAAAAATTTATATCAGGCTACCATATATATCAGGATCCAACCCATATTACATATGAAGCTAGCAAAAACCCCAGACCCACATATTTAGTTCATGCAAAACATTAAGCCACACACATATCACACAACCAAAAACGATAGCATAATTGTTGGACAGAACACATTCAGTTGAAAATGAGGATGATCCGCTCAACATCATTCAAAATCTGTGCATGCAATGGATGAATCTTCAAGGCCTACTTCAAACCTCCTCTTTGGCTCATGTTAGTAACATTGCCAATGTTGCCAATGGTATCTTGTTGTCAGGCTCATTCGATTCTGCTCCATCCTCTCCGCTAACATCTATAGTAGCAGTAGTCGAAAGTGGCTTCCACCCTGCATCAACCCAAGTTTTCGTCTGCGACAGAGCTTCTGACATAGGTGCAAGTTACATAACCAGAATGAGACAAATCATGACTTGCAATTATCAAGTAAACCAATCAAAATAAAGATACTTAGCATGATAAACTCTTGCATTTCTTTCAGGTCAAATCAGCCCATAATTTCTATGATTAAAATATCACATTCAGACTGATTCTCATTTAGATCCTTCAATATGTCAACAAACCGAAAAAATAGGAGGAGCAGTCCAAGGAATTTTGAGGTTATGGCAAAGAGACTACCATATTGGTCTCACAAATGAATAATGCAGGAGATGTGTTCACGAGTTACCTCGTGCATTTTGTAGAGAACACATCAGTTAGCATATTGGAATCACTTATGTTAGAGTATCAATTGTATTTAGTTTGCATTGGGGAGGTAGTACTATGTGCTAATCCTTATTTTTGAAGACTTGGAGAAGTAGTCAAATGATACGATAGGGCCACCAAAGCCAAATTACTGTGTTACTTAAATTTGGAAAGTAATTATGGAAAGAAATAATCCCCCCTTCAAAATATCAACACATAACCAAATAGGAATAAAAACATCACATAAATTTGCAATAAAAACAGAAATTTGCATCACAGAAAGAAGTAAAAGAGGAGAACCATCCGCATAAACAATAAAAAATTGACTATGACTCAAACAGAACATAACAGAACTTCTTACTAAGGGAATCTTGTGCCACAATATAACAAACCAATGAAATTCAACCAAGCTCCAGCAATAATACGATCACCAATGAAATCGTAACAGGATACCATGGGTTTAGACTTTAAACAAGATACCAATGAAATTGTTTTAGAATAAACAGACCAAAATTATAAAATCCTTGTGAGTGTTATCATCAATGAACAGGTTGTTGACAACTACCACTTCACCGTCATCCCTATAAGTGTCTATACGTAAGGCCAGCCTTCCAATACGACCAAAGTCTGCATAAATCAATTCCAGTTATATACTAACACATTGAGCATTCAAGTTGCAGTATAGTCTTAAGGGACTTTGAACTTTAGCTGAGAAGCATATTTGCCACAAGTATTACTCATCATCATAAAAATCTTAAGTGGTTTAACTTTGAAAGGAGAGACATACCATTACTGTCAATCTTTGTTTTCCCAATTACTGTCAATCTTTGTTTTCCCACCGCTTGATGATCCTAAACATCAAAATACGCACAAATATCAACAAAATCATTGTGCTAACAAACTTATTAGACAATAAAGAATCAATTTCCTGCAACTCCTTATATGGTATCCCTGAAGTGGAGTCCTCTTCCTTATCAAAACTGCAACCTCTGAAGTTCAAAAAATACAATTGTTTGTTATCTCCAGTTACCATATATTTCATGAAATTTATACAATACTTGAACCAAGTTAAAAACTACATGAAAGTATACACATATAGCATGAAATGCATATGCAACAACAATCTATTTAATCCCATTTGTGGTCAAACAATATCTTTATACATAAAACTATTCAATTCTCACATAATTGATAGCCCGATTCACAATATTAGACTCCATTCATTAACTTATCTAAGCTCAGCAAAAAAGCTTAGCACCACAAAGTCAAAAAAAGATAAGAGCCAACATTAAAAAAAATCTATTCTTTCACCGAGCACTTTTTGTATGTATGAGCACTTTTAAAACATATTTTACCCTACAAAATCTTATCCAAATGAAGGCAACATACATAGTAATGAAAGACCCGAAATGACCATAAGGCTTCCATGAAACCATAGAAGATTCATTTAAATGATTAAATAGCAAACTCCAATATTGATTCAAGAAAATCCAAAATACCCACAAAGAACAATGAATAAAAATTGGAGAACGACTGGCTTTGTGATATAGCTGAGATTGCACTGCACTGATCCATACAGAATTCTTGGCACTGAATTTGTGATATCTACTGTCTTTGCACTTCAAATCCTCAGATCAAATTCTTAGTTGCAAGAAACCATTCATTCTTTCTCATTCTTTCTCATACCTTCTTTTTATCTCATTCCTTCTTTCTCATTATTCTCATACCTTCTTTCTATCTCATTCCTTCTTTGCAGGAAACCATCCAAATTTGAATGATGTATAGGATTAAAACTTTTACATTTTCCCAATTTTTGCAAGGAAACCGCATCAATCTTTCTTTCTCATTTTGAGTTGCTGGGATGTGCTAACAAACTTGAATGATGTGCACGAAACTGATTCTTTCTTTCCCTCCAGAGAGAGATGTGCTAGCAAACTTGAATGATGAGTTATATTCACTCCAGAGAGAGATGTGCACGAAATTGATTCTTTCTAAATAAGTATAAATAAATAAATAAATAAAATTAATTTATCAAAAAACCTTCAGTATTCATCTTAGACATCTCCTTGAGCGCAACTGGGCAGCCTCGGCGAGATATAATTTCCCGTCAACTTGGCTTTCTCAAGCGGCGCAGCCACGGCAAGACCTCTCCGTGAGCGCAGCAAAGACATCAATCATTCCCATCCTTTAATCCCGCCACCAGTGGACACAAGCTCCTCAATTCCAAGTCCCGGCGATCCTCGTCCCTGCAGTCTTTCAGCAAGAAATTGATGGTTAGATGGCAATAAATAGCTGGACAATATGCTGTAGTTAAGAATGTTTAATGGTGAAGAAAATGTCCTTAAATGGTGGATAGAATGGTATGGAGAAACAAAATTTGGTTTAAATTCAAATTTCAAACCTAAAATTTAAAAGTCCCACCTTCAATTTTGTCCTAGTCGGCATTATTAACCTTTAAAGTTTTAATAAATCAACAAAAAGCCGTAACATCCACTTAAAGGATACATCCACGTAGTTGCCGGGATACATCCAAGAACTTGCCTGAAATAATTTTTGGTGATCGGATTCGAGTGATGATGAGGGCTCTATCCGCTTCTCAGGGCTCTCTCCGCGTCTCTGGATGGACGTGATCATAGGAGCCTGATTAGAGGAGGCAGAAAAAATGTCTATCACAGTTGCTCTCGAATGAACGCCAGCAAAATTCTCCAATGAAAGCAAAAGAGCCATGCAAACGATAACCCAAGTCATACATTCACCAATAGATCAATACAGCAAAACGAAAAGGCCACACATTGAAATTACAGAACACATACATGCACCAAGCAAAATCACAAATTATAAGATTAAATGAATGACAACAATGAAATTAACAATGCTAACAAATGAAGTTAATGGGTTCGGATCCACCCAAGTCTCCCCGACTTGTTCCCGGTGATCCTACGTCCCAACCACCCGGATCCCTTCCGGATACTTGAGTTAGAAACCCTAACTCAAGATTTCCACTATGAATATCTTATGAAAAACCTTCACAAGATCAAATCATACATGCAATGGCAAAGTGAATCCCACAACCCGGGATCACAAACTTCTCTCACAACCGAGAGAGCCAATAAGCAATATAAAAGAGTTTAATATGAAATAAATACTCTTACCACAAAATCCTATACCTTGAGTTTTTCTTACCCAAAAGGTGGAATGAAGGATTTGAGGAAGATGAAGTTACCAAACCCTAGCACCAAGGAAATGAGCAGCAATGGGTGCCTAGGGAAGATTTGGAAACTTGAATCAAGCAATAGCTTGAAGAGCTCACCAAGAACAAGCTTCTCTCTAGATCTAGAAATGAGAGAGAATAGGTTTCTTGTGAGGAAGAGAGCTTTAGATTTGAGGGAGAATAGCTATCTCTTTAGAACTCAATGAATCTCTTAATGGCAGCTCTATTGAAGATAGAAATGACCTAGGTTCGTATTTATAGGGTCTCATAAAAACAAGTTAGGTCAATCTCCAACGGAAAGAAATCTGTGAGATCTAGTCGGTCAAAGAACACTTCGAGGAAGTTAGAGTGAACTTGTGCAAGAATCCTAGAGCTACGAAATGAGCGTAATGAAGATAGAAACGTAAGATATACTCAAGGCTTAACATTCTATCAATCGAAACTAAAAGACTATAAATAAAACCTTAATAAACGGTCTTTGAGAGCTTCGATTGAATCTTCATTACTTCCAAAGCGTCGCAAGAGCTTCAACGAAGCTTTAGGCTTGAATACGAGCTTTTGGAAGTGTTGAGATGTCGCTTTGAATATTCTCGTGAAATTGGCGACGATCTCCAATACTGCGCTCACAAATTGTTAGTTCATGAAGTATTTATGTTTGCTCATCATCCAAAACCAAATCCGGGGAGTCCAATATTCAACAACATGCACCAAGAAAATCACAGATTATAAGATTAAATGCAGAATTGGATTAAAATATGCACTTAGCATGCACCGAAATTCCCAATTCCAGAATCAACATGCAAACACATCATAATCTGTGGATTCAATGATTGCCCATAAATCAAAAAGAGAGAAAAAGGTAGAGATCTTGAATAAAAATCTCACCTTTAGGCCTGTAAGAACATCAGCATTGTCAAATGAAGCTGCTCATAAAACCTGTGAAAATAAGGAAAGTGGACGCTCCAAATAGAGAGAGAGAGAAATTAAGGGAAGGGGACGTTCCAAAAACCTGTGAAAATAACAAATAGAGAAACCTTAAACAACAAATAGGTTTTCTAGAACGGACCGAGGGATTCGAGAACGGGAGGAGCATAGTCTCTGATCTGAAATTGAGTGTCCGTGCCAGATGAAATCAATGAATGAACGAAGAAAGCCAGACTGAAATTGAGAGAGAGAGAGAGAGAGAGAGAGAGAGAGAGAGAGAGAGACTGCAGGAGGCCGTCGTGAATTGAGAACGTCGTTATTTGAGCACGTCGCAGAGAGCCAGGATGAAGGAGAAAGATTGAGGGAAGAAAGTACTTGAGAGAATGATGAATCTGAGGGAATGAGGAAAAGGAGTTGAAAGGTGTCGAAGCAGTTTTTTAAACCGTTTTTAATAGGCAATTTTTAAAAGTTGATATAATTAGATTGTCCACGTCGGACAAACTGTGACACGTAGGACAAAAACGGCCACGTAGGGCACGTCGAAGGTCGTCTCCCGGGTGCGAAACTGAGGACAGTCTGTTAAAGGGTGAAATGGCGAC
Organism: Scilla litardierei; assembly: GCA_030789695.1. Lineage (NCBI taxonomy): Eukaryota > Viridiplantae > Streptophyta > Magnoliopsida > Asparagales > Asparagaceae > Scilla > Scilla litardierei. The sequence continues at coordinate 62,071,990 of CM061130.1, read as the reverse complement.
ATGGTAGTCGTCTACCGGGCGCAAGAATGACGTGGAAGTCGTCTCCCGGGGGCAATATTGACGGCGAAAAGAAAATCTGGGTCAGTCGTCACAGGGGCACAATAGTATGGAATAAAGCGCAAAAAAACGTCGGTGCAAAGCGGAAAAAGAGCGATGACAAAATCGTTAATAGGGGGAAGATGAGTGATATTTCAGTTTTAGGAAAAAATAATGGCAAACTTGCAAATAAGGGGAATGTGGTGGGCTGTTGTTTGGATTCAACCAAAACACTCAACTACACAACCAACCACTAAGCGACACTTCATAGGGCTCTCCACTCTCCCAAACATGTTGTCCTATTCATATTATGATGCCATGTAGGACGAAAATTCATTTACGATACAAATTAATTTACGATACAAAGAAATTTATTCAAATGATTCATTTACGATACAAATTGTCATAACTCGGGCCAGTAGGGCATGGTGAAGGTCGTTTCACGGGTGCAAAACCGATGAGGACAGTCAGTAAACGGGGGAAATGACGACATAGTAGTCGTCTCCCGGGCGCAAGAATGACTTGGATGTCGTCTCCCAGGCGCAAGAAAACATGGGTCAGTCGTCGCAGGGGCACAAAAGTAGGGACTAAAGCGCAAAACAACGTCGGTGCAGAGCGGAAAAAGAGCGATGTAAAACGCGTAAAAGGGGGAAGATGAGTGTTCTTTTAGTTGTAGGGAAAATAAGGGGAATGTGGTAGCCTTTTTTGATTGGGTTTCACCAAAACACTCAACTCTACATCCAATCACTCACCCACACTCCATAGGGCTTTCTACTCTCCCAAACAATTTGTCATAGTCATAATTTGATGCCACGTAGGACACTTCATCAACGATACAAATTAATTTACGATACAAAGAAATTTAATTCCTTACAAAATTCTTCCGTACAAAATTTAGTATCCTTCAAATTTAGTTTCACACTAAAATTTATTACCCTCCAAATTTAGTACTCGTAAAATTGCAAATTAGCACGGTACATCATACAAATGATACATGGCATAATCCACAAATACGGGAAAGGTCCAAAGGAGTAGTAGACGAAAAAATATGAAAATGCAGAATTTGAATTACAGAAGTTTCCATTTACCCTCTAATCAATATTTCCGCAAATATTGAATTATTCTGAAAGATGACCATTATAAGTTGCAATCAACCAGAAAATTAGTCAAAAGCATCACCATTGTAGACAAATGGTAATTTTATTTGCAAATAACCTCATTCAAATGTACGATAATACTATTTTACATGAAAGCATAATAATAAAATGTAACATTTTTGCTATTGAAATTTTTTTGATGTTCCAATTCATCCCAAAGGGTAAATAAAAATCGCCCTTGCTATTAGTACAGAAATATTAAGTTAGTACAGAAATTTAGTATTGCTTGTGCAATATAGTTATGGGCAAAACATTCCAAGACATCGAAGACTACATTGGGAAGATATGAACCAAGGATACAAATCTCAAAAGATCGGAAGTATCTCGCTGGTAGAGTACATGCGATGATTTTCATTTTGATTGTAAAATACTCCCTCATGCTGCAGTAGAAAACTTCCTCATGAAAACATTGTAAAGAGAAAAAGTATCAATCGTAAGCCATAATGGAGTGTTATGTGGATGCGCAATAGCCTGGGAAATTTACAAACAAAAATTTGTTAGAGAAACCAAAGATATATATTTGCTAATATTAATAATATAAAATTAAGTTTTGTTACCGTATTCAGTTGGAGGGTTGATGATCATGGTGTGTGTAACCAATCAAGCTCAGCAAGAACTATCTTCCAATTCTGTAACAAAAATATTATTATGATGTTCAATGAGAACAATGTATTTGGCGAAAAATTCTTCTTTTTTATATGTTACCTTAGAAAAACATGTTAATTTTGCATCCATATTAGATGTCGCATTTGATTCTACCGATCTTTTTGCAACTTTCTGAAGATAATAATAATAAATAGTTACTGATTTAAATAATCTTAATATGAAAATGATTAATTCTGTATGTCAAGCATACCTTATCAAACCGAATTCTCTTATAATCACGTAGTGTGACATCTATAGTATTGTTTTGAAGCAAATTAACCTATATGTAAAAAATGATTAATAAAAAATGCAATCAAATATATAGGAAAAAAGATTTATTAGTGCCTTACAGTTTTCGACAAATAAGGGTCCTTAGCAGCATTCATCTGTATAAAAATACAAATCAATATCTTAGAAGAAAATATAAAAATCATAAAATGAAATGCAATAGATTTAATATTTTATTACATGTACGTAAATAGCAATGCTTGTCCACATTATGCAGCTCGGTATCATGAGGTAATGGTATACCTGCATGATAGACACACATTGATTTCGAAATTATTTTTAAGAATAAATAAATGAATAAAAATAAACCAAAAGATATAAAGAAAAATTTAAAAAACTTACATATAACAGACATCAGAGATATTATGATTTCTGGATAAATAATGTTAAATGTGTTATTTGAACCAGACTGAAGAAGGACACCAACATGGTCAAAAGACGTGCATCTAGATAGTGCCACATAACGATGTCCATGGCTGAAAATTGGGTTATGCAAGTCTAATCCAACAAAATTCACGGATTGTCCTTGAGATTTGTTAAGTGTCATGGCATAAGTTACACGAACATGAAACTATCGTCTTGTCATATGAATAGGTAATTCTATAGATGGTGGTGACAAAGATATTCTTGGAATAAAGATGTTCATGATGTTTTCTTATACCTGCATTCCACGTAATTATAGCAGGAATATAATCGTGATGTTTTATAACATGGATATGATCTGTTTTCTAGAATATAATTAGCATATTATTAGTGAAGTGTTATAACACGAAAATCACATAATCCTATGTGCATTGAAGGATACCTTATTTTGAGAAAGCTTGCTGGCCAATTTTGTAAATTCCTATGTTCACATACTTGCTAATTTATTCTAGGGATCTGTCACATTTATTTGGCAACTGACACATAATTCACTAATCACAGTTATCTAGCATAATTATCAAGGAACAAATGAACACAGATAATTTACCTTATCCCAAGTTTATGCTAGTTGAATTGAAACTAATTGGGTGCAAGGTGAAACGTGTTAATGAAATGAAATGAAAAAACCTGTTAATGTTAGGTCAAATTGAAACTAATTGGGTGCTAGTTGAAACATGTTAATAAAAAAGCATGTTAATGAAATGCAACTTGATACTAATTGGGTGCTAATTGAAACCTGTTAATGCTAGTTCAAATTATCTGGGTGCTAATTGAAACTAATTTGAAATGCAACTTGAAATGCCAACAATATGGGTGCTAATTGAAACTAATTTGAAATGCAACTTGAAATGCCAACAATATGGGTGCTAATTGAAACTAAGGCTGGCAACTTAAAATGCTAATGAAATGCTAATGATAAATGTGGGTGCTAACTGTAAACGAAAATTGAAATGATAATGATAAAACTTGGGTGCTAATGAATCAAATGTCAAATGTCAAAATCTGGGTGCAAATGAATCAAATGCCAAAATTGAAAACTTGCTGTAACATCACCCAAAATTTGTCAGTAGCTTAACATTTAAATCAGTAGAATTTCTCATCAGGGATTAGTTAATTTTAAATTTAGCATTTGACAGAAATCAGGGATTTTCAACGGGGATAAGCATAAAATTTCAATGTCAAGCATTAGCAGAAACATAACATTTCAACGGAGAATCAGTAGCAAATGCTGTAGTGCATAGCAGATTCAATAAGGCCCGTGTATTCAAATTGAAAAGCAATTTAGACTGTTCTCATAAAATTGAAAAGCAAAAGCATAAAATGTCTAGGGAAAGCATAAAATTTCAATCTTTACGGGCAAGTTTAAGGGCAAGATCCGTGTATTCAGGACCTATTTTAATTATAAAGCTAAAAAGACCACCCCAATCCCATTCGTCCAATTTTTTTAATTATATGGACTATAAACAGTAAATTTAAATGCTGTCATACTACCCATCCTTTTGACGACATTAACGAAGATTGAAATTTACTGTCATGAGGAGAGGGACTATAAACAGTAAATTTAAATGCTGTCATAATACCCATCCTTTTGACGACATTAACGAACGTGGCCCGTGTGAGTCAATTAATTAATTTCGAATGATGCAGATTAACTGTTGGCGTGGCCCGTGAAGATTAACGTGGCCCGTGAAGTGTAGGGCTTGAAAAAAAATTACCGAATCGAACTGGTTCTATTCTGATGTGTAGACACAAATACTTACGGGCAAGGCTAATGAAGTGCAGGGATCAGAAACTGGTTCTAATGCCAAGAGATAATCCCTGGAACACAAATAGAAAGAAGCAAACATTAGCAGTAGACAGAATCAAACTGGGGATCAGAAATACAAAAAAATTACCGAATGAAACCCTAGGGATTAGATATCCAAAGAAAGAAATTGAGAACCAGTTGCATCGAGTATGCAAAAAAGGCCGAATCTCAATAATAATTTGATTGGGATTTATTTATTAGGTCAAAAACTTCAAAAGCAATAATGTTAATGAGATTGATCTTAAACACCATTCTTTTCATGATTAACTTATCTACTGCATTATGCATACATCAAACACGTCGTTCCCTTGGGGAAAAGGCTTTAGAGTTTCCATTCTCATGTTATAAAACACCAATTTATTTTATGACAAACTTATCTTATCAAGAAATTAAATTTTCCTTTCCTTGGGTGAACGGAAACAAAAAATTTAAAATTCCATTGTCATAATCTTATTTTTACATGTTACATACAGGTTTAGGAAGTTCATGAGGGGGGAAATGCTTTAGAAGTTCCATTCTCAGGTTCTTCTTTGTTAATGGTATCACTTATCTAATCCAAAACTTAAATTTTTCTTTCCATGTGCGAACATCTGCACATGCATTAAGAAAAAAGGTTAGACTTCCATATTTCAAATGCCCTAACTTTTCTCATGTTACATACGAATATTGTTAGTATCAAGTGCTTTTACCATAATTGCAAGGCAACTCTTAAACATCTGGAAAAAATGCCTAAGTTGATTCCACACACACAATAAAGTTAGGGCAATATTCCACCGGGCATCGATGTAATGCTTTCTGGTCCACACCCGTATGCCAGAGGAAGTCGTCTACACCACCAATGATGAAAAATCAAGCCATGTGTTTATTTGGTGTTGGAAGCAAGTAGACTCGAGTTATGCCTTCAGGTGTTGATAATGAATTAAATGGACACAAAAAACTAAAACGTGGTTTAAGTCTCCCCCAAGAAAAATCACTTGGTGCGCACGGATCGCCGATCCAATTCCTCTGGATCTGGTAGTGTGTCTTGATTTGCATAATGGCATCAACTGGAGTTCCAAAAAGGTAGCAATGAAGCATAAAATACACAGGAATTACACTAATTTCGTCAACACGATCCGACCCTTGCAAAGCGAAAGTTCTTTGGACATATAGAAAAAACATAATTTAAACAGAATCAATCAACAATAAACATCCAATTAGGGATTCTACATCAACGAGTAAAAACAACTATATTACATCCATCCATAGTAATCACATCTTAAAAATAGCTACGATCCAAACTTGATTGAATCAATCTTATGCTATGTATGGTTAAAAAGGCCACAACTTTCTACCTCCAACCATCTCAGTTATTAGGCAATCAACGCAAATCAAATAATCCCAAACTGCCAAATTTTGTGCTATCTCTAGATCAACGCCCACCAGAATCTCACAAGGAGACATCTAACAACAACTAACAGCGAAAAACAAACAATTCAAAGAGATCATCCTTTTGGGCGGTGGAAACCTCGAGCGCCTCCACATTGAGCGGATCGATTAATGGCGTCGTCATTATCACCTTGTACCGGCCTGCATCATCCTCATCGCCTCCTTCATCTTCTTCTTCCTCGTCGCGTTCTTCTTCTTCAGTCCAATATCTGGAGACCCGACCTCATCCTCCCATTCTCCATCCTCTCTCTCTCTCAGTCGCACTAACCCCATCTCTAGAGATTCAACGAAAGAAAGCCAACGAAAGAAATTGAGAACCAGTTTGATTAGAAATCCAACGAAAGAAATCCAACGAAAGCAAACATTGATTCCAACGAAACCACAGACAGCAGAACTAAACGAAAGACATTGAGAGGGGGGGGGGGGAGAATACCGGAGGACGTCACAGATGAGCACGTCGAAGATGAGAAGAAGGGGAGTTAAGTTTGTGGGAATGATGAAGACATGATTTTTTAAGTTGATAACGTGAAAATGAGTAGGCAACGGTTTTTAATCAGTTTTTATTACCGTTTTTCTTCAAAACGTATTTTGAAATTTGGAGAATTAGATTGTCCTAGTCATATTTTTTAGAGACACATTGGACAAAATGAGACACGTAAGACAAATCTGCCACATAGGACAAAATTCAAAATAAGTCCTGAATTATATTAGAAAATACCCATTTAATCTGAAAACAAACAGTTAACTATTAGTTGCTCCATTTGAGTGATCATAACATATGCAACACATTAAGGTTTGTCGGTGTGACAAATGGCCGTAAGAAACTTTGTCATCAATTCATGGGAGTAATCATTCCGGTCCCATGCAAGCCACCCATTGTTTCTTTTTGTTGCTTCTCAACTTAATATTCCATCTCACTGTACCTATTGTTAAAAATGAGGTGCATAGTTTGGAGTCATTCAATGCCAAAGAAGGTTAAAAGGTTTAGTTTATGTAGAAGCAAAACATGATATAAAAGGTTTAGACAAGATACATATTTCACATCTTACACATTCTAGCCAGAACACTATTGTGTTTATGCACATGCCATCTGCTAGATTAACATTAGTCAACCTACCACAATGTGCTGTGAATTGTTAGTGAATTGTTAATGTTGATTTTGGTGAAGGCCGGACCATGCCAAAAGCAACTGGATCTGTAATAGAGATGTAATAATTGGGATGAGATAACTGCCTAACAAGTTAGTAACTCATACTAAATATCTACACTATCATGAAAATCACAACATAAACCAACAACTGATGACAGATTTTTCTATAAATCATCATCTTAGTCTTCATCCTAAAAATTGATATCGGCTTCATAGATTTAATAGAAAGAATGCTAGATTGTGACTATGTCGGATCGCGATGTTGGATACTTGTTTTTCACGTATAATTCTTTTCCGTCAAACTGAGATCTTTTATATCTCTTCTTATCACTCCTTTCCATGTTTTCTTCAGTATGTATTTCTTTCTCTTGATCTCAACATTTATATATTCTCTTTTAATGGACGTATCAAAAGATCTTTGCTGTATATGATCAAATCATCTCAAGCGTTGTTTTCTCATCTTATCCTCTATAAGGACAACACTTACATTCGCTTGGACATTATCGTTTTTGGTTTATATTTTTTTAATATTGCCACGCATCCATCATAACATTTGCATCTTTACCATACTCATGATCTGTTTATACTTTTTAGTACCAACAAGTTAGTCATGTTTCCATTTCATGCGTATACTTAGGCAAGATAATGGCTTCGAGGGTCAACACCTTAGCCCACATGTGGCATATAGTAGTACGCTACCCTACTAACGACCAATGGTTGGGCAATAATCAAAATTCAAATATTATCAACTTAGTTGATACAATTGGTTCCTTGGTTCCATTGGTATACTTGAATTTTTGAATGGATACAGACAAGAAGTGTGCAATGGGTTAGCCCAAACAATACCTGTGTTAATGATTAATAACCCACTTGATCCAATAACCAACCCATGCTTATGCATTTAAAGTAACAATATGTGAGAAAACATATATCATGATTTCAAGGTATCATGTCCATACAAGAAAAAATGATCTTATTGAAAGGTAACATAACACATGAGTTATGCCACACTATGGAGTCAGGCTCAAGCGTTCCTAAGCTAACTTAGATAATTACCTAATGAGTAATCTCAGGCACACTTTTCCCATACATAATAATATTAATGATAATCATAGTAATAATATAAAAAACCATAAAAGCAAGGATGAGTCCCTGCTTACCAATCAACTTGCATACCGATCTCTGCAAGGAGGTTTCCTGCAAGTTATTCAAATTGATTGCAATTTCTAATTAACCTCCTAATTTTTGAAACTCCATAAAGGTATCACTTTAATATAATTTTAAGACACGACTATAGTGTAGATACCTTTGAAATCCTTGGTAATAGGCTTAAGATAGCTTGCACTACCTTTCAAGGTTTTTTCTGGAAACTATTGACAAGCTTTTAGAATGGGTTTAAAAGTAAATATGGTCTTTTACCAAATCTCAAAATAGTCAAGTGGCTTAACTGTAATTTCTGTTTAGTGGTCTAAATGTTAGATTTTAAACAAGCGTTGGCGTGAAAAATACAGTATCAGGTGACTTTTATCATGGAAATGTAAGAGATATTTCTAAAAAATTAGGGGTCATATCAAATGCTAAAAATATATCTTATATGTTTGTTATATACGTATCTAACTATATATGAATGATAGAGTCATATAAAGCATGTTTAGAGTGTATGTAGCTTGATAAACTGTATTAAATTAGGAATTTGTAACCCGTAACTGATTGCAAAATCTTTTAAATATCTTAAGAATGAAGCCACAAACCCATTAAGTGTTATACCTTCAAAATACGATAATGGAGTAGAGTCAAGATACATGCTTCATAAATGTAAGATGTATAAGAGCAATACTAAAATTTACAAATAGCAATAGATCCCATCGTAAAATATCAAACCAATAATTTGGCAAATTATTAAGCATAAATATTTGGTAATCCGATTTGAATATTTAAGATTACAAGCCAAGCTAATTGTTTTCTTAACCATAACCAACACATGATGAAAAGCAATAAATAAATTAAACCAATAAGTGACAAAACATCAAAAATGAAGCAAATATCTTGTCTCTTTCTTTTTCAAAGTCCAATGACTAATCCTCTACATGATCATACCTTAAAGCATCATCCAAGAATGTCTAACTATTCATGGTTCAATGATTTTAAAGACAACATAAAACAATTTTCCTTTTCCATCGAGGGGTTGCAGTGTTCCTTCCCCTTCGATGATGATGATGCATTCTTATGTCTTTGTTCTTGTGATCTTCCTTCTATAGCCCATATAGGTTTGGACACTTTCTTTCAAGGTAATTAATTATTGAGAAAAACTCGCTATCCGAAGGTCATGTACCATTTTGTTTTTGAAAGCACCATACACTTTGTGACCCTTTCTTCAACATTATAAGTGGCTGAATGAACTCTTTCTTTATTGCCAAGCTTGTTCTTAAGCTTAGCATTGAATATGATAAAGAACAAGTCTGACAACTTCTCCTGACTTACTATTCAACATTAAAGCATTAATTCATTTGGTATTATATTAGAATTTACATGATTTATAATTTGTATTACCATATTGAGGGTGCTTCAGTTCCTTTCATGTTCGGAAGAGCTAGTTGTCAAGTTCAACAATTTGCATAGCCATTTGTTTTGATTCGGAAGCATCGGTCCTATAAAAACTCTATAACATGGCTAGCAAATTATCAAATATATCATGTATTACATATTCTATAATGGACATAAAAAAATAAAAAATAAAAAATAATCTTTTAAAAATTAAAATATATAATTGGGTTCTAATTGAAAACTCTTGCTTGATTCGTTGAATATTCTCGAACAAAAAAATATATTTGGTTTTGATACAAAGGCTACTACTCCCTAATTTTATTCATGAATTGGGGTCCTTCATAGACTTCTAGTGCATGCAATCTAAGAAGCCATCAAAGGTGCGATCTTGTGGTTCTTAACTTCGCATCCCATCTTTTGAATAATATCTTCCACATTGAAAGGTACTTCTTTTCATCGTAGTCAAGGAACAAGGCCCATGGATGTAACTTTATCACCATCTACCATAAAACTTTCATCAAAGGAGTCAAGACCTTGAGGGTAAGATCCATAGTATCTCAAAACTTGTTGTTTAAAATAATTTCTTACACTTACATATAAGAAATTTCAATTAGAGCTCAGGTGACCAATTATAGACATTTAAAGTACTAATAAGAGGAATATGGTTGCCATCAACTCAATAACTCAATGATGAAGTCCCTCCTATGCACATGCCAAAAAGTTCGTTCTCCATTATTATTTAATGAGGCACCGTATATCTTCATATTTGAAAATCCAAACACACAAAAGATCTAGTGAACCCAAAGTGCTTTGCTCGTTGGCATGGTCATTGCAAAATTGCTACAAAATTGTTAAAAATTGCAACGAATCTATATATTAAAACACAACTGTTTTTGAATCCTAGGGTTGACTAGGACAAGCTGATGTCAAGCTGATGTATAAAGAGGTTGATAGAAGAATGGCTAGGATTTAATCTTGGTAAAAGAAGGGTTGAGATGAGTGTTAGGAAAAAGCACCACTTTTTTCCTTTTGTTTTCAAACCCCCCACAATCATTACATTTGCGCAGAATACCACCTATTTTCCCTTTTTGCGAAAAAACCCTCTCATTTCACTTTTTTACCCACACACCATACACACACACACTTATGCACATCCACCCTTCGCGTCGAAGGCGCCTGCTAAATTTTTTACCCTAATTTGTTGTTCCGACTCAAGGGCATCCTCACCGAATTTATTGTTCTACGCTGAATTTTTTGTTCCGCACAAATTTGACTGTAAATAATGTTTGGGAACAAAGATTTCACGAAAGAAATTCTTAAATGAACCGTGCCCACCGGCACGGGTTATGACTAGTATATCTACGATCAAGACAGTTTTGGTTCACTAAATCTTTGGAGTGTTAGGGTTGAGACTATGAAGATCAAGATGAACGATACCGATCATCTAGAAAAATAATTGAGAGGGAATTCCGATGGATTTATCCTCCTTCGCCTCGTATTTTTCTAACAATCCCTTTGCCGCCTTTACATTATTGGTCGTCAGACCCATATCGCAACAATGTCATGCCGAGGCCTGACGTTTCACCGAAGAGTCCAGACAGCATATTCTCCTTAAGATAAGCTGGCATGTGACTTCGGAAGGAAAACTGGTTTTCCCTTTGAACCAATCTTTTTGAATCCATTTTATTCTTCAAATGGAGGTCGATAACTACAAATTTCTTCTTTCCTAATAGAGAATATTCCTTGTCATTCCCTTTTATTCCTAATAGATGCGTCTTAAAAGTCTAATTCATGTTGTTTCTTGTTTACAATAATTGCAACTAATTTTTCGTGTAGAACCATCCACACTATCTTTATAGTCCCAACATGGGTAGTTTCATTTCTTTTTTATTGGCTTGAGCCTTCGGACAACATTTTGCCAAGGTCCTATTATTTACATAACGCCAACAAACAAACATATAGAAATTAGCAAATGATCATGACTTAAGACTATTAATAAGTTGTATCAACTTCCAAATTACCTCCAGCTTACAATTTTCAACAAAATTTAACAATATTTCAATTCCAGCAAATTTCCGCAAATCTCGTCAATAAATTCAATTTTGCAGGAAAATTTTAGCACTATTTTAAACTTTCAGAAAATTCCAACAAATTTCAGCAATAATTACAATAATAACAACAAATCAAATAAATTTTCAGCAATAATTTAATCAAATTTTAGCAAAATAAAGAAAAGTTCAGCAATAAATTCGATTTTCAGCAAATTTCAAAAATATTTTGAATTTCAGCAAATCCTAGTAAATCTCACCAATAATTTCAATTTTCCAGGAAAATTTCAGCAATATTTTCAATTTTCATTAAATTCCAACAAATTCCAACAAATTCCAGCAATAACTACAGTAGTAGCAGCAAATCCAACAATTTACATAAATAATATAGCAATATATTTAATTGGCATCAAAGTAAATAAAATTTTCAACAAAAATTTCAAATTTCAGTATATTCCAGCAAACTTTAGCTTTGGTTCATCAAGATTTGAAAAATCTTACCTTGGATGCGTGCTGACAGCTGTGAGCAAGAGAGAGAGAGAGAGAGAGAGAGAGAGAGAGAGAGAGAGAGAGAGAGATGGCTTGGTGGAAAGGAGAAAGATTGTTGATTTTTGGACACTTGTTGACAAAAAAATCTTACATCTGCCCGCTGCATATTGCTTGTTTGCGACTGATCACTACCACTGCTGTTGATGCGTCTTTTCTCAATTGAGAATATTAAATTGCAGAGGTAGAGAGATCGTTGTCACAGCTGCCTCCATACCCTTTCTCAGTCGAGAAGATGAAACAGAGCATATGAAGAGTATAGATATCGCATTGAGCCCTAACCTCTCTTTCTCCCCTTCTATATATTTGGGTTTTGGTGCGGTTGGGTTAAATTTAAGATCTGCACTCTACGCAGTTATGCACCTAACTCAAATAAAGATAAGTAGTTGATAGAAGAAGCCGACATTTTGGCTGACATTTTGATTCAAAACATAAATGTCGCCGACATGGTCTTAAAAATGCCGCCTGCATTGTAACTCAAGACACATGGCAGTAGGGGGACCCGATATTTTGGCCAACATAACTGATATGTCACTGACATTTAGAACACTGTTTCTACTTCTATTAATATCTTTTCTATAATGAGTTAAATCTGCAATAAATACCCAGCAAAATTCTCTTGTTTGACATGAGTCGAGGGGTTGTTCTTTTGTCAAATCAAGTAACTGCAGACTTGATTATACACTTTTCAAAAATTAGGGGTGTTAATTGCAATTTCCCGTCTAACCTGCAAGAAGAAATCTGACATGATCGTGGTTTTCAATTTGAAATTAAAACTTATAATTGAAATTATTTCAAATCCAAATGACATTCTTAGCATGTTCATGTCGATAGTTTCCCTACTCTATGGCATAATAGATATTATCTTGGTGCCAAATCCTTTCCCCTTTTATTCTTCCACCGTCCATTACTAATTTGCTAGTTTGGGTGGAACGATCGAAGTGCCCCTGGCCATGACAAGTGGCTAACAGGAATATGGCTTCACTTACTAGGAGTTCACCTTAGTCCACTTTACTGCTGCCATATCAAACAACTGATTTTTTTAAAAATAATGCATAAACAGTACAATGACGTGTAATGGAATGGTTTAGGGTTTGTGGTGGGGGATTTTCAAGATTTGGGAAAAGAATTAGCGTTTGATTATATAAAATAGGAGAGACCAAAATAAAAAATAATTTGTAGTTGACATCCTGGTGAATCATATACCGACTCAGGAACCTCAAATGCAAAGAGATTTCATTAGAAAAGTGGGGTTCTCACTAGCTTGGCTAATAATTCTTAATTCATTGATTCCAAAAAGGATCATATAACAATTATTTATAGCCAAAACCATGTGCACCATACATGCCACAAATTAAAATTAAATAAAACATAACTAAAAGGAAACTCTAAAAGCCCAATAAAAGAAAACAGTAAAGAAGTCCAAAATAACTAGAACTTCTACTAAAAAAGTTCAAATAAACCAAAACTAGTCTCATATGCTAGAGTCCGTTCGATTGGACACGATTTTAATGAACTCCAAAGTTTTGTTGCGCTAGGTCATGTATCGATCCACATCATAGAATATGATTGCAAATTATATAAAAGCTCCTTTACAACAATTCAAATTCTCAAAGGAAGTCCAACATTTCTAGTACATCTAATAATGTTATTACACCATATACTATTACTATTAACACCTTAATTATAACCTTGTAATTTTATCATTGACATCTTAATGATAAACCTTATAATTTTAGCAGTTGTTAATGAGACTGGATGTTCTAATAATGAAGTTTCCTTAGATTAACTTGAAAAGGAGATTAGTTGCTTTATATCTTTGATTTAGATCTGTTCGCGTTTGCGCTGCAAATGGTTTTGAGTTATGGCACAAAGACTAGGACATACTGACACAGACTTGGACATATTGACAGATGCACTGCATGACACACGCCACATTGGCTGCTGAGAAAAATTCTCAAAGCACACTTAAAAGCATCATGTCCAATACGTATGTCTAGCTTTGTCAGACAAGACATGGTTCTGTGATTCCGTCCTACCTTGGTGAATGATGTTGTAATGTGATTGATATGATCCAGATATGAATTCGAGATAAAAATATGGTTTCTAGTGGATTTTGGGGGTGAAAGATGTGATTTTTAGTGGAAAGGTGGGATTTTTCGGGTTAGGAAGAGAGATTTTGGGGGGAAAGTTGGAATTTTTATCAGTAAGAAGCTGAAAATAAAAGAAGATACACATGATAGTTGAGTTCTTTCGAGAGAAACTCGCTCTCCTAACTTTGGATTCGAGATCAAAGCTTAAATCTTCCAAACTAGCTTTTGCTTTGAAGGAAAAGCCTAAACCTCCAAGATCTCTGGTTTCTTCTACAATATTCGACATGAAATCCCTAATTCTAGCCGTCGCCTACAAATACTAATATGAAAATAATCAAAATTACACAAAATCTCCTTAAACTCTGAAAATTACAAAATGACCCACTAAAAAATGATAATTTACGAAAACGTTTCCGAAACTCCAAAACTCCATATCTTCATTTTTGAACGGTCCTATCATTACTTTGCCTTCGAAGAACCACCTTGTCCTCAAGATGGTGCATATAGTCTGTGGGCATTTTACTCCAAGTGAAGATGCTCGTCTCCGGCTGTCTCATCTCACTCCTCTTCATCTTCGCCTGCAATCAATAGTTGTAGAGTACGATTGCGACAACAGTGCTTTGGGGTTCTTTAGGATGAACTTTTCATCAGAGCTGAAACACAATCCAATGGACCGCTTGTCCCTCATCTTATCATCTGACATGCGTCGAAATTACCCTTCTGGCCATGGCTCACTGATCTTTTCTTTGTTGGGCTGGCCTCCTCCTGCTAGTGCCTTATGCTCTCCTACCTGCTCTTGGCTGCAAAGAATAGATCCATTTCATGCCCCCTTGTCCCGTCGCTCATCTGCTAGCCCATCCTCCACCATCTGTGCCAAACGCATCTTGTCCTGTCTAACAACCCTCTTTGTCTCTGTATGCGTAACTCCATTCGTATGCTTGGTTTGAGGCCCTTCATGAAACATCCTTCTAAGGACTTTCCTGACACTCTCTGCACATAACCTGTCAGCATCTCAAACTCTTGATATATTTCCTGGCCGTTTCCTCCTGTCTCAGTACGTAGAGCTGTTCATACAGGTCCTTCCCCTGAGTCTCGCGAAACCGGTCAAACAGTCAATCTTTGAATTCCTTCCACGAACGAATATGACGTTGCTGCTCTCTTTATCAGTACCAAGATAGTGCTTACCCTCTAAACATATTTCTACTGCTTAAGTTTCGCCATTTCAGTAAGGTGCGTCACCTCAAGTATCTCTCTGTCATGTATATCCACTCATTTTGGTCTTCTCTCTCAAATATTATCATCTTTAACTTCTTAACCCGTTGTCGGTGTTAAAATCTATAGGTACTACTCCGTCTACTGTATGTCTATAATAAGGGAATGATAAGTGTCGCGTCGTATCTTCCTATGTTACCCATAGCCTGCCCGCGGTCCACGAATACCTTGAGGCTCTTCCACATCATACTTAGGTCCTGGAAGCTGCCCACAGTCATCGTCGAAGTCTCGGCGGGCCCCCGGAAGTCGCGGGACACCTGGATGAACCATCTTTGACTCGTCGGGCCTTTGCCGGGCTGCCAGAGGACCGCGCGGGTCCTGGCAAACTTGTAGGGACCCAGCAGACCCCTGGCAGACCTGCAGGGACACTGCAGGGGCCGGGTGCCCCTGCCAGTGCCATGCAGGGGCCGTGCGCCCCTGTCGAAGGTCTGCAGGGGCCGATCACCCCTGCGGATGCCTGGCGGACCTGTAGGGACACTGCAGGGGCCGGTGCCCTTGCTAGTGCCATGCAGGGGCTGGACGCCCCTGTCGAAGGTCTGCATGGGTCTGTCGGCCCTGCAGGTTGACTGCAGGTGCTGAGCGGCCCTGCAGGGGACCACATGGTTTCTGGTGAAAAGCGACTAGGGTTTCCCGCTTCGTGGGATCTTCTTCTGCTTCCTCGAAGTAGTCGTCGGCATTGGACGACAATCCTTCAACGTATTTCTCCACGTCTTCCTTGCCCTTTGTCAAAGACTTCGCCTTTTGCACTTGATTTGGTTTGTTGCTCAGATCTGAAATCTGGGTCGTCTTTGGATCTGGAATTCGCTACGAGTTTTGTGATGCGATCATTACATACGAGAGAAGGATGCGCAAACATGATGTCCATGAGCCGCGGGAGCCTAAGGGGTGAAACTTCTATGCACACAACAAGCTGGAAGGAAATTGCTATGCACACAACAAGCTGGAAGTGAATTGCTTTGCATACTACAGTAGGGGTTATAAAAGGCCAGCCGGCCCTAGTTTTCTTTATGTTGAATATTGATATTTTGTGAGTGTTCTTCGAGAATTCTTAGGTAGATCTAGGAGAGAGCGGACATCTTCGCATATTGGCGTCTTGGGAGGGCGATTATCCCCTTTAAGTGTAATCAATCTATCTTCTATTTAGTTTTTATTTAATAAAAATAGTATATTTTCTTGGTTCCTATCATTTTGGTATCAGAGCCCCTGTAGGGGCCCTGCAGGGCCCGACAAGGGCCCAGGAACACCTGCAGGCTCCTGCAGGGGTCCTGCAAGGCCTGACAGCCTCTTTAGCAACGACGACGGGCCTTCCGATGCGGCAGACAGCGAGTTTTCGACTTTCTGGTCCTAAAACAGCGAACATTCGAGCTTCCGGGAGGGCGACATGGGTCCCAAGGCCATTGGTTTTCAGTTCAAAGTCCTTCCGAGCGCCAACATTTCAGTTTGTGGATATAGAGGACCTTCAGATCTGACTGGTGACGACCGTGGCTTTCGTTTGGGCGTCGATGAAGGCGGTGGAGACCAATCATACACTTTTGATCCTGGAGGAGGCTTGCGCGCACTTGGAGTAGGGCCTCCGCGGACTTCATGCACCACCTTGAGGATAAGGTGGATTTTTGGGACGGAGTAATGATGCGATCATTATATACGAGACAAGGAGGTGCAAACATGATGTCCATGAGCCGCGGTAGCCAAATGGGTGAAACTTTTTTGCACACAAGCTGGAAGGAAATTGCTATGCATACAGCAAGCTGGAAAAGAATTGTTTTGCACAGTACAGTAGGGGTTATAAGAGGCCAGCCGGCCCTAGTTTTCTTTATGTTGAATATTTTGTGTTGATATTTTGTGAGAGTTCTTCTAGAATGCTTAGGTAGATCTAGGAGAGTGTGGACGTCCTCGCATATTGGCGTCTTGGGAGGGCGATTATCCCCTTTAAGTGTAATCAATCTATCTTCTATTGCAGTTTTTATCTAATAAAAATAGTATCTTTTCTTGGTTCCTATCATTTTGTTGTGCTAGGGCTGGTGTGAAACTCCATCATCATCCCCTTTTGACGCCTTTAACTGATCGTCCATTGTCTCCTTTAGTTTAGATCCGAGGGAATTCATCATCGATCTCATCTCCTTCGTCGATTTCTTCAATTCTCATATTTCGGTTTCAAATTTCTCCTCCAAAACTTCAACCCTTTTCTTCGTCTCCACCGTTGTCATGGATCATAGCGTTTTGATACCAATTTAATACGATACAGATCTGAATTCGGGATAAAAATATGATTTTTAGTGGATTATGGGGGTGAAAGATGTGTTTTAATGGAAAGGTGGAATTTTTAGGATTAGGAAGAGGGATTTTGGAGGAAATGTGGAATTTTATAATAAGAAGATGAAAATAAAGAATATACAAAAGATAGTTGACTTCTTTCGAGAGGGACTTGCTCTCCTAGCTTTGAATTCGAGATCAAAGCCTAAATCTCCCAAGATTAGCTTTTGTTTCGAAGGAAAAGCCTAAACCTCTAAGATCACTAGTTTATTTCATAATATTCGACATTAAATCCCTAACTCTAGCCGTCACCTACAAATACTAATATGAAAATAACTAAAATTACGGAAAACCCCTCTAAACTATGAAAATTACAGAATATTGAAAATTCACAAAAACTGAAAATTTATGAAAACGCCCCTGAAACTCAGAAACTCCATAACTCCAGATCTCTCCTTTTTGCGCGGTCCTATCAGTGACCCAACACCTACAGCCATCCAAGCACTTTGATGCTTGACCAATGCGGTGCATGTTGTTCATAAGTTGGTGATGCAAACCCTAAGCTGATTGGAACTCCTTGATTGATTTACTAATTAATATAAAGAAATGATGCATAGATGTGATGCGGTGCGGCAGCCCTAATCGCATCAAGATGCAAATTAGGAGTCCATATACTTGGCCTCCAAATAAAGTAACAGTCCCTTAAGTCTTTGTAGCAGCACTTGTTGACTTGTTTCAATCTTAATGCATATATTTTTTGTCGAGATTTATGACTTTCAAATTTGATTTACATCATCATGCTTACTTTTTATGTAATTGTTTTGAGTTATTTTATACCTGAGTTTATGCGTGTGTTGCATCTACACCTTTTTTATATTGTGAATCTTTAGGAGTTGGTGCATCCACTTACCTGTATCATATTGTATCTCCATCAATGCACCTATTCAAATTTTATTTGGCAAGATAGTTTAAATTCTTTGTTTAATTTTTCTTTTACACACAGAGGCCTGCCACCGAGATGCTTCGATTTATTAACAAGTTTAAGTCAGATTTTGGTGGACAAATTGTTTCGCTCGAGCGTGTTCAACCTTCTTTGGATCACGTACCACACCGGTAGACAGATTTCCGTTATGCATGCTGTATTTCATTCTCTTTTTGATTTGAGCTGAGTTTTAATTTATATATTTATTATGCAATGGTGTTGCTAATGTCAAGAAGAAGAATGGTAAAAGCCTAAATAATACTTTGCGGGAACTATTAGAGTAACATACACCCACGTGTGAATTTATATAATCTAATGCGTCAAGAGAAAATTGTATGATGCAAATCTTTTATGCATTCTAGTGTGTACAATCACTATAAATTAATACATAGATCATTAAGGTGCATTAGTAGGCATCTATCAAAAGTATTGCTTGGTTTGACGTAATACCTAGTTACTTACAAATTACGAATGTCTAAGAGTAAGTGATGCCAAGGAAGAAGATGCTATGTGCATATGGAGTTTCATCTTATATGGAAAGAAGACATTGATGGTATTCATCTGCCTATACAAGCAATAGCAATTACGAACATGGTTCATACTTTCTAGTTCATAAATGACCCAATTGCTCATAAAATTCAGAAATGGAAGACTATTGGTAAAATAGGATTTGTGTTCCATCTTGGCTACTTGTTAAAATGTCCAGGAGCACATCATGAGTATTCATTTAGCCAAACAATTAAATGCCAATCTGAAATTAGTTCAGATCATCAAGTTCTACTGCACAACTTGGGAAGTACTATTATAGTTATTATGTAGTTCCCTGTGATCTCATTTTCTGCATGCCATGATACTTTAATGTAATTTCATGTACATATTTAAACGGATTATTCAAGGCTTTCCTTCTTGTTTCAATATGAGGCTTCACAAAATTGCTTAAACGTGTAGGGATGGTGATCAAACTGGTTAGGGTTCTGATCCCACCTACTCTAATATAAGTAAGCGGACACAAGCAGTGTTGACAATGTGGTGATAAATATTTTTCTTCTATATTTTTTCTCTTTTTTCCTTGAAGGTCGGTGGCGATCAGTTGGGGTTGTCGGGGCCTTTGCAAGGGTCAATGAGGGCATTTGGGTGTAACATCCTTAAGGGCTAGAGGGTTAGAATAGAAATCTGTTGGATTTCATCTTGTATGAGAATTTATTAGAACAAACTACATTCCAAAGGATAAAATTTCTTTGGATTACAATTTTGGATACCATATTAATTCCGTCATATAGTATTAATTTTTGTCAAAAAGTAGCTTTATGACCAAAGAAAATCCTTTGGACTAAAAAAAGAGATCAAGACTCCTTTTTAGTCCAAATATTTTGGCCTACCTTTTGAATTACACTCCTTTGGACTTATTATCAAAAAATGACATCCAAACAATCTAATTCTTCGGGTTGCCTCAATTGATTAGAAAAAGGGCATCTATGATTCTAATCCTTTGTATTGGGGCTATCCAAACATGTCTAAGGGTCAGCAAATCTTGACAAGACTTCGCAAGCTTCAGAGATGGCTGGCGAGCGTCGACAACTTGAGGGCAGCCAAGAGAAAGCATTTGGGTGTTTTTGTTGCAAAGAGGATAAATGAACAAATTGTGGCCCTAAATATAATGGGGGCCAAACTTAAAACTGTACCTGACAAGAATAAACTGCCCCAAACACAGCTTTTGGTTGATGATATGTATCATTTGATATGAATATTTGTTGATATATTGAATTTATTTGATATGAAAACCATATCTTATGATATTTGACGTTGTCAATTATGGTCATCTTACGTTGTCAAATATGGTCATCTGATACCTGATATGTATCAAATCCCTTCAAATCCTGTTGTCTTGTATGATACATATTGCATATCGTAAGATATTGATAACTATGATTGGTGATATTTGGTGGCATGGGTCAGTCGTTGCAATGGGTTGGTTTGGTGTAGTATGAGGCAGTTCAACGAAGCAAATAGTTTTCTTGTTTCTTATCCACTGACGCACTGTACATTTAAAGACTTTTTCCTGGATAAGAGCAAGCACTCCTCAATTAATCTTAAACTTAAAAATGAAGGATTTGAAGTAGAGCAAGATCTTTTGACCTAAATAGATCAAGAGTTAATAAATATTGGTAAGGGGACAAAAAGATAGATTAAAGCAACATCTTTTGACCTAAATATATCAAGAATTAATAAATATTGGTAAGGGGACAAAAAGATGGGGTAGAGTAGGATGATTTCGCACCTCTGGATGTTAGATATCGCAGCCAAGATGCATCACACATCATACACTTCACTAGAGGACAAGTCCATCTAGTATGATTTCCATTATTTTCTTCGTTTCATTACATTTTTTGCTTCATGCTGACACCATTATATGTTTTCATTTTTTGATGCCTCGCATCATTATGTTTTTTTCTTGCTTTATAGCCAAAAGCATGATTAACACAATGAATCTTACAATTCCAACATGGCAATAAGTGCTCTCAACATGACTTTTCAACAAATGTTACAATAAATGAGACATGCAACTCTTGTATAAACCAATCATATTTAATCCAACATGAAAACATATGCAGTCAAATATATTACATGCAATTAGTATGATTCCTGAGGGCCATGTGGGAAATAAATAACACATGGAGATGTGCCTGGCTTGTTTTGTGCAGCTTGAATAGATTCTTTGCTTGTAAAGTTTGTACCCTGATGGCCTTGTTCTATTCCAAGAACCTTTTTTGTTGTTCATAGTGGTAGAATACTTTATTTATCAGAAGTACAATTGATCAATAATTCACCAAAACAACTGAAAGTATGGAGTTGTTCTAATCAAAGATGGAATGATTTAATGCTGTTAAAGTTGATGACAGTGGAGAGAATCAATGGTTCTTCAAACTAGGGTGGATCTATCAAAAGAATTCCTTTTGGACCTACCATACCAATTAATTATCTTTCCTTGATCCTTTCAGTTAATATTGACTAAATTAGAAATATATCAACAAACATGCATATGTATATTCGACTAATTTAGGCACATATTATAATACTGATAAACTGATGGGTTGCGGGTTTACACCCGCCACAGATTGGGCAAACTGCACGCGCTTGGAGCCGGCCGCGCCTTAGGGGTGTATTCGTCCCCATCTAATTTTATTTTAATGGCATACTTGTAATTAGATTAGAGGGGGTTTTACTATTAAATTAGGGCTAGCCGTCATTGATGTTTTAATTCTTGTTATTGATATTTTGTGAGTTCTTCAAGAGTTCTTCGAGGGATCTTAGGAAAGTGCGGACGTACTCGCTTATCGGCGTCTTGGAAGGGTGGTTGCCCCTAGAATTGTAGCCAATCTATCTTTTATTCGCTGTTTTGAGCAATATAATTTCAGTTTTAGCTTGATTCCTATCAATTTGGTATCAGAGCATGTAACGATTCATGGCAGCTTCGACAAGATCACAACACAATTGAGGCTTTGGAGGCGAAATTTACGAGTGAGATCGACGAGATCAAGAAATCGTTAGCGGAAAACGATGAATACATGTCAAGGTTGACGGCTTCCATCGAAAAATTAACGCGAGGCAAGAGAAATACGACAAAAAATTCACGCAATTAATTTTTCAATTGACGACAAATGCGGGAAAGGATGGAAAGGTAGAGGGAAATCCTAAATCAACGGGAAATGCGCCACCTTTGGTCAAAGGGAAGGAAAAAGAGGAGATTTTTGATGCGGATCTCGCTCCCGAGGAGGAAGTCGTTGAGGAGGAAGATGGAGCGCCGTGGATGATGGATTATTGAGAGGCAATACAACGGAAGGCGGAGGAAGCAACGAGGGGGGCGGTGGACCTAGCCGCCGCTCCCAAGATGCGCGCCAGATTGAGGGAGGGCCGCGGGAGCAGTATTTGACTCCCGCGGGCCCCCAGAAGGGAGACGGGGGTCGGCGCACCCCAGGGTCGCCTGGGCTCGGCATAGGGGGGCCAGCCTATGGCGAACCCCATGGCCCCCTGCTGGGCCGCGGTGGCCCCGGAAGCCACCAGCAGGGCCCAGCGGCCCCTGTGCAGGGCCGCTGGGGCCCCGAGGCTCCTTGATAGGGCCCTGCAGGTCCTCTGCAGCGCCGCGGGGACCCTGCCGACAGCAGATGAGCCCCCCGCGGGGGGTGGGCAGCGACACACGATCATTTGCAGGGTTCGGGGGATTTTCCACCCTTTTAGAGGCCCATGCTTGTGGTTTTGACGGTGAATTTGATCCCGGTGAGAGGCATGAGTACTATGATGACGACGGGGGTTTCCGGGACCCTCCCGACCCTTCGGTACGACGATGAAAGAGAGGACACCCTCCAACCTACACCTATGAGGGGCGCCCCAGAGACCGCGGAGGAGGATACATAGGCTATCAGGAGTAGCACTGGGGCCAAACTGGAGGCTACGATGGGCGAGGAGATGGGCTCCGAGGGGGGCCTGATGACCAGTGGAGGGGACCACATGGAGGACACGAGACACACCAGGAGAGGTGGCAGCACTACCACCAGCCTAGATATGACGGATGACGATGAGACCAGATGGGATTCAATATGGACAGACTGAGGAAGTTGAAGATGCCTATATTCGATGGGGTGGACCTGGTCTCGTGGGTCTATAGAGCGGAGATATTTTTTAGAGTCTCCCGCATGACTGAGGAGCAGAAGCTGGAGGCAGCAGGTATCTGTCTGGATGGAAAGACCCTCGCGTGATTTCAGTGGAAGGATGCGAGGTGTTCTTTTCGCTCGTGGGATGATATCAGGGACTAGACGGTGGAGAGGTTTAGAGACCCCCACCTGGGGAACGGGCGGGAGCAGCTACTATCACAGGAGGGCACAATGAGAGACTATTTAGAGAGGTTTGAGGCCCTATCGGGACAGTTGCACGGGGTGACAGATGAGACGATGGAGAGCACCTTCATGAAGGGGTTGAAGGCCACTATTCGAGCGGCGGTGCGCATGCAGAAGTCTCAGAGTCTGATGGAGGCCATGGAGTACGCTCAGATGGCGAAAGATTGTCAGTTGGAGGAGAGGAAGGCCATGAGTGGATGGAGTGGACCTGCAGCCCGTAGCCAGCCAGCGACAGGTGGACAACATAGAGCTACTACAGGAGCGGATTCGGCTACCAGGGAGAAGACAGGGGAGATGAGTAGTGCACCACAAGCTGGGGGCAGTTCAGGCGGATGACGGATGCGAAGGTGAGGGAGAATCGGCAGAAGAGCTTGTGTTTCAGATGCGATGAGCGATTCACACCGGGTCACAGATGTGCGGGACGCAAGCTCCAGGTGCTACTACTCGAGGACGATGATGACGAGGCTGACGTCGAGGATGAGACCGCTGAGGCAGAGGAGGAGCCTGAGGGCGAGCAGTTAGACGTGGCAGAGGTGTCCCTTAACTCCGTGGTAGGGTTCACACCGAACCATACCATGAAGTTGAGGAGGGAGATCGGCGACCATGTGACTGTGCTTATTGACAATGGGGCGACCCACAACTTCATTTCCAGGAGAGTGGTGGCCCAGCAGGAGCTTCAGCTGACCGACTGTGGTAGTTTCAGTGTCATAATGGGGACATGGAAGAAGAAGAGCAGTCAGAGAGTTTGCAGAGGGTTGATACTGACACTACAGTGGATACATGTGATCGTAGACTTTTTGCCGTTAGACATGGGGAGCACCAACGTCATCTTGGGCATGACATGGCTGCAGACATTAGGGGAGATGATGGTGAATTGGAAACTACTCAGGATGGATTTCAGGAGGAGGGGAGAGCAGTCACACTACAGGGGGACCCCAGTCTATGCAGAGTATTGGTCTCTCTGAAGACCATGGTGAGGACCATTCAGGTGGAGGGCGGTGGATTCTTGGTAGAGTTACACTCATTGACGGGAGAGGGAGGCGCTGGGGCCAGTGATGAGCAGCCCATTCCCGGAGAGGTGCAGCGTCTGATGGAGCAGTTTGAGGTCTTCCAGGAGCTTAGGGGTCTACCACCACCGAGGGATCATGGGCACGCCATAGTACTATGGGAGGGCGTGTCCACCATTAGTGTGAGGTCCTACCGTTATCCCCAGCACCAGAAGGACGGGATCGAGAGGATGGTGGCGGAGATGGTGCAGGCGGGAGTGATTCAGCCTAGTGTGAGTCATTTTTCCAGTCCAGTAATGTTAGTGAAGAAGAAGGATGTGAGCTGGCGCTTTTGCGTAGACTACATGGGTTTGAACAAGGAGACAGTGCCAGATAAGTTTCCTATACCAGTTATTGATGAGCTCTTGGATGAGTTACATTGGACAACCCTATTCAGCAAGATAGACCTCAAGTCGGGCTACCATCAGATCAAGATGCGGCGGGAGGATGTGTCCAAGACGGCGTTCAGGATGCATGAGGGCCACTACGAGTTTCTAGTCATGCCTTTTGGCTTGACTAACGCACCGGCTACCTTTCGGGCCCTAATGAATAATGTATTCCGCCGTTACTTAAGGTGATTCGTACTCGTTTTTTCGATGACATATTGGTGTATAGTCATACCTTGGAAAAAGCACTTGGACCACCTACATGTCGTGTTTCAGGAGCTGCAGTACTATCAGCTGTTCGCAGACAGCCACATGTGGAGTATCTGGTACATGTGCCAGCAGATGGGGTGTCAGCAGACAGAGCAAAGATATCGGCGATGCTAGACTGGCCGCGCCCCACCACACTCAGGGGGTTGCGTGGTTTTCTGGGGTTGATACGTTACTATCGCAGATTTGTGGATGGGTATGGGACGATAGCCTGGCCGCTAACCGAGCTATTGAAGGACCAGTTCCATTGGGGTGAGGAGGCGATACCATCATTTGAGGCCCTGAAGAGGGCCATGACCACCGTGCCAGTTTTGGCGTTGCCGAATTTTTCCAGACCCTTTGTGGTAGAGGCGGACGCATCGGGACATGGATTGGGAGCAGTATTGATGCAGGAGCAACGTCCCATTGCGTATTTCAGTCAGGTGTTGACTGCTAGAGCCAGACTGCGGTCTGTCTACGAGAGGGAGCTGATGGCCATAGTCATGTCTATTCAGAAGTGGAGACCGTACTTATTGGGGAGGAGTTTTCTGGTGCGCACAGATCAGCGAAGTCTCAAATACTTATTAGAGCAGCGCATGGTAGCAGATGAGCATCAGAAGTGGCTGCGAAAGCTGATGGAGTACAGTTTTGAGATTGAGTATCGTCTGGGGTTAAAGAACAAGGCAGCTGACACACTTTTGCGGCGAGAGGAGAAGGTAGAGTTGGTGGCCCTGGTAGTTTCAGTTCTCCAGAATTGGGAGCCATTGCAGCAGGAGGTGGAGCAGGACCAAGACTTGGCATACATGTGGCGCTATTACATGGATCTACATAGTACCCAGGGTGTTCTATTCAGGACAGACGGTTACTGCATTGGGAGAGATTGGTTCTACCGTGGACTTCGACATACATATCGACCATACTCTAGGAGTTCCACAGCAGCGCAGTAGGAGGACACTCTGGGGTCCTCAAGACCTACCAGAGACCGACGAGGGAGGTTTACTGGAAGAAAATGAAGGATGTGGCGAAGATGGTTGCAGAGTGTGAAGTTTGCCAGCGTCACAAGTACCAGGCTATGTCCCCGAGAGGATTACTACAGCCGCTGTCTTTGCCCGATCAGGTGTGGGAGGACCTCTCAATGGACTTCATTGATGGACTGTCGAAATCGAGAGGCTATACAGTCATATTTGTTGTGGTCGATCGCCTCAGCAAGTATGCGCACTTTGTACCACTTCGGCATCCGTACAACGCAATATCGGTGGTGGAGACTTTTGTGAGAGAGGTCATTCGCTTGCATCGACCCCCAAAGTCCATTGTCTCAGATAGAGACAATGTGTTCCTTAGTAGATTCTGGCAGGAGCTTTTCAGGCTTTAGGGGACAGTGTTGAGACGGAGCACAACCTACCACGCGCAGACAGATGGTCAGACGGAGGTGGTCAACCGGAGTGTGGAGACTTATCTGCGGTGCTTTATTTCAGAGAATCCCAAGGAGTGGGCTCGTTGGCTGTTTTGGACGGAGTACTGGTATAATACATCTTATCACACAGGAGCTCAGACGACACCTTTCAGGATCATGTATGGCAGAGACCTTCCGCATTTACTGCATTATAGACAAGAGACGACACCGGTATCAGATGTGGAGGTATTTGGCAGAGAGAGATCAGATTTTGGAGGAGCTGAAGCTCCATCTGGCTAGGGCTCAACAGGTTATGAAGACGAGGGCGGACCTACACCACATAGATGTGCAGTTCGCAGTAGGAGATATGGTGTACCTGAAGCTGACACCCTACAGGCAGAGATCCTTGGACAACTGGAGGAATGAGAAATTAGCGCCGTGTTACTTTGGACCTTTCAAGGTCGAGGCCAAGGTGGGACCAGTGGCTTACAGGTGGAGACTACCCCCAGGATCTGCTATCCATCCAGTATTCCATATGTCGCAGCTGCGTCAGGTTATCGGAGACCACACACCATCGCTTACCCTTCCGGAGACACTGACTGAGAATATGGAGTTGACGTTGGAGCCTGAGGTGCTGAAGGACGTCCGTAGAGGGAGCACAAGAGAGCGTGAGGTTCTGATACAGTAGAAGGATTTGCCAGAGCACGAGAGCACGTGGGAGCCCACAGACGTGATGACGAAGCAATTTCCAGATTTCCACCTTGAGGACAAGGTGGCTCTTTTGGGAGGGAGTAGTGATGGGTTGCGGGTTTACACCTGCTGCAGATTGGGCAAACCGCGCGCGCGCTTGGAGCCGGCCGCGCCTTAGGGGCGTATTCGTCCCCCTTGCATCTAATTTTATTTTAATGGCATACTTGTAATTAGATTAGAGGGGGGGTTTACTATTAAATTAGGGCTAGCCGTCATTGATGTTTTTATGCTTATTATTGATATTTTGTGAGAGTTTTTCGAGAGTTCTTCGAGGGATCTTAGGAGAGTGCGGACGCACTCGCTTATCGGCGTCTTGGGAGGGTGGTTGCCCCTAGAATTGTAGCCAATCTATCTTTTATTCGCTGTTTTGAGCAATATAATTTCAGTTTTAGCTTGATTCCTACCATAAACACACATAATTAAATGAATTCCAAGTTTTTCTTAAGACTAATATTCTTTATTTCACTCGTTTCTCTTTGTGTTGTGTCTTATGCATATCAGATTGGACATAAAGAAATCTATTGACATTTGTATTTCTTTTATCTCCAACGGTATAAATCTTTATACAATATGAGTCTTAAGGGGGTATGAAAATTAAACTATTTGTTTTGAAACCCCCGCACCCAAAAAAAGATAAAGAAACAACCAACCAACACACATGAAAATGAATGTTCTCTGCGTCTGCCCTTGCTTCAGACTCCCCAAACAAACAAACAGTTGCTCAAACTAATTGAAGGCTAGGTAGAATAAAACAACAATGTAGCTGATATGATTTGGGCTTGATTTCTAGAAAATTTGTGATATGCCAATGATGGGTGGGATGCCTACAAATGATGCGTGATTCTTTGCATGCATAGATTGTCATGCTTAGGATTTGGCTTAGATTGTCATGCTTAGGATTTGTTATATTTTTATAACTGTTTTCGTTGAACTAGTGGAAAATTACTATATGGAGGGAGAATCCACGGAGAATTAATCCACAAGAGTAGTGTTGGCATTGAAGGTACTCAATTCAAAGTACAATGACATAATGTCATGAAATTAGAGAATTTTGTGTAGGAGTGCATCTAATAATAGTCACAAAGGATCCTGGTGTAAGGTACTGTTATAAAATGGTTTCTTATGTAGTTACTGTAGTTTTGGCCAATGTTTCATGCTCATCAAGCTCATCTGTAAACTCACAATGTTGAATAAATTTTTTTGATAACGATTCACTATTATGAAAGGATTTGTAAGGGATTTAGGGATAAAATTAGGGTTCTTATTGAGGAAAGTGGAGATACAAGATAGATAGTTGGCCTCGATTCGAGAGGAGGACCGTCCACGGCCTTCAATACGAGAGGAAGGCCGATCTCCAACTAATCGAAGGTTTCTACTCCTAATCTCTATTTAATTCTCGCTCAAATTCAGCATAGAACTCAATTACCCCAGCCCCATACATATAGTAGACCTAATTTGCTAAAATTACAGCATTGTCCATGGTGCCCAAAATTACAGTTTTGCCATTGGTTCAGCCCTCTTTGCTTTCGCTGCTGATTTGCCGTCCTTGCCCTATCCTTTTGTCGCTACACCACTTTCACTACGAGTCTAACATTACTCCCACTTCAAAGAACCACCTTGTCCTCAAAATGGTGTTATGAAATCTATATGGCACACTACTCCAAATGAGGGCGTTGGTCCCCTTCTCCATTGTCCTTAT
Organism: Scilla litardierei; assembly: GCA_030789695.1. NCBI lineage: Eukaryota > Viridiplantae > Streptophyta > Magnoliopsida > Asparagales > Asparagaceae > Scilla > Scilla litardierei. The sequence continues at coordinate 62,042,906 of CM061130.1, read as the reverse complement.
CAGCTGCTATGTCCTTGCCTTCATCATCCTCGACAACCAACACCTGAAGAGCACGATCCTTGCAACAGTGTTCTGGCCTAAACCTCTCGTCACATCGGTCACATAAACCCTTAGTGCTCTTTGGATCTCTGCCTCCGTGAGACGTTTAAACCTGCTGTCAGTTCGAGCCTCGTTCTTCTCATGACCTGTCTGAATCCCTCCCGGCTGGGACTTCTGTACCTCCATCGTGACATTAGTGTGGGGGTGACCCCGCTTTTTGCTCTCCTAGCAGCCCACTCAGTTGTATTCTTGTTCTCCACCATCTGCGCCAGCTCTATCGTTTCACCAAGTCCCCTTGGCCTCAATATACGTAGATGCTCGCTTCAAGCCCCTTCATAAAAGTTCCTTTTAACACCACTTACGTATCTCCCTTACCTGGCCCGAGAATATCTCGAACCTCTCCCTGTAATATCTGACGGTGTTCTCTTGTTTGACAGCAAGGAGCTACCCGTGTAGATCTCTCCTTGAGTGTCTCGAAATCGGTCCAGCAAGTAGTCCTTGAACTCCTCATATGAACGAATATGCTGTCTCTGCTCACTCTACTAAAATCAGGGCAATATATTTCCCTCTGAACATATACATGTTGACATCAGCTTCCCTGCATCTATCAAATGATTCACATCGAAGTATCTCTCTGTACGATAGACCCATCCATAAGGGTCATCACCCTCAAAGACGTAAATCTTCAGTTTCTGAATCTTATTGTCAACGTCTAAACCCTCCTTCCCGCTCTTCAACTGGCATGCCTATAGTGGAACTGCTGGTAGGTGTTCTGTTGTGTGGTGGTAAGAACTCCAATCTTCCTAAACAAAACTCTTTTTGCGGCACCGTCGTCTCCTCGTCCTTTGTCAAACCACCGCGGAGCTCCTCCACCCTCGTCGAAATCACGTAGAACTCTCCTACCATTGCCATTGTCCCCGAAAGGGTAGCCAACCCCTGTGGGTTGTGTCACAGACTTGGTCTACTCTTCACCAATGGCCATGCAGTACTAGCTCTTGCTCCCCTTGAAGAACTAGCTCAGCCTTACTCCGACGCTCTGCGGAAGAACGAAAAGCTAGATGACTTTAAAATTGAGAAGAACAAAGGGAAGAACACCCAAAATTAGAAGAACTCTCAAGGGAACTCTTTATTACTTAAGATTGCTTTCCAACTTTGGATGGTTTACAAATGAGCCAAGCTCCCATACATATATGCATCCACCTTCAAAATGGATGACCAAGATTAGTTTCATCCTATGATTACAAATGAGCCTTTTGAAAGTTCTACTAAAATATCTACAAATGGATAAGCCTAAGACTTTCTAGAATTCTCTACTATCTACAAGACTTTTAGAAATCTCTTGGACTTAGGCGTTCAAGAATGTTCTTCATAACCTCCTGGGCCATGATGATCCAATAAGGCTCTTGGGCCTCTTCCAACCCACGTGGGCCTAGTTAAAATTGTTGCAAATTTCTTGGGCTATGACATTCTCCCTTACTCAATTGGGCGACGTCCCTGTCGCACTGGACTTGTATTCATTGATCTTCTCCTGCTGGTTCCAAAGGGTGAGCTCGTGCTCCAACCTTGCTTCACTGGTTGGTAATACCTTCCTCTTTACAAAGTACTCTATGTAGTTTGGATGCGAGCCTCGCCTTGGTATGACTCGATGCGCCAAGATTTCTTCAACTTCTTTCTCTGGCATACTCGTGATTGTAGTTGGGGCTCTCTGAGACTCATTCCTGGTAGGCTCTTCTTCATAAGCATGGTAAGGTTTTAGCAGGCTGACGTGGAACACAAGATGCATCTCCAAGTGTTGAGTCAGTGTCAATCGATAAGCCAACTTTCCAATCCTCTTCTCAATTGGGAATGGTCCCTCGTAGCAACGAACGAGTCCCTTATGAACTTTGGCACATCGTCGGCTAAGCTTTACTAGCACTAGGTCCCCTTCATTGAACTCAATGGGTCTTCTTTTGGCATCGGCCCACTTCTTAATCTTTTTGGACGCCTTTTCTAAGTATGACTTGGTCATTTCAGCTCTCTCATGCCACTCCTTGGCAAACTTGTAAGCTGTGGGACTTGGTCCTTTGTATCCAACGGCTAAAGTGTGCGGAGTCACGGGCTGCTGACTAGTAGCGATCTCGAATGGGCTTGCGCTCGTTGACTTGCTCTTCTGAAGATTGTAGGAGAATTGAGCCACATCCAACAACTTGGCCCAATCATGCTGGCTGGCACTCACATAGTGTCGCAGTTATGTTTCAAGGAGTGCGTTCACCCTTTCTGTTTAGCCATCAGTTTGAGGGTGAAAACTTGTGGAGAAGTTCAGCTCGGTCCGCATCAGCTTGAATAGGTCAGTCAAAATCTTCTCGTGAAGCGGATATCCCTGTCACTAACAATCGATTCTGTAACACCCCAATACTTCACAACATTTATGAGAAAGAAGCGAGCAACATCTTCAACATTGAATTTGATTGGGACGGCTACAAAGATATCATACTTACTGAACCTGTCGACCACCACCATGATATTGTTGCATCCTTCGGATTTAGGTGGGCATGTGATGAAGTCCATGGAGATACTTTCCCATGGCCTTGATGGGATGGATAGTGGCCCTAGCAGTTTAGCGGGTCACTTCTGTTCTCCTTTGTCTTGTTGACAAACAAGGCAAGTCTTGACATAAGCTTCGACATCGTCCCTCATTTGTGGCCAAAAGTAGGCTCGTTCAATGAGTGCCAGAGTTCGATGCACGACAGGATGTACCACCCAATTGGGGTCAAGTCACTCCTTGATGATGTCTCTTCTTAAGTCTTGCCACTTTGGCACGCAGACTCAGTTGCCTTTGGTAGTGAGTACCCCACCGGCTAGCCAGAATTGGCATGTCTTCCCTTCTCTTGCTAGCTGCATCAGGTTCCTGGCTTGAGGGTCATGCTCAAGTCCCTCTTTGATTTGATCCACCAGAGAAAAATTTGCACTTGTGATGGATGCCAACTCTGCCATTCTACTAAGAGCATCGTCGACAACGTTAGTTTTGCCCGGCTTGTACTCCATCACGAAGTCGAACTCGGCTAGGAAGTCTTGCCACCTAGCCTGCTTCGGCATCAGCTTCTTTTGCCTGAGGAAATAGCTTGTGGCAACATTGTCAGTCTTTACCGTGAACTTGGACCCCAATAGATAGTGTCTCCAGGTCCGCAAACAGTGGACCACCGCGGTCATCTCCTTCTCTTGGACCTCTGCATCATTCAACTTGCGGCTTTCGTAAGCTATCGAGTGGCCTTCCTCCATCAACACACCACCAAGAGCAAAATCAGAAGCATCAGTATGAATTTCAGAAGGTTTGGTGTAGTCTGGTAAGGCCAACACAGGCTCTTTGATCACGACATCCTTCAAAGCTTCAAAGGACTTTAGACACATTGCATCCCAACTCCATGGCTTGTTCTTATTCAGCAAGTCTGTGAGGGGTGTGACGATTGAGGAATATCCTTTGATGAGCCTTCGGTAGTAGTTGACAAGACCCAAGAAAGACCGCAACTCGGATACTCCCTTTGGTGGCTCCCATTCTTGAATGGCTTGGATCTTAGTCTTGTCCATCTGCTACTTTCCTCCTCCACAATATGTCCAAGGAACAGGACTTCATGTTGGGCAAATGCACATTTCTCTCTTTATGTATAGCTTGTTCTCCTTCAAGACTTGGAAGACTTGTTGGAGGTGTACAACGTGGTCTTTAAGCGTCTTGCTGTAGACTACAATATCATCCAAGTACACCACGACAGACTTATCCAAGAATGGTTGGAAAACTCTGTTCATTAGTGTGCAAAAGGTGACAGGACCATTTGTTAGTCCAAAAGGCATCACAAGAAATTTGTAGGAACCATACCTCGTTACACACATGGTCTTAGGCACATCTTCCTATGCTATTATCATTTGGTAGTACTCCGATCTTAAATCGAGCTTGGAAAACCATGTAGCATCACCATGCTGATCGAACAAGTTGCCAATGCGCGGAATTGGATACTTGTTCTTGACTGCGATCTTCCTATGTGCCCGGTAATCTATGCACATCCGAAGCGTCCCGTCATGCTTCTTCTAGAACAACACTGGTGCACCATAAGGAGCTTTTGATGGTTGGATATATCCCGCATCTAACAGCTCCTTCAATTGTCTTCTCAACTCTTCAAGTTTTGGAGGTGCCATTCTGTATGGAACCGTAGCAGGTGGTGTTGCACCAGGTATTGGCTCGATCTTGTGATCTACCTCTCTCGGGTGGAAGCTTCTTGGGCAATTCTGGGGGCATGATATCCTTGAACTCCTCAAGGACATTGGCTGGTGGCTAAGAATGTGTGCTCTTCCTTCTTCAGTCCCTTAGCAAGCTGTATGGCAGATAGTTGCTGGGCTTCTAGGCGGGTCTCCCTCTGTAGTGGAACAAGGCAGGTGTTCTCCCTTTTTTCGGATAATCAAAGTGTTGGTGGATGCATCCGGTAATGCATCTACCTTACCAATGAATTCCATGCCAAGCACAACAGAGAAATCGTCCATGTGAACAATAGAGAAATCTAAAAGCCCAGACCACTTACCGAGGGTGACCTTTACATTACGGGTCTTACCACAGATGGACTTTGGCTCTGCGTTGACACCCTTGATCCATCCTTTCTCCTCTTTGAACTTGAGTTCCTACTTCTTTGCTTCTTCTTCCTTGATGAAGTTGTTGGTGGCTCCGGTATTAGCAAGGGCTTGGATGGTCTTGTTACCGATCATAGCCTCAACAAAGAGTCTCCCCTTATTCTCGGCTTTGGGCATCTCCACCTTGGTTTGGATGGCAGTCAGAATCTGCAATGATCCAAGCTTGGCCTCCTCTTGGTGCCTTTGTTGCTCGTCGTATTCTTCAATTATGGCAGAGACCTTGGACTTCTTGGGACATTCACAAGCTTTATGAGGTCCTTCGCAAAAGAAACACTTGAGTGGCTTGTCTCCACTCCTAGTGCTCTTAGCCTCGTATGGCTTGGGTGGTTTGGCCTTGATGAGATGTTGATCTCCACCACTATTTTCCTTGCCGGCCTTCTCCCTTAAGGTCTTCAACTTATCATGCTTGGTATACTCGGTCAGGGATTCGGCCGTGGAAATGGCAGAAGCGAGATCTTGGACTCCACGCTTTTTAAGCTCGACTTTAGCCCACTTCTGCAAACCATCAAGGAAAGAAAAAAGAGCCTCACCTTTGGGATAGTTGGGGATCTCCAGGAGTATCTCCGTGAACTCTTTGCGTAGTCCACTATGCTTCCCTTTTGTTCTAGACGTCTCAGTCTTGCCCTTGCATCATTCTGTGCATCACATGATACTACTGCTTCTTAAGGTCTCCCTTGAATTCTTCCCACGTATTGATGGTGCAAGTGCCCATCTCGATATACTCAGACCGCCTTCTCCACCATACCATGGTGGTATCCTCCAGGTAGAGTGGCACGATCTATCTTATGGGTATCTTCAGTGATAGTGATGTTGATGGCCTTGAAGTATTCCTCCATCACCCACAAGAAGTTGTCGATCTCCTTAGCATTCCTTGACCCTTTGAACGACTTGGGTTTTGGAACACTACCACTTAGTGAAGGAGCAACAATGGGTGTGGCAGTAGCCCCTTGCGCAACGGCTATCCTGCACACATCCAACTCTTCCCGCAAAGCAGCAATCTCAGTACGAAAAGTAGTTTCGAGAGATGTTACCTGGTCTTGACTCTCCGCAAGAACTTGATTGAGGACTTGTATCTCTTGGTGAGCTTGAGTCAAGGTATCATCGACTTCCCCTTCAAGCTCCTCGAACTTTTCGTGCCCTTCAGCACATGCAATCTCTTCCTTTCCTAACCTGGCCTCCCATTTGAGGAATGGGTCTCTAGATCTCTCACGAGTTTTCTTGTCGTTCTTCCTCTTGTTTCCTTGTTTCTCCATCTGGATCACCTCGCCGGTGGCCGCATGCTGTTTACTTCTCCCGTCATCAAACCGCTCTGATACCACTTGTCACAGGCTTGGTCTTCACCAATGACCGTGCGACACTAACTCTTGCTCCCCTTGAAGAACTAGCTCGGCCTTACTTTGACGCTCTGCGGAAGAGCGAAAAGCTAGATGGCTTCAAACTTGAGAAGAATAAAGGGAAGAACACTTAAGATTATTTTATTACTCAATATTACTTTCCAACTTTGGGTATTTACAAATGAGCCAAGCTCCCCTATTTATAGTCATCCACCGCCAAAATGGATGGCCAAGATTAGTTTAATCCTATGGTTACAAATGAGCTTCTTGAAAGTTCTACTAAAATAATCTAAAAATGGATAAGTCTATGACTTTCTAGAATCTCTACTATTTACAAAATTTTCTAGAACTCTATTGGACTTATGCCTTCAAGAATGTTCTTCATAACTCACTAGGCCATAATGATCCAATAAGGCTCTTGGGCCTCTTCCAACCTATGTGGGCCTTGTGAAAATTGTTGCAAATTTCTTGGGCCATGACAAATGTCGCTGGCCCCCTCGGGTCCCCCTCTACTGTCTCATGAGCTACCGCCCCCTTGGGCCTCCTGTGGTCCAGTCGAAGGCTCACGGGCCTCCTCTGCTGACGTCGGGCTAACCAAGGTCTCCACCATCCTCTTCAAAGCCCCGGTAATGACCGCGAATGTTGCCAAAGCCCCCAAAGGTGCTGCTACTCGTTGGAACCTGTTGACGGGCCCCGATGGCCCTTCTCTTGTGCTCTAGGACCATGGGCCTCTTGGAAGGCCAAACAGGGCTTGTCGTGGCCAAGGAGGTTCGTCCAAGGTCGGCCGGCCCTTCCCCCGGTTTCAGCCGCACCCCTAAGGGGTTTGGGGTAGGTTTTCACCATCTGCGCATCGATCCCGTCGTTTGGATGCAGATCTCCTCAAAGTTGACGACTTTCCGCCTTTTGTACTAGATCTGCGTTAATCTTCGTCGTTGATCAGATCTGATGCCGTGCCGTCCTTCGACTGAAACTCCTTTGCAAAAAGTAATGTTTTTTTTCGTGCTCTTGTCCAAAGACGTCATTGATTAGAGATAAAATCAGGGGTTTTATTGATGAAAGTGGAGATACAAGATAGTTGGCATTGATTCGAGAAGAGTACAACTCTCCCAATGGCTTCAATTCGAGAGGAAGGCTGCGCTCCAACTAATCTAGGGTTTCCACTCATAATCTCTATTCAATTTTCTCACAAATTCAGCATAAAACCCAATTACCACAGCCCCCCATACATGTAACAGACTGATTTTTCTAAAATTACAGAATTGCTCCTAGTGCCCAAAATTACACTGTTGCCACAGGTTCAGACCCTTTTGCGAAGACCTGTTTGCTTTCGCTGCTGATTTGCCGCCCTTGCCATACCCTTTTTCTGCTGCACCCCTTCCACTATGAGTCTAACATATTAATCACTATGTCCTCAAATCTGATCTTACATCTTGCATTAAGCAAGCATCATTGCTAAGATTGAATTTCATCTGAAATGTTATTTAACAATTAGTATGCTAATAAATCTTTATTATATCATGGATAAATAATATATTTGATTCTTCCTCTTTTAAGGTACCTATTAGCTGAGGCAGGCGATACATTATTTGCTTCATTTATTGGAACAAAGCAATACAAGTAAGCAAGCCTATGAGCACAACGATGAGAGTGTAGAGGCAATTCTTCTTATAATTTCTTTTCGCTGTCCTCATAGGGATGTCATTGCTGATGTAAATATATTCCAAGGAGCCATATTTCATGATGATAATGCAGAAGAACTTGATGTCATTGATGCTGTCGAAGGTGACCAAATTGACAGCCAAAGAAAGAGCGACGAAACTGTAGGAAAGACTCAAGAGAGGAAAAAATCAAAGCCTGCTGCACACAGGGTTCGTATACTTATGTGTTTATGAACTTACTGAACTGATTAGTTAAACTGGTGCTGTACTACAGTATAATCAGGATTTTAGTAGGTACCTTCATTCTTACTCTGTTAGCTGATCCCAAAACTTACATGTTGTAGTGCCCTTTGTCTGCAGGGATTCTTAGCTCGTGCTAAAGGAATTCCAGCACTGGAGCTATACAAGCTTGCACTGAAGAAGAAGAGAAAGCTTGTCCTTTGTGGGCATTCCCTTGGTGGTGCAGTAAGCATTAGAAAATCTTGTCTAAGTCCATACATTGTGCACTTGAACTCTAGCCTATACAGTGTTTGCATTTTTGTTTGCAGGTAGCAGCTCTGGCTACACTTGCGATACTGAGAGTTCTTGCATCCACTACTCTATCGAACGAGCAGGAAGAAGTTCAGGTGAAGTGTATCACTTTCTCTCAGCCACCTGTTGGAAATGCAGCATTGAAAGAGTATGTTTATTTTATAGTTATTTAATTACTGACTATTGGAGATCATACTTAGTCTTCTATACATTTAGCAGCATGTACCTGAGTATTACCTGACAGTTAATTTCTTGTATCTGAATATATTTATATTTTTCATGGAAGTATTCCCTGGGCATTCATGTTTCAGTTATGTTGATCGGAAAGGATGGCAGCATTACTTCAAGACTTATTGCATTCCAGAAGATTTGGTGCCACGCATCTTGTCTCCTGCTTATTTTCATCATTATAATGCACAAACAGTGCAAGCGACTCCGGATTCAAAAAATTCTAACACAACCTTAGTTAAACGTGAAGAGTTGAGCAAAAGGTCAAGTATGAGCAAGTCCAAAGAGACAGAGAGGGAGCAGCTTGTACTGGGTCTAGGCCCCATTCAGACATCTGCCTGGAGACTTTCTAAACTTGTTCCTCTGGAGGGTGTCCGAAGACATCTGAACATATTCAAAAGAGCTGGAAGTCGAGTTGGAGCAGCAACCACTGTTGCAGATTGTGGTGCAGCTGTAACAGTTGATGAAGCTGGGGCAGAACCACAGCCCCTTGAAATCGAAGAGGGTTCTGAAGGGATTTCCCTGAATCCACTTCCTGATAAAGGAGATAGAGGGCCTGCTGAAACAAATGGAACTCTGACAGATGGCAACAATGGTGTTAGAGTTGAGAATTCTGGGCGATGGCGTAGAGTGCCTTATTTCCCGTCGTATGTACCATTTGGACAGGTAGCATTTTTTGCCTATATCTTCTACTTGTTTTTTTTCCTGAAACTATCTGGAAAGAGTTCCAGTTGTTGAAAGACCAATTTTTTTTAAAGTAAATCTCTATTTTTGGAGAGTTAGCTAGGATTTACCACAATTTTAGTCAAATTACATCTTGCTATTTTCAAAGGCACACACACACACACACATGGGTAAAGAGGCTCTTAGAGGGGAGGATGGTGTCATGTAGGGGTAGGGGAAGGCGCCTGTGCCTTAGCCCTGCACTACAAACGCTTTCTCCTCCCTCCTAGATCATTGTACATTTTTTTCAGAATCAATAAAGATAAAGCATATTCTCCATATATATATATATATATATATATATATATATATATATATATATATATATATATAGGGTAAAGTGTTCCTAGGTGACTCCTTAGATTAAATCTAGGGAGTCGCCCCCATTTTCTCCCATCTCCCACAATTTTTTTGGATTTTATTTTTCATAGGATTGTTAGTTACATCATGGATGATCAACATACAAAAAATCAAGTCATTCCAATACTTTAAAAGCCACCATCTACCACTTGCAACTTCAACGGTCTGAAAACGTGATGAAAAACCCATAAAGTTGCAAGGGATAGATATGGGCTCTAAAAATATTGGAATGACTTGATTTTTGGTATATTGATCATCCATGAGGTGAACAACAATCCCAAGAAAAAAAATTTCAACAAAAATATGGGAGATGGGAGAAAATGTGGGCGACTCCCTAGATTTAATCTAAGGAGTCACCCTAGGAACACTTTACCCATATATATATATATATATATATATATATATATATATATATATATATATATATATATATATATATATATATATATATATATCAATGTTATCAATGGCGAATGGCGGCCTATAGCGGTGAGCCAAAAATCCGCCATAAAGGGGCCATGCCATTCCGCCATGGCGGCCGTGGCGGCGCCATTTGCGATTAGGCCAAATGGATGGCGAATTGCGATTAGGCCAAAAGGGGCCACGCCATTCCGCCATGGCGGCGCCATTTGATAACACTGATATATATATATATATATATATATATATGGGTAAAGTGTTCCTAGGGTGACTCCTTAGATTCAATCTAAGGAGTCGCCCCCATTTTCCCCATATCCCACATTTTTTTTCGGAATTTTTTTTCATGGGGTTGTTGTTCACCTCATAGATGATCAACATACCAAAAATCAATTCATTCCAATACTTTTAGAGCCCACATCTACCCCTTGCAACTTCATGGGTTTTCAGCACGTTTTCAGACCGTTGAAGTTGCAAGGGGTAGATGGTGGCTCTAAAAGTATTGGAATGGCTTGATTTTTGGTATGTTGATCATCCATGAGGTGAACAACAACCCCATGAAAAATAAAATCCAAAAAAATTGTGGGATATGAGGGAAAATGGGGGCGACTCCTTAGATTTAATCTAAGGAGTCACCCTGGGAACACTTTACCATATATATATATATGGGTAAAGTGTTCCTAGGGGGGATATATATGGGTAAATGGATCCTAAGGTGCCTCCTTAGATTCAATTTAAGGAGGCGCCCACATTTCCCCTAAGCTCCAACATATTTTTTGAAATTTTTTTCATGGGATTGTTGTTCGCCTCATGGATGATCAACATACTAAATTTCAAGAGATTCTAATACTTTTTGAGCCCTCATCTACCCCTTGCAACTTCATGGGGTTTTCAGCACGTTTTCGGACCGTTGAAGTTGTAAGAGGTAGATGTGGGCTCAAAAAGTATTGGAATGCCTTGTAATTTGGTATGTTGATCATCCATGATGTGAATAACAATACCATGAAAAAAAATTTCAAAAAAATTTGCGGAAAATGGAGGAAAATGGGGGCGCCTCCTTAGATTTAATCTAAGGAGGCACCCTAGATCCCCTTTTCCCTATATGGGTAAATGGATCCTAAGGTGCCTCCTTATATATATATATATATATATATATATATATATATATATCAAGGTTCTAAATGGCGTGAGGCGTGGCGTGGCGGCGAGGTCAAGCCTCAAGCCTTAGAAGCCTTGGCGGAGCCACGATGTTTTTCAAGGCGTGGCTTAAGGCAGCAAATGTGTGTATATATTATATAATATACAGAGGTAGACAGTAAACTATGCTCAACTTAGATGGATTAGTTTCCAAATCCTACAAAATCCATAGTCTTCCATCTACATTGAGATGTGTGCTTACTGCTTACAATAAACTAAAGTGTTACTTTACTAAAAAGCAATTGTTTACATAACTAAAAAGCATGTGATCTCAATACGTCATCAATATCAAAGCAACCGATTAACACAGTTGTTAAAGCTATTTGGATAATTGGATCTAAACGAAAAAGTGGGAGAAAAATCACCTGAAATCCTTGTAGCAAGGTGGATCCTTTCCAGTAACAGCAGATAAAAACCCAGATGTAAATTCTAGATATGCTAAAAAAATTAAGGTTTGAAGTTCCAAGGGCTTGGAGAGGACCTAGATCAAAATGGATGCAAAAACGCTTTAGCAGGACAACTGAAGAAGAAGAACTAAGATGAAGGCACCGCGAAAAACCACCATGCGAGCGAGATGAAAAGCCCTAGGCCCCAAATCGAATGGGGGTGGCTACGAGATGAAAAGAAGCCTCAAATAATGAGAACAGGTCGGGTTCGGGTTCACTTAGCCCTATAATGCGGACCCGATGGGGTTTTAAAGGCGCGCCTTATGTTTTGTGGCGCGCCTTGTGTCGCCATGGCACGCCATGGTGGCGTGCCGCCTCAAAGAGCCAACTTGGGCATTAACGGGGCGTGAGGGTGGAGCCTTGCCGCCATCGCGTGCCATGGCGTCGCCGTGGCGAGTTTTTTTAGAACCTTGATATATATATTTGAGAATAATGGCTATCATACGCCATATGAGATAGGCTCTGGGCTTGTACTTGGTTGCTTTATGTGAGAGCGCGTATAAGAGCATACCTCATATGGCGTATGATAGCCATTATTCTATATATATATATGGGTAAAGTGTTCCTAAGGGGTATATAAATATATATATATATATATCTATTATACATTTGACAACGTTTTTTGAATTCTAGGGCTGACTAGAACAAGATAAAGAGTGGCTGAGATTTGATCTTGGTAAATCAATGGTTGAGATTAGTTTTGTGAAAATTTTAGTGGGAAAACTGAACCAAAACTTTGAAATTATAAGTGTCTTGGGAAAGATTGTGGAGATTAAATTTGGGAGAAAAATGCCTTGGGAACCTAAACTTTGAAATTAGAAGTGCCTTGTGAAAGATTGTGGAGATTAAATTTGAGTGAGAAAGTGCATTGGGAACATAAACTTTGAAATTAAAAGTGCATTGGGAAAGATTGTGGAGAAGCATTATCCATTAAATAAACAAAATAAAAAATTTAGCGGAACAATAAGTTAGCGTAAAAATATCCTGAGGTTTGTTGTTCCGCGTCGAAGGTGTCTGCTACATTTTTTTACGCTAATTTGTTGTTCCGCGCCAAAGCCGCTAATTTTTTTACGCTAATTTGTTGTTCCGCGTCAAAGTCGCGGGCGCCAAATTTGTTTTTCGACGCCAAATTTGTTGTTCCGCACCGAAGGCGCCGAGCTGCTAAATATTTTTATGCTAATTTGTTCTTTTAAATTTTGGCTGTGGAAATAATTTTTTGGAGAACAAAGATTTCGCGGGGAAATGTTAAATGAACCGTGCCCGCGGGCACGGGTTATGACTAGTATATATATATATACATATATATATATATATATATATCGACATATATAAAAAGTCATGAACGAAATTTGCGGAGAGAGAGGGTCGGGCGATCTTGGGAAGCTTGCTGGCGGCGTTGCTCCATCAACCGGCGATGTCAGCACGTTTGGGGATGGAATCAATCAAGAGCTCGCATCTTGGGCTAAGGTGAATCCTGTTGAGGCAGGGCACAAGAATCCCTCTGTGGACTTGAATCTCAGATTCAAAGTTCCGCCGACTAGAGTGAATTTACGCAAAGAACCGGTGAATAGAGGATTTGAAGCTACTGAGGTTCGATCAGATGCGGGTAACAGCAATGGTAATAGATTTGATAATGCTACTCTTCAAGGGCCGGGTACAGATGCTTCGGGATGGACTAAGGTGGTCCGTGGGAGAAAGAATCAGATCCTGGGTGATCATGGCCAACAACGGTAGTTTGATAGAGGTGGAAGGAGGCCACAAAAGTCTAGGAATCGGGGGTCTATTGATCGTTCAATCCCAGGCCAAGCAGGGGATCATGTGTCTTCAGTGCTTCCCAATGGCCGTCATGTGTTCGATAAAATTCCTGTGCGGCCTCTGGCGGATTTCAGTATTAAGTTGGATGCGGACAAGAGTTCTTGGGTAGATATTTGTGGCAGTAGGCGTAAGTATGATGATTCCCTTGTCATGACTCATATTCCCCCGTCGATTGGAGAGGATGGGATCCCTAAAGCTTTTGTTGCTAATGCTCTTGTGGAAAGGGGAGCAACAAGTTGGAGTAACATGTTAGTTGGATATGTTTTGGGTGATGTTCCCTATTTTGGACAAGTGAAAGCATGGACTGAGCGGCTCTGGAAGCTGAAGGGCGGTCTGAAATTTTTTATCAAAGAAAACCGATTTTTCTACTTTCGTTTTGAGAACGCAGTTGATTGCGTAAATATTCTCCATGGTGGCCCTTGGTTGTTTGACGGCCGTTTGGTAGTCCTACAACGTTGGAGTACTAATGTGAAGCATGATATGGATTTCCTGACTGCGGTGCCTGTTTGGATCCAGCTTCATCATATGCCCCTCTATATGTGGACACAGGATATCCTTAATGTCATTGCAAGTGTGATAAGCATTCCGTTATGTCTTGACAGGGCTACGACAAATCGGGATATAATACAGTATGCTCGTTGTCTGGTTGAAGTTGATGCTAAAAATCCCTTGATGAGGGAGATTTTAGTGGAGATTGAAGATGGTACTCAAATCACGGTGGAGGTGAAGTATGAGGGGGAACCCCCTAGGTGTGGTATCTGCTCCAGTTTTGGACATTCAAATGTACAATGTCCTTCTAATATGGTGAATGATGCTGCCAACTCAACAAAGGAGCAAGTTCTGACTAATCTCTCTTTGGCTAGTGCAAACGAGGCTATTCCTAAGGGAGACAAGACTGGACCCAGTTTGAAGAAGCAAATTCCGCAGACTAATTCTATTAGGTACAATAAGCCATTCACTGTTGGACATATGGAGAGGGGAATCCTCAAATTCGGCCTCTACAAATAATCAAGTACCAGATGCTAATTTGGGTAATAATATCTCTGCTAATGAAGGTACTAATGGAAGGCACCATGAAATGATTATTAGACCATCGGGATGCTAGCGTAAGATTGGGTTAATGGCAAGGTTAGTGGCTATTTTGTCCAAGGGTAATGCTGTAGCTTCTGAGGCAAAAGTTCATAGAAACAGGGAGCCTTATGTTGAAGTTGGGGAGTATAATGAGAATTGTGACTCTCATGAACCCAGTGACGTTATGCAGAGTCCCAATAATGACCCGTCCCTCCATAACGAGAATAAGGAATTGCTAGTAGTTGATAACCCAGATTGGGTAGCTGAACATGTGGCACTGGAGTCATCCCATGTTGGTAAGGAGAATTTGTCTAAGAAGCAAGAGTTGGTTTCTTCAGCAGCCAGGCATAGTTCTCGCCTCGCAGGTGGCGTTGGCACCCATCCAACTACCATTTAAATGTCAGTCTTTCTCTGGAATACTAGGGGGCTTAATTGTTCCTCTAGGAGGAGTGACCTTAAGCACAAGTTACGTAAGTATCGGCCTTCTATTGTCTGTTTGCTAGAGACTAAAGTAGAGATGAATAATGCTGAGAGAATTGCCAAGTGTTTCCCTCGTTATTGGGATATCATCGATAATAGGTTGCATCATTCCGGTGGCCGTATTGTGGTTTTCTTTGACCTAACCACTTGGAAGTTCTCCATTCACACCATCTTCCCTCAACATATCTCCATCATCATCACCAATGCCGCTGGGTTTCTGCGGCCTTCTCTGTTGTGTATGCTTTTAATCAAGTCTCTCGTAGGAGAGATCTATGGGAATGCATGCGTCAGGATGCCGCTAGTCTGCATTCTTTGCCTTGACTTTTGGGTGGAGATTTCAATTGCGTCCGTTTTTCCAATGAAAAGATTGGAGGCCGACCTATTGATCCTATTTCTGCCGATGATTTCAACTGATTGCATTGGTAATTGCGGACTTTTGGAGCTTAAAAGTGTAGGGCAACACAAAAGCTGGCATAATAAGCGTTCTGGAGCTGGACGTATTTCGGCTACTCTTGATAGATTGTTATGCAATCACTCCTGGATTAGTCTTCTTCCGCACTCTTATATAGAATATTTAAATGCTGGGACTAGTAATCACTGTCCCATGCGAGTCTTCCTCCAACCCAATGTAAGTACCCACCCTAAACCATTTAAATTTTATAATGCGTGGGCTCTGCATCCGGGATTTGCTGATTTGTTGCAAAAGTCATGGAACATGCATGTTCCAAATTGTTCCCCCATGTACAAGTTTGTTTCCAAGCTTAGAGTTCTTAAACAAGACCTAAAGCTTTGGTCTGCTAGCCACCGAAGCAATGTTGATAAATGCCGAGCTGCATTGGAGCATATCCAAAACTGTCCAGATTTGCCACTAAATTGTGATCTACCGAAGCAAGAACATGTAGCTTCTTTCAATCTTGTTCAAGCCTTTGATATGGAGGAGGCAGACTTGAGACAGAAAAGTCGTCAGGATTGGCTGAGTTTGGGGGACAGAAATAACAGGTTTTTCTATAATGCTATGAAAGCTAGGCAATCCTATAATAGTCTAAATCATCTCATTGCTGAGGATGACAGGGTTATTGCTAATCCTGATTCTTTAAGAGAGGCTGCCCCTTTATTCTATGAGAATTTATATAAGAAAGAAGATTATTGGACTATCTTCCCTAAGCTGACTCCAAATAGAAAGCTCACTTCGTTTAATTCGAATTGGAAGGTATGGATATATCTGTGGATGAAATTAAGGATGCTGTTTTTCAGATTGGTAAAGACACATCTCCTGGGCCTGACGGATTTAATGCCTATTTTTATCAGTCTAACTGGTCCACTATTGGAGAGGATGTCACTGCGGCAGTTATTTCTTTCTTTATATCGGGTTCCATGATGCGTCAGATCAATCATACCTTTTTAACCTTAATCCCCAAAAATTCTAATGCTTCTAATTTGGGGGATTATAGGACGATTGCCTGTTGCAATGTAATTTATAAAACCATTAGCAAAATTTTATGTAACAGGCTTAAGCAGGTGGTTAGTGATCTGATTTCTTCTAATCAAACCGCTTTTCTCAAAAAATAGGCTTCTTCAAGATTGTACTCTTATAGCCCATGAGCAAATAAGAGATTTTAGCAACCCTATGGGATCAAGGGCGTGTATCAAACTGGATCTGAGGAAAGCCTTTGATAGTGTTAATAGGGAATTCGTTCTATTCATGCTCCACCAGATGGGTTTTGGGGTCAGATTCATCAATTGAATTTTTGAATGCATTGCTACCCATACTTTCTCGGTATTGATAAACGGTTCATCTGCAGGCCATTTTGCCTCTTCTAGAGGTCTGAGACAGGGGGATCCTCTTTCGCCCTTCCTGTTTGTCATTACTATGGAAGCCTTCTCTCTTTTGATGGCAAGAGCTGAGTCCTCTTGTTCTATCCATCCTATGAGGAGGTCTGGTGCTATTTCCCACTTGTTCACGGATTATCTGCACTCTCTTCAGGGGCTACATGAGTTACTTGTTTCATTCCATCTCTTTAATGGTCAGAAGGTTTATTGGGATAAGAGTTCGGCCATTTTTAGTAAGGGTACTCGTAGTCCAAGCACCCTGGCTAGCATTTTGGGAATTAATCTTGTCAGCTCCCTTAATACCTATCTGGGACTCCCATTATCGTCAAATTATCCAAAGGCGTCTATGTATTCCAGACTAGTTGATAAATGCAAGAAAAGACTAATGGGCTGGTCTTCTTCTTTTCTCTCAATTGCTGGAAGAATTGAGTTGGTTCGGTCAGTTATATATGGTATGGTGTCTTTTTGGTTGCAAGTCTATCGTGTCCCTGGTACTATTATCCGTACTATTAGCTCAGCTTGCAGAAAATTTATTTGGGGAAATCAACACTACTGGGCCTGGAAAGATTTATGTAAACCAAAAGAGGAAGGAGGTGTTGGGCTTAGCTTCCTCTCTGACCTGAACTTAGCTTCTGGGATTCGGTTAACCTGGAAATATTTAACATCTGAAGACGCTTGTGGTAAGTGTATGCGGAGCTCATACAAAGTGACAGAAGGCTTTTATCTCTCCAAATCCAAGCCCACTCAATCGGGTACTTTGAAATTTTTACTCTAATCTAGAGGTATTTCCCAGAAGCTTATCAAACGTGTTGTGGTTGATGGCGCCTCTACCTCATTCTGGTTTGATAATTGGCTTCCTTGTGGCCCATTAGCCCGGCTTTTCCCTGTACCTCCTGGTTCGGACCTCAAACTTGTTAGGGACTATTGGAGCGATGATGGATGGATTAATGATCCGACCTTAGATAATTTCTGGCCTCTCCTTCAGGGAGTGCAGATTGGCCAAGGATGTGACTCCTGGGCTTGGGCGGCAGGTCCAGCCTGTTCTTTTAGGGAGGCTTGGGAGGGGATCCGTTCCAGGGGCCCCCCTTCCCATATTATGGAGTTGTTTGGCATAAATATCATATCCCCAAGATGGCTATTACCCTCCTCAGGCTTTCCAGGTCAAGATTTTAACGAGAGATATTTTATATAAATGGGGAGTTGCCCCGGACCAGTCGTGTGTTTTATGTTCTGGTGGTATGGTGAAAAGTGTTGATCATATTTTCTTTGAATGCCCTTACACTTATTATATTCTATGCAAATCTCTTCTTAAATTGGGGATCTTCACTACCGCTCCTTCAGCTCTTCGGGGGGTTGGGGATCTATTCCTTGATAAATTCTGTAGAAGAGATAATGTGGGCAAGTTGGCTAAGACAACCCTGGCATCTATGGTATGGCATGTAGGGAAAGAGCGTAATACAAGATTTTTTGAGGGGATGAAAAAGGATAAGATCACACTCTTTGAAGACATTTCAGCTGATGTTTTCTTAGCACTACGTGATATTGAGAGGGACCATCCATCTGATTTTGACCCCTTCTCTAATTGGGGGTTTCTATAGATTTGATCTTTTTTGTGTATTCTTTTGGTCTCGTTAGAGTGGTAGTAGCATTTTAGGAAGAGTGGTAGTAGCATTTTAGGAAGTAGTGGGTGACGACGCTTGTACCCTCTCTCAACTCTCCTTCCATGTTACTTATTTACCCTAAACGGTGAGTTTTCAATACTATTTTGTTAATAATAAAGATCATACTTACCTGTCAAAAAGTGTTCCTAGGGGGACTCCTTGATGCAATCTAAGGAGTCGACCCCATTTCCCCCCATATCCCACATTTTTTGATTTTATTTTTCATGAGGTTGTCCACATCATGGATGATCAACATACCTAAAATCAAGTCATTCCAATACTTTTAGAGCCCCCATCTACCCCTTGCAACTTCAACGGTCTGAAAACGTGCTAAAAACCTCATGTAGTTGCAAGTGGTAAATGGAGGCTCTAAAAGTATTGGAATGACTTGATTTTTGGTATGTTGATCATCCATGAGGTGAACAATCCCAAGAAAAAAATTCGAAAACAAATGTGGGATATGGGGGAAAATGGGGGCGACTCCTTAGATTTTATTTAAGGAGTCACCCTAGGAACACTTTACTATATATATATATATAATTTAATGTAGAAAAGGCGGCACCTGATCTAATAGATCAGGTGCCAAGACACAAAAAGTTGGAGATCACAAGCACCACATGGGCTTTACTCGTTGGGGGCACACCTTTTTGTGTCTTGCTATAGATCAGGTGCCACCTGATCTACATAAATCCCATATATATGGATTTAATGTAGAAAAGGTGACACCTGATCTATGTCACCGGATCTAATAGATCAGGTGCCAAGACACAAAAAGGTGGAAAGTACAAGCTCCACATTGGCTTATACTTGTTGGAGCCCACCTTTTGTGTGTTTTGCACCTGATCTATTAGATCAGGTGCCACCCGATCTACATGAATCCCTATATATTTATACTAGTCATAACCCTTGCCCGCGGGCACAGTTCATTTAAGATTTTTCCTCGCGAATTTTTTGTTCCCAAAAAATTATTTCCACATCCAAAATTGCGCGGAACAACAAATTAGCTTAAAAAAGTTTAGCGGCACGGACGCCTTAGGTGCGTGACAACAAATTCGGCACAAGAAATTATTCTCATCTGGTTGCCCCTTGCGTCGAAGAGACGGTTGGCCCCGCGTTGAGGGATAGATCATTCGATCTGCAGCAACATTCGATCTGCAACATTAAGTGCAAGTTAAAGTTTTTTTACCAAATGCATTAATTGCGTGCACTCTGCTATTTCCCAGAAACTTTCATTCCCCAAAAATTTCCATTTCCCCTGAAATGTTCTTCCCTCCAAAAGTTTACACAAAATCTCATCTCAACCCTTCATTCCTTAAGATTAAATCTCAGCTGTTTTTCTATCAACCTTTTTGTCCTAGTCAGCATGTCCTAGTCAGTCCTAGAATTAAAAAACAGTCATCAAATTTAATATAAATATATAGATATAGATATATATATACTAGTCATAACCCGTGCCCTCGGGCACAGTTCATTTAAGATTCCCCCGCGAAATCTTTGTTCCCCGAAAAATTATTTCCACAGCCAAAATTTAACAGAATAATAAATTAGCGTAAAAATATTTAGCGGCACGGGTACCTTCGACGTGGGCACGGGCACATTCGGCGCGGAACAACAAATTCGGTACAGGCGCCTTCGGTGCGGAACAACAAATTCGGCACGGGCTACTTCGGCGTGGAACAACAAATTCGACGCACAACAAATTAAGCATGGGCGCCTTCGGCGTCGAACAACAAATTCCCGTCGAACAACAAATTCCCGTGAACAACAAATTTGGCGTGTGCGCCTTCGGTGCAGAACACCAAATTAGCGTAAAAAAATTTAGCGGGCGGGCGCCGGCGCTGGAACAACAAACCTCAGGGTATTTTTCGCTAATTTGTTGTTCCGCTAAAGGCGCTTGCGCGGAACAACAAACCTCAGGGTATTTTTATGCTAATTTATTGTTCCGCTAAATTGTTTTACGCTAAATTTTCGGCGCGGAACAACAAATTCGGCGTCGAACTATAAATTTTGCGTAGGCGCATTTGACGCGGAACAACAAATTGGCGTAAAAAAATTTCGCGGGCGCCTTCGGTGCGGGCGCCGAAATTTGCGGTTTCGCTAAATTGTTTTACGCTAAATTTTTTTACTTTGTTTAATTTAATGGATCGTTCTTCTCCACAATCTTTTTCAAGGCACTTTTAATTTTAAAATTTAGGTTCCAAGGCACTCCCCCCCCAAATTTAATCTTCACATCTTTCTCAAAGCACTTCTAATTTCAAAGTTTAGGTTTCCAATACGCTTTTCCCCCAAATTTAATGTCCACAATCTTTCCTAAGACATTTCTAATTTCAAAGTTTTGATTCCCAAGACACTTTCCCCCCAAAATTTAAGTTTTCCCACTAAAATTTTCACAAAATCTAATCTCAACCATTGATTTACTAAGATTAAATCTCAGACACTCTTTATCTTGGCCTAGTCAGTCCTAGAATTCAAAAAACGCTGTCAAATGTAATATATATAGGAAATCATGTAGATCAGGTGACACCTGATCTAATAGATGAGGTGCAAGACACAAAAAGGTGGGCCACATGGAATGTACAAGCCCATGCGTGGCTTGTACTTTTCAACTTTATGTGTCTTGGCACCTGATCTAATAGATCAGGTGTCACATTTTCTACATTATTCTCACACACACACACATATGGGTAAAAGGATCATAGGGTGCCTCATTAGATGAAATGTAAGGAAGCACTCCTATTTTCTCCCCCCTCCCACATTTCTTTTTGAAATTTTTTACATGGGTTTATTGTTCACCTCATTGAAGATCAGCATACCAAATTTTAAGGCATTCCAATACTTTTTGAGCCTTCATCTACCCCTTGCAACTTCATGATGTTTTAAGCATGTTTTCAGACCGTTGAAGTTGCAAGGGGTAGATGTGTGCTCAAAAAGTATTGGCATGCCTTGAAATTTGGTATGTTGATCATCCATGAGGTGAACAACAAACACATGAAAAAATTTCAAAAACGAACGTGGGAGAGGAGAGAAAATAGGGGCGCTTCCTTAGATGAAATCTAAGGAGGCACCCTAGGATCCTTTTGCCCCCCACACACGCACATATGTTTCAAGCATTTCTAAGTGTTAATTCATGAACCTTTGCATTCATATGTTATCAAGCTGCTTTGGTATTTGTTTGTACCATGCATGATGTATGCAAGTGTCAATGCATTATTCCTACCTCTACATTCAAACGTGCAAAACTATCTTCATGTGGTGAACAAGATGTTGGATCTGTAGATACACACTAAAAAAATTAGAGGGGATGAATATTGTTTTATAATAAAAATAAAGAAATTTAAAGCGGCACTTTTAAATTTCTTTTTAAACAGTAGAAATTATACTACAATGTTACAAAGATAAGCACAATCAAATCAAATAAGTAGAGCAATCAAAAATACCAAGAAGTTATCTGGGTTAGTCTTCCAGACATACTCTAGTTCCCAAGTCAGTTCCGATTGAGTCTTCTATTATCTCCTCTATCAAACATGTAAGAATACAACTTGACAACTCATCATTGCTAATTGTACAACCAACCACTCAATCGGCTGATTAACCCAAATCGCTTAAACCATAGAGCTTAACACCATTCTTTCAATACCCGAGAAAACCAATCCAATCTCTCAACAACAGAGAGATTTTCAAATAGAGAATTGAAATTACAAACTCCTAAAATCTTGAGTGATCAGTGCATGTGATTTAATAAAATGCTAGGAGAAATTTCTGTTCAAAGAGTCAAGAAATTTGAAGAACAAAAATTTGAGAACTTTAGTTCTTAATCAAAAGAGAGATAAATGATTGAAATAATTCTAATGATCTTTGAATCGGGGGGGGGGGGAGAGAGAGAGAATATATATATATATATTCTAATGATCTTTGAATCGGGGGGGGGGGGGAGAGAATATGTATGTATGTATATGTATGTATGTATGTATGTATGTATGTATATGTATGTATGTATGTATAGCTAAGAGATCCAACATCCACAAGATTCAAAAAACTAGTCGTTGCAATCGCTTTCAAAAAGCTAACAGACAGAAACTAGACAGAAACTACCCTGATCAGTAGACTAGGCGCTATAGCTAGCCGCTATAGCTAGCCGACTATCACTGTAGTTCGACTAATAAGCTGATTAGTCAATTAATGCTTTGTAGCAGAATACAGAATATTAGGCATTAGTCGATCAATAATATCATTAGTTGAGTAACAGAAATCGGCATGGAAAAATCAAGTTTTGTATTAGTCAACTATTAAAGGCATTGATAGACTAAACTATATAAAAATGAATTAGTAAAGTGTCTTTCTGTATCAGTCGATTAAAATGACTTATTAGTTGACTAAATAATATGTTTAATTGGAGAATCAAGTAATGTTGGTTCGAAATAGTTCGAGGAATAAATCTAAGTTAAATCACATATGATTTATGATGTGTGTGAGATCAAGTTTATATATAACGATTTATGAATAATGAAAAAATTACATCAATGCTTACATGTAATCCAAATGAGAAGTTCATTGATGAGCTTGAATACCAAGTCATTTGTCCTGGTTCTTGTCATATGCTTTTATAGGCTGCAAAACATGTTATGAGCATATATTTTGATTATAATCAAAATTTGAATTGGAGATATCCAATATCCAACATTCTTCTTCTATTTGATGATGACAAACAAATATATAAAGTCAAAAATTAAAAGTTAGTATGCTTCCCTTGCAATAATGCATATTACACAAATCATAAAACTTCCCCTTTATCATTATAAAAAAGAGAGTAATATGCTAGAAGGATACAACTTCTAGCACCATTCTTTTCTAGATATCTGAAAACATATCAATTATTTTAGTATCCATACCATGTTAGGTCCATATGGTTAGCCATTAGGAATCGAAATATACATAAAATGTGATTTATTATGCATATGATTCGATTTATGATTGATATGAGAATTATCATTAGCATGAGATTTAGCATATTTTTATACAAAAATGCATGATTCTTATTGGATCGATTCACATTCTTTTGTTTAACAATAGTGGATGATATACGATCATTCTTTTTAGAATATCCTAATCCAATTTTATTGGTAACGTGTTGATAACATAACAACTTATTAAGATTTCCTTTACCTTTGTTAAATTGGTAACATTCTTAGTTATCTTGTCATATTTCAATTTAATCCATGTAATATTCTTATCTAAGTCATAAATTCGAGTATGTAATTTATCACATTTAAATTTAAGCAAAATATTATCATCATTTAATGCTTTATTTTTCAATGATAATGTATCATTTTTAGCATTTGAATCATCAATTATTGAACATTTTGAAATGAGCAAATCATGATCAACTATCACTTTATCATTATCATGTTATAATGTTCAATAATTAGTATTTAATCTCTTGAATAAATCATAAAGTCATTAAATGCATCAAGTAACTAATCATTATTTAAGTTATTTACATTGTTTTTGTATGCCATTAAGCACATATGTGCATAATTTCATCTTCATTGGAGGAAGCATCACTATCGTTTTACTACGTTCTTCTTATAGAACTTGTTGAAGTTCATTTTTTCGCGGGCTTTGACTTCAATAGCAGACAATCTTTTTAAACATATCCTGACGTACTACAATATAGCATACATGTAACCATTGGTACCTTTAAATCTATTGCCTTACTCTTTTAGGAACTTTTTAATATGTTCTTATAAGTAGATCGATATCATCTTCTAGTGTCTGAATCTTTAGTATCGGAAGATGCATTGAATCTTTGGTACATCATCTTGTTTTCGATCTTCGAGTTAAACATCATGTCATTAGGTTTCTAACAAGATCTTTTACGATGAGTGTTGATAAATCATTTGCTTCAACCATCATGGTCTCCTTTTCCTATTTGGAGGTAAGTGATTAAAGGATTTTTCTAACCATCTCTACCTGTAAGTAAGTCTTTTCAAGAGCAATTAGCGAATTTATGATATCGGTGAATCTTATGTATCTATGCAATTGATTCTTTATCTTTCATCTTAAATGGTTCCTGTAGACTAAACAATGATTATAATTTATTTAACTTAGTGCATTCATGTATTACCTCGAGGGTGCCAAATTTGATATATCAAAGTGAAGGTAAACACATAGTTGAATTCGTTTGTGTCCATAGTACAGATGAACACATTCATCATCTTAGAATACACATTCATCGTCTTAGAATACATGATTGTAGATTCTTTTTTTTGCATCTGTCCATAAAGAATAAGGGGTTGGCTTGTTATAGGGAAACTTCATAATTTTTCATAATTCATGGTTGATAAATTGCAAATAGATAATCATTCTTTGCTTCTTGTAACTATAGTTGGATTCATTGAAAAGTATAGGTTGTTTTGTGAAATATCCTTCGATGAATTACAACGATCAATTTGATGTTTCCATCTTTCATCACATTCTAATACCAAGTATTCTGAAGATGGATACTATAAATACTAAGATGAGGAATAGAGCTTTATAACAACAATACACAAAATTTAAAATGTCACTTTCAAATTTCTTTGTAAACATTGATAATTATTACACTACAATATCACAAAGACAAGAACAATCAAATCAAAACAAATTATCCTGTTTCGATCCTCCAGACATACTCCAGTCCCTAAATCAGTTCAGCATAAGATTTTTCTCTATATTCTCTTGCAACCCGTAAGAATATAACTTGATTAGTTATTGTTACCAATTATACAACCAATCACTCAATCACTAGAGTGATCAATACCAATCTATTAAACGAAAGAGATTAATAACATTTTATCAAAATCAGAGTGAACCAACCAATCTCATAGTGCTAGAGAGATTCTTAAACAAAGAATTGAAATTACAAACGTCTAAAACCTTGAATGATCCGTGCATGTGATTCAATATACGGGTAGGAGAAATTTTTGTTGGAAGATTCGAGAGATTTGAAGAATATAAACTTGAGACCTTTTTGAGGTCTTTCTCAAATGAGATAAAGAATTGAAAGAATTCCAATGGTTATATATATAGATAAGATATATATATATAACCAATGATGAAAAATTAGCTACAACAATTAAACATTAAACTTCGATAATTTGCACTTGCCTGTTGTAGCTGGTTTCTGGTGTTTAGGTGATCGTTGTGAGAGATGTGATTTATCTGCGTCATTAGATTTCATATTAGGCTAAGAATCCTTAATTAACTAAAATAATACTAATTTATCAATGTATTATACGGTTTCTTATAGCATGTTACTGTTCACCTATTAAAGTTACTGTTCATATAGGAACTAACAAAATAAACTAACTTATATCATATGTTTAATAACCTGTCATACATATATAATATCTAAATATGGTACTGCTCAGACATGCAAGGTACTGTTCATAACTTTATGGAGGTATTAACCTATATGTTTTAACAAATACATAGACTTATAGGGGTTACTGTTTACATGGCAACTTTTTCTTTTTGCATTGAAACTCACATTTTGCATACAACTCATTTGTTTTATGAGCTTTCATAGGGTACTAGGCTTCATACCTCTTAAGTTACAGTTTATTCCTTTAGCTATTTGTTATACTAAGCTACTGTTCATATATGGAAGTACTGTTTCAAATGAAAACAACTTACAATATATATATAAATATATAAACTAATTATATGAATATATATAAACCAATACCGTCTAAAAGATTCAAAAAATTAGCTGTCGCAACCACTTTCAATAGACAAATGGTGAAAAGCTAACATATAGAAACTACACTGATTAGTAGACCGGTCATTGTAGGTATTCAACTAATGCATTATAGCAGAAATAAGAAATTTTGTATTAGTGAACTAATAAGTTGATTAGTTGATTATGCACTGTAACAGAATACAGAACATTTTTCATTAGTTGACTAATAATATCATTAGTTGACTAACAAAATTCAGCAGGGAAAAATCAAGTTTTGTATTAGTCAATTAACAGAGGTATTCATCAACCAACATTATGAATATGAACTAAAGAAGTATCTGGATTAGTCGACTAGAAAGATTTATTAGTCGACTAGAAAGATTTATTAGTCAACTAATAACACAATGAATCATAGTTTTAACCCAAAAACCAAATAATGTTGGTTCGAAATAGTTTGTGGGATATATCTAAATTAAATCACTAAGGATTGTGATGTGTGAGTGAGTGATCAAAGCTGTATACAATAGATAAAGAGAAAAACACATCAATGATTACATATAATCTACAATAAGAAGTACATTGATGAGCTTAAAGATCTATTCCTTTGTCCAAGTTCTTGAGCAATGTCACCATGATCATATATGATTCATCAATAGAGCTGCAACACATGTTAGTACACAGCATATGATTTGGTTATCATCAAAACTGATATTGAGGATATCCAATATCTAACACATGGAAGGTTGTCTCACAGTTTTTGGTCTTGCAGTTTAGATTTATGCCTATGCGACCAAATCAAAATTTTAATTTCTCGTAGGCTAGAAAATGGTCATTATTAACTACTATGCTTCGCTCATAGGGCACACCATTTTCTTCCCTTGCTGGATGTAATGGGTTCACGTCTCCCAATCTGCAATGGATGATGGGATTTTGATTTAAAATGCAGTGGTTCACAATTACATGTTTATTGCACGACTCGAGGTTAAGTGCAGTTTTCGGATGCTTATTGCAATTGACATGTGCATCACTATTGTTGGATTTAAGTTATCCCAATATGAGTTTTGATGATAAACAAAATATTGCTTGCATTAACATGACTTGTGTATGTATTAGGTATTATATGATGGTGTGACACAGCTAGATAATTTGAAGATACATTTACGATTTATGATAACAACATGAGCAAAGGAAGCAATGCTTATATATTTTGTAACTTGATATAATTTTTTTCTTGTCTTAGATTATTGTAAAGCCTTCAAGATGCACCTACACACATGAAACCATGTGTTAAGACTTAGAATTATTATGAACTCATATCTTAACGAAAACTTTGGTTTCATATTCAAAACTGTCATTTTAGAAGACTACTAGTAGATCGATATATAGGACTCCAGTCGATTAGCGTATCAGAGTATCACTAACCAAATTCTCAGCCATAAGTCGACCAACAAAATCTTAATCGATTAATAGATTTCAGAAACTTAGGCTAGCTCAGTTTAGTCGACTAAGAGAAGCTATTAGTCGACTAATAATGTTCAGACTAATAGACTTCACTGGTCGACTAATAGTATTAACCAGCCAGTTTATTTGAGAACCATTAGTCAATCAATAGGGCTTGCTAGTCAACTAATCAAGTTGTTGTTGGCTGCTTTGACATTCAGAAACTAACCGTATCTAGCCATTTAAAGGTTTATTTTGTTATTTTCTTTGAAGCATTCCCCCATCTATAAATAGGAAAAACATCAAATTATAGTATATAAGAATTTTATAAGATTTTCACATGTTTTTTGATCTCATACACTTGCTTTGAGCCCAAAGAAAAAGCCATACTTTTTATTCTCAAAATTCTTAATCCTTAGAATAGAAATATTTTCTTTAGCCTAGAATTCCACAATCTCACATCTTCAAAGGCCGTATGGAATTGTTTCAATTTCATTGTTAAGAGTATCTCTCATGGTTATTGAGAGATGTATAATTGATTGATACCAATTTATTGTTAAGGTTGTAAATTCTTGCAGCTTGCAAGAGTTATAATGAAAATCTTAAGCTGGGAGACTGGAGACTGGAGAAGGTTAAGGATACCGAACCAGGATAAACTTTTGGTGTCTGCGCATGCATTTTTCTAGTTTGATTGTTATATTTTTTATATTGTGGTAACTCTTAATATTTATTTTGACGCAAATTTTGTTAAGTATTTGGTTGTTGAAAAGATTTTAATTGGTAACTCTTTTAGAGATGTTTCTCATTTTATTTTAAAGACACTATTGATCTCCCCTCTAGTGGTTATTTGACCATCTACAGGATATATTTTTTGGTATCAAAGCGAGGAAATGGATGGCGTCAACCAACAGCTCACAATTTCCTTAAAGACACTTCACAACTAGACCACAAATATTCACCTGATCAAACTACAGATATTGAAAAAGGAGGATGGTATATCCTAAGATTCATAAACTTCGCTGATTGGAACATCGTGAAGACACCCTACAACGAATTTACGACCCCTTACTCACAATGGACAGACACCAAAAAAGCGAAAGCAACTCTTAACATAAAAGCCATCAATGCCTTACGCCATGGATATCAATGAATTTAATTGGGCTTTTATCGCAACAACCATACATCAAATCTGGCATATTATAGAGGTACCACATGAAGGAACGAGTAGGGTAAGAGTTTAAGATTTTTTTACTTGTGTACAAATTTTTACTATTCAAGATAAAGGATAATGAAACAGTCACGGAGATGTATACACAGCTAACAGATTTCACAAACTCTCTTCGCATTGGGTAAGATGTACACCCAAACAGAAATGGTTCGAAAGACCCTACGTGCCCTCTCAACGGAATATGGAACGAAGACTATGGCAATAGAATAGACCAACATCTATCAAAATTGACCATGTAGGATCTAATATGGAACGTCATAACATACGAGGTACACCTAAAAAAGAGAAGACAAGAAGAAGCGCCAAAGAAGAAAGTCTTACCATTCAAAGCAACATCATGGATGAATTTGATGATGACATTGAGGAGATTGTGTTGATCATACGAAAATTCAAAAAATTCCTCAAACAAGATAAGTTTAAATCCAACAAGTTTAAGAATATTAACGCAACTTCCTTTTGTTTTAAGTGTAACAAATCAGGACACATAAAGGACTGCATAATTTTAAAATCAATAGCCACTGACTTCGACAAAATGAAAAGATTCAAGAAGAAGGCTCTAGTAGGCTATGTAGGATGACTTGGATTTGTCATCCGATGAAGAAGAAGAAATTCAAGAAGAAAATGTGCACATATGCTTTATGGCACACGACGATTAGGTACAATCTAAACTAGAAGATTATGGTGAATTAATGGATGCTTTTAATGAATTGTTTGCTACCTACAAAAAGTTAAATAGAGACTAAATCATTAAAAATATGAACATGAAATATCTATGTGAAAATGTTCTAAAATTGGTGGTCTTTTTTAAACTAATAGGAAGTTAGTTGAAGAAAGTAACAAATTAAAAGAAAAAAATTGTACTAAATAAACAATGTGTAACAAAAGTGTTTAAAAATAATCATGCCTTCATTTATAAATATGCAAAGAATAATAAGCATAAGTTTAATAACTCACATATAGTGAAATCTTTCTAAAAATTATATAATACCTATTTGGATACCTAAAAATGCATGTAATAAAGATAAAAATGCATATTTTGATAACTTCATGGAAAATGTGCATAATTCAAGAAATTACACATACGTGTACACTAGGAAATAGATCCAAAATTGGATTTGAGTTTCAAATGATTAAATCTTAAGAAACCTATAAAATGAGGTACCAAATTCTAATGTTTATCTTTTAGGTATCTTGTATGAAATGAAGAAGAAATTTAAAACAACGAGAATATTAAAATTGAAATCAATTCTAGAAAAGAACAACGAATGTTGAGTAATATTAATGCATGTAGATATTGGGTCATTAAAACATATGATAGAAATCATTATTAGTCGACTAATGATAACCTTAGTCTACTAATTCAAAAGAGACTGACCTTTTCGCTTATAAAAATGGTCGATCTACTTGATGTCTTTCCACTTTGTTGAATGAATTTGATCTATCGATCTAACATAGTGCTTTTTGCCAAAGCAAAGAGAGCTATAAGCGGCCCCTGGTGATAACGATTGTGGAAAACTTCTCAAATGAAAAGAGGTATGATGAATCCATGGTAATCTTTAGCAGTACTATCTTGATTAGATATTGAGGTGGTGAGAGACGACTCACTGAGCAGAAAGTTTCACATTGATGCATATTGTCATTAGTCGACTATTACCCATATTAGTTGACTAACTGTTACCCGTTAATCGACTAGTAGCAAGAATTAGTCGACTAATACAAAACATTCATGTTAGTCTGTGTTGATTTTATGCGGATTTTCTTGAGTTGTTTGGGTTCTAACCCGACCCATTAGATTTGTTTTTATGGATAGTGAGTCTCTGTCAGCTTAAACCCATTAAACCTTTTAAATCACAACCATTCATCCTTCATCCAAGGATTAAAAACAGTTCAGTTTTCTTTAAAAACATAGTTTTCTTAGCAAAAATCCACTACTCAGCTCAACCCTTTCTCCTCATCTTCCTCAGCTGTTGATCTTCATCTACATCAAACCCTAGCTGCCGTTCCATGCAGAAGTGGTCTCCCTGGCACCTTCAACTCTAAAGTCTCAGGTGTCCTCTTCTTCTTAGATTCAAGCTTTGATTCATTAGTTTTTCAGCTCAATTTCTTAGATTTTCTGCCTTTATCTCACTAGGATTTTCAGCTCTAAACACAAATTTTTTTATTAACAATCATGCATAAGAGAATTAGAACCTCATCATCTAAATCATTCTTATCCTTACAAACCACATATCGACTATTTACTTTGACAACACTAGTGCTATTAACCTTTCTAAAAAATCATGTTCATCATTATAGAACTAAACACATAGATTTTCGTCACTACTTTCTAAATCATTCTACTAAAAGTGATATTGAATTAAAATTTATTCCAATTGAAAATCAAATAGCTAATATAGTCACAGAAGTAACAAGTAGAAACTTATGTTACATTAAGAAGAGAACTAGGAATTCCTAGTAAAACTGAATTGTAAATGTTTTTTTATTAGAATTCTTCACACAAGTTAGTTTAAATGTTAAAAATTTCTCTTGTATCACTTCTTTTTTGTTGATGACAAAAGGGGGAGAAAATGCATAATTTGACATGATACATGTTGATATGATACATAATACATGGTATGATATGAAATATAATATATATGACAATGTGACACATATAATGATATTGTGATACATGAGATATTATGATATATGATACAAATGATACATACTTCATAATATATGATACTAACTTGCATTGGTGCAAGGGGAGCCAGTTTTTAACATATGACTAACATGTATCAATGTGTAACGCCCCGCCTCCCGGTAGGTGCCGCTACGAGTGAAACAAGAGTGTGCAGGTCCCGCAGATGCCAGTGAAGTCAATGTGGAGCAGGGCAGAAAGTAAGGAGGACACTCTAGACATAACAAGTAACACAGTTTTAAATAAGGAAAAGACAGCAACAAGCAAGTAAGGACAGTACTGAGCCGAAAAGAGACAAGTAAACGCTACACTACTGCGGAAAAGTAACTGGAACACGTACCTGCCGCAACATCAATGCTCAAACAGTCCTGTACTGGAAGTCCTGACTCATCTCAAGGTCCTGTATCGAAAGCTCCAACTCCTCGTGCTAAAACACCTCTGTGTGATCCTGTGCGTTGTACCTAGTGGCAGCAGAAGTCGCACCATGCTCAATAAAGTAGACAATATCTAAATAAGGGACAAGAAAAGTAAATGCACAAAAAGGAACAAGACAGCCACAAATGTGATAGTACTGAACAAGAATTAACCTGACCTGGTAATCCACAAAACTGCACGACGGAAGAGTAAGGAGGTACAAAAGGCGAGGTGACAACAGTAGAAAGTAGAAAGGGTACAGAAGAGAGACATGTCATGATGGTAAAAAGAGCACATACTGTAGAGATGGTGCTAGCTAAAGTGAATCAGTTCTAGGCCGTGACTTATGATGGGGAGTACAATAAGCATCTGGAAGCTACCTTGACCGCAAAGGTGCGATCCCGGGCAGAGTCCAAAAGTGTAAAGTACCATACTGTAAGACCTGCAAAACCTGTAAGAGCTGTAACACTGTGGCCTGTGGCAGGACTCATGGACCCATCAAGATGGCCGTCCCTGTCTGCTCCCAGGACTCAGGATCCATCTGCATGATGGAATTCCCCTAACTCGGGGCTATAGATCAGGTCACAGTCGTCCACGTACTCCTCAATCATAAGTTTTTCCAAACCCGGTGAGTCAAGCAAAAAGTAATCGTTTTATTAGTTATTAGTGTCGTGAGGTGTGTCAAGTTTAATATTACTTAAACTACGTAGCCAAGGGGAAACTATTACCGTACCGGTAATAGCAACCCGTCAAGTCAAGAGCCAATCTCAGGATAGTCCATTAGTTATCCAGTACCAACATAGTCACGTGCCATCATAAAAACATCCCAAGGCTACGTAATTTAACAATATTAAACTAACAATGTACTAATAAGCTCATGAGACAACATGTGCATGAAACTAGCATGAAACAAGTAAGAGCATGGATGTTCCTCATGGCAAGATATTCCAAACTGAGCTAACACATAAAAGAAGCGACACTAACTGATTCTTGGTACGAACAAGAAACAAGAAAACATCACAATTGCTTAAATAAAGAAAGACCAAAAGTCAACTCGGATGGCGCTAGAGAGTCTAGGCCATGAGATCAGATTGGGGGTCTTCTCATCATACGATGGGGGTACTTGTGCCTACGGTAAGGTCCATGGGGTTCTTAGTAAGGAACTAGGGGCTAACAATCAAATCCGTTGGGGAACGGGGCTCACAACCTAAGTAATACCACACAGAAACCCAAACAGCGAGCAAGGGACCCAACTGAACCCAAACCAGCAAGTAGAAGGAACCAGCCAAGCACAAACATCAACCCACGAAGCCAAGTCAGCAAGCATGAACCAAGCCGCAAGCAAGGGGAAGCCCAAACAGCAAGCAGAGGAGCCCCGAACTGCAAGCAGAGCCCACCGAAACCCTGAACAGCGAGGGAGGAAGCCACTGAACCCCTAAACTGCCCCAACAGCAACCTCGGGACCCCACGCAAGGGGAGGGTGTCCGACCTCACGAAATAGCAATAGGGACAATAAACCCTAATCCTACCCCCAATTCATCCTCTCCCAAAAAGAAACCGAAATCGGAATTGAATCAAGGAGATAGTGTTTACCTGAATCGAAACCGAAGAATCAGAAAATTAAGAACTCAAGCCAGCATGGAAGAAGCCGAGAAAATCAGTCGAAATCAGCTTTGAAAAACAAAGGGGAATACTCACCGAGCTTGCAGCATGAAGGATGAGAAGATGGGGTTAAATAGAGAGGCAAACCGCCTCAGTCGGGCTCAGGGTTCGCTGTCGGCAGCGGAGGGGAGGGGACATGCCGCTACGACGATGGGACAATACGGCGAACGTCGCTATCGAGGGACCCGCACCCACCGTGAGCGAGAATCAGTAGAGGAAACGCGTCGAGAAATCCTCGCTAGGGTTTCCGTTCGTTCCGATCGGAGGAAACGAGTGAAAAGGCGGCTCGAGGAAACGAAACCCTCGCGGGCTTGTCGAGAGGGCCAACGTAGCGAACGTAGCGAAGGGGAAAATAAAAGAGGGAGAGAGAGAAAAGAAAAATGGGGGTTTATTAAAGCCCAGCGGGCTTAGTGGGCCACAGGCCTTACATTCTCCACACTTTACAAAAAATTCCGTCCTCAGAATTCTGGAACAAGATTATATATATATATATATATATATATATATATCTATATTACAATTGAGGGCAGATTTTGAATTTGTCCTATGTGGCAATGTCACATCAAGTTTTGGAGGGAAGTTTTTGGGTTGAAGAGAAATTTGTTGGGAATACACAAAATCATTGAAATTAGGAATAACCTTTTAATATTAGTTATGATAAAAATGTTGTGCACACACATAATCTCATTTTGGGAATGAACGCGAGCTGTGGGAGAATGAACGCGGGAGATGCTGCCAACTCATTGATCCGCGTTGCAAAACCCTGTAAAATTTCGATCACATCTACTGATGTTTCAGGGGAAACTAATAACTATTAATGTTTGTTTAAAATTAGTGGGTCCAAGATTTTTAAATGAACAGTGTCCCACGGGCACGGGTTATATGTATATTTCGGCGCGGGCGCCGAAGGCGCCTGCGAAATTTTTTAACGCTGATTTGTTGTTCCGCGCCTAAGGCACCCGCGCCGAAATTGTTGTTTTACGTCGAATTTGTTGTTCTGGTCCGAAGGCACCCACGTGAATTTGGTTTTCTGTGTCGAAGACGCATGCGCTGAATTTGTTGTTCCGCGCTGAAGACGCCCACGCCATTTTTTAACACTGATTTGTTGTTCCGCGACTAAGGCACCTGTGTCGAAATTGTTGTTTTACGTCGAATTTGTTGTTCTGCGCCGAAGGCACCCACGTCGAATTTGGTGTTCTGTATCAAAGGCGCATGCGCTGAATTTGTTGTTCCGCACCGAAGGCACCCACGCCGAAGACGCATGTGCCGCTAAATATTGTAAGCTAATTTGTTTTTCTTTTAAATTTTGGCTTTAAAAAAATTTCGGGGAAGAAAGATTTCGCAAGGGAAAATCTTAAATGAACCGTGCCCACGGGCACGGGTTATGACTAGTATATATTTATAACACAGGATATCCAACAACGGGCTACAACAAAATAAAGATCAGTTCAACAACTGATAATACACGCTTAAAGTCGGGAGCGTCCATCTCCATCGCCTCCATGGTGAAAGTCTGGCTCCTCTGAGGTGATGGTGGCCGTCTGGAAGGGACTCCTTGTTCTCGTTGTACTCGCTCCTGCTGCACGTACTCGTACTCTTGAGCTGTAGAGAGCATCCCAGCGTGGGTCGTCAGCCTGAGTCCTACCAACTTGTCGCGGATGTGGATGTCCAGACACTGCTGAAATCTCTTGGCCTGAGCCTGAGGTGTGGGCACCATGTCCCTGGCGAACCTAAAACATCAATTGTTAGCAAACACAACACAAAGTATGGTTAGCGATCTTGCATCAAGTTATACACCTACTGAGTTTAGAAAACTCAGCGTCGTACTCCTCTACCGTCATGGAGCCCTGCTTCAGGTCCATGAACTGTGCCTTCAACTCCATCTGCGCCTCTGAGGAGAAGTACTGGGCGTTGAACTCCTCTTTGAACGTGGCCCAAGAGATTGGCTGAGGTAAACAGTCCTCCGCAGCATCCCACCAATCTTTGGCATCTCTTGTCAACTGTAGCTTCGCCATGCTAATCCACAACACTGGAGGTACCTCTGCAGCCTTCATCATGACGGTGATCGAATGCATCCACCCTTCCGCAGCCAAAGCATCTCCTCGTCCATCAAAAACCGGCGGCCGAAGAGATCGAAACTGCTGCACTCCTCCATCCTGCCTGGGTTCCTCCTGTATTGACTGGATCAACTCTCGTAAGGCCTAGTCTGAAATCTGATACACCGTATTGGATCCGACGCCACCGGAACCAGATCCTGATCCTGAAGCCATGAGCGCCCTCCTGGATGGTCTATGTCATTTGCGTATATATACACCTGCATCCACAAGCAAGATTGAGTCAATCGAGTATCGCACTTTCTACCTGCTCTATACTGTTCACGAGGCGATTGCTCGGACCTGCATGTGCCACCACTTTGTAACGTCTCACCTCCCGACAAGTGTCGCTACGAGTGAAACAAGAGTGTGCAGGTTCCGCAGGTGCTAGTGAAGTCAATGTGGAGCAGTGCAGAAAGTAAGGCGGACACTCTAGACATGACAAGTAACATAGTTCTAAATAAGGAAAAGACAACAACAAGAAAGTAAGGACAGTACTGAGCCGGAAAGAGACAAGTAAATGCTACACTACTGCTAAAAAGTAACTGGAACATGTACCTGCCGCAATGTCAAGGCTCAAACA
This sequence comes from Scilla litardierei, assembly GCA_030789695.1. Taxonomy (NCBI): domain Eukaryota; kingdom Viridiplantae; phylum Streptophyta; class Magnoliopsida; order Asparagales; family Asparagaceae; genus Scilla; species Scilla litardierei. The sequence goes on along the minus strand of CM061130.1, from coordinate 62,006,643 downwards.
GTCCTGCACTGGAAGTCCTGACTCCTTTCAAGGTCCTGTAGCGAAAGCTCCAACTCCTCGTGCTAAAACACCTATGTGTGATCCTGTGCGTCGTACCTAGTGGCAGCAGAAGTGGCACCACGCTCAATAGAGTAGACAATATCTAAACCAGGGACAAGAAAAGTAAGTGCACAAAAGGGAAGAAGACAGCCACAGATATGATAGTACTGAATAAGAAGTAACCTGAACTGGTAATCCACAAACTCGCACGCCGGAAGAGTAAGGTACAAAAGGCGAGGTGACAACAGTAGAAAGTAAAAAGGGTACAGAAGAGAGACATGCCATGATGGTAAAAAGAGCACAAACTACAGTGGAGATGGTGCTAGCTAAAGTTAACCAGTCCTAGGCCGTGACTTATGAGGGGGAGTACAATAGCATCTGGAAGCTACCTTGACCGCGAGGGTGCGACCCTGGGCAGAGTCCAAAAGTGTAAAGTATCGTACTGTAAGAGCTGCAAAACCTGTAAGAGATGTAACACTGTGGCCTGTGGTGGGGCTACAGGACCCATCAAGATGGCCGTCCTTGTCTGCTCCCAGGACTCAGGATCCATCTGTATGATGGAATCCCCCTTAACTTGGGGCTATAGATCAGGTCACAGTCGTCCACGTACTCCTCAATCATAAGTTTTCCCAAACCCGGTGAGTCAATCAGAAAGTAATCTTTTTATTAGTTGTTAGTGTCGTGAGGTGTGTCAAGTTTAATATTACTTAAACTACGTAGCCAAGGGGAAACTATTACCGTACCGGTAATAGCAACCCGTCAAGTCAAGAGCCAACCTCAGGATAGTCCACTAGTCATCCAGTACCAACGTAGTCACGTGCCATCATAAGAACATCCCAATGCTACGTAATTTAACAATATTAAACTAACAATGTACTAATAAGCTCATGAGACAACATGAGCATGAAACTGGCATGAGACAAGTAAGAGCATGAATGTTCCTCTTGGCAAGATATTCCAAACTAAGCTCACACATAAAAGAAGCAACACTAACTGATTCTTTGTACGAACAAGAAACAAGAAAACATCACAGTTGCTTAAATAATGAAAGACCAAAAATCAACTCGGATGGCATTAGAGAGAGTCTAGGCCAGGGGATCGGATTGGGGGTCTTCTCATCACACGGTGGGGGGTACCCGTGCCTACGGCAAGGTCCACTAGGTTATTAGAAAGGAACTAGGGGCTAATAACCAAATCCGTTGGGGAACGGGGCTCACAACCCAAGTAATATCACACAGAAACCCAAACAGCGATCAAGGGACCCAACTGAACCCAAACCAACAATTAGAAGGAACCAATCGAGCACAAACAGCAACCCACGAAGCCAAGTCAGTAAGCAAGAACCAAGCCGCAAGCAAGGGGAAGCCCAAACAACAAGCAGGGGAGCCCCGACCAACAAGCAAAGCCCACCGAAACCTTGAACAGTAAGGGAGGAAGCCACCGAACCCCTAAACAGCCCCAATAGCAACCCCGGGACCCCACGCAAGTAGGCGTGGGTGTCCGACCCCACGAAATAGCAATATGGACAATAAACCCTAATCCTACACCCAATTCATCCTCTCCCAAAAAGAAACCGAAATCAGAATTGAATCAAGGAGATATGATCTACCTAAATCGAAGGCGAAGAATCAGAAAATTAAGAACTCAAGCCAGCATCGAAGAAGCCGAGGAAATCAGTTGAAATCAGCTTCGAAAAATAAAGGAGAATACTCACCGAGCTTGCAGCAGGAAGGAGGAGAAGAGGGGGTTAAATAGAGAGGCAAACCGCCTCAGTCGGGCTCAGGGTTTGCTGTCGGCAGTAGAGTGGAGGGGACATGCCGCTACGGCGATGGGACAACACGGCGAACATCGCTATCGAGGGACCCGCACCCACCGTGAGCGAGAATCGGTAGAGGAAATGCGTCGAGAAACCCTCGCTAGGGTTTTCGTTCGTGCCGATCGGAGGAAACAAGCGAAAAGGCGGCTCGAGGAAACGAAACCCTCGCAGGCTTATCGAGAGGGCCTGCGGAGCGAACGTAGCGAAGAGGAAAATAAAAGAGGGAGAGAGAGAAATGAAAAAGAGAGAATATTGGATATTGAGTCACACCAATATGAGTTTTGATAAGCCATTAGTGGACTAACAAAATCTATTAGTCGACTAATAGATTTCAATAACTAAGGCTAGCTTAGTTTAATTGACTAACAGAAGCTATTAGTTGAACAATACTGTTTATTAGTCGGCTAATAGACTTTATTAGTCGACTTACCATGTTAACCGACCCAATTCATCTGAGACACATTAGTTGATCAATAGTGCTTGCTAGTTGACTAATCAAATTATCGTTGGTTGCGTTGACCTTTAGAAAATAGTCGTTACTAACCGTTTTAAAGGATTATTTTGTAAATTTTTGAACGATTTTCCCCTCCATTAATTGGAAAAATCTACAAATTATTTTATAGAAGAATTTTATAAGATTTTCATAAGTTTCTTGAAAAGGAAAGTTTTCATCTTTGGCCAAAATACCCTTTGATCTAGTACACTCTCTTTGAGCCCAAAGAAAAAGAAAAGCCATGATTTTCCATTCTCAAATTTCTCAATCCTTAGAATTTCTCAATCCTTAGAATAGAAATCTTCTCTTTAGCCTAAAATTCCATAATCTCACATTTTCAACGGCTCTAGGGAATTGTTGCTTTGATTTCATTGTAAAGACGATCTCTCAAGGTCGTTGAGAGGTGTAATTTTTTGACACCGGTTTGATGGTAATGGTTGTGAATTCTTACGGTTTGCAAGAGTGATAGAGAAAATCTCAAGAAAGAAGTTTGGGCATTGGAATATGTCGGGAAGACTGAACCAAGATAAACCGCTGGTGTTTGCGCTTTCATTTCTCTGGTTTGGTTGTTCTACTTCTTTAAATTGTTATGATTCTTATTATTTATTCTGATGCAAATTTTGTTGAGTATTTGGTTGTTGAAAAGATTCTAATTGGTAACTTTTTTAGAGATCTTTCTCGTTTTATTTTAAAGACACTATTCATCCCCTTTCTAGTGTCCATTTGACCATCCACAAGAACCAACAAATTTCTCGCATCATTGGATTTCTATCCCCCAATTAGATTTTCCGATGTGATTGGGTAGCTCTTCCAGTATCCACCAATTTCCGCTGCCTATTTCCTATTTTCCCCCTTCAAAAGTAGTTCTTTCCTGAAATTTCTATATGTTTTGTTAGAACGGTTAGTTTTTGCAATTTTTTCCATGATTCTCCCTAAATTTCATACATATCCATCTGAAAGCTTATTTCTGATTTACCAGTTATATCTATTGGGAAGTTCCTCGGTGGAAACGCTTTCTGATGCAGAGTACTCAAAATTAACCTCGGTATGAGCTTCCGTTTTTCGTGTAGCAGTTAATATGTCTACTGCTCAGTCATGCAGTTTATTTCATTTGGTAAAGTTTGGCCATTAATATCTAGCTACTCATCATAGTTGCTTTGTCCTGGCAAAGGCATCTGCAGGTAAGGTCTGTCATATCAGAATTGAGGGAGCGCTTACAATCTCATTCCATGAAATCATATAGATCACGCTTTCAGAGGTGAAAATTTGTTATATTTGTTCATACAGTTTTTATTATAGAGGCTCCACAGGAAATCACTAGCGCCAGGTTCTTGTAGACTAGTTTTTATGCAGAGCCTTTTACTTGACATTTCTCTGTTCTTAATTATGTCATGCTAAAATCTATAATCTGCGGGTCTTGTCCCTTGCAAAAGTTGCCTTGTTATTAGGTATGTCACTAGAGCATGTTTGTCCGCCATGTTTAGGCACATATGTTATATACACCCATATTTTCTCGAAACATATGCTTAAAGTGAAGTGTATTCATGTTTGGAGAAGAAAACACTTATGTTTCTTTATTGACAACCATACATTCAAGCATACATAATCAATACATAGTACATGTGTATGTACCTCTGTGGACTGCGTGCAAGCGTGTGCCAGTGCATGCGCCCAACAGCCCTCGTATGTTGATTTGACAAATTGCATGGCCGTGGCTCCCAGTCCCAACAGGGCACTCATTCCATGTCCACAGCAAGCTGTTACACCAACTAATGTCATTGCCATAATTCTTTTTATTTTTAAAAATTTGATTACTGACCATAATTGATCAGTTCCTCAGTGAGTGTCTTCTTGTTTACTTTGTTGGGGTTTTCGCATATTCATCCCTTAAATCTTGCAAATTTTGATATATGTCCCTTAATTCTTCGTATTTTCAGTTTAATCCCTCAAATCATTAACTATAACCAAAATAGTCCCTCACTCGGATTTTCTGTTAAAAAACTCTGTTAGTCCGGACGTGGCTGTTAGTGCTGACGTGTCCAGCCTGTTTGCGACGGCAGCGACGGTGATGAGGGGAAGGAGGAGGAGGGGCGGCGGTAGTGAGGAGAGAGGATAACGGGGATGAAGGGGGAGGAGGGGGGTTCGGTGGCGGGGATGAGGGGGGATGAGGGGGAGGATGAGGAGGGGGAAGATCGACGACAGGGAGGAGGGGGATGAAAGGGGGAGATCGGCGACATGGAGGAGCGTATGAGGGGGAGGAGGAGAAGAGTGGGGATCGGCGGCAAGGAGGAGGGGGGATGGGGGGAGATCGGTGGAGGGTAGGAGGGGGAATGGGGGGGAAATCGGCGGCGTAGAGGCGGGGGGGGGGGGGGGGGGGGGGGGGCAGATCGACGGCGAGGAGGAGGGGGGAGATCGGCGGCGGGTAGGAGGGGGAATGAGGGGAAATCGGCGGCGTAGAGGAGGGGGGCAAATCGACGGCGAGGAGGAGGGGGGAGATCGGCGGCGGGTAGGATGGGGGGAGAGTGGTGGCGGGGAGGTGGGGGGAGAATGGGGAGGAGCTGCTCCCGTCCCCGCCCCCGCCACCCTCTCCCCCTCCTAACCGTCATCCCCTCCTCCGCCACCGCCTCCCCCGCATGCCCCCGCCGCCCCCGCCTCCCTCCCCCATTATGGCTTAATTCTTAGTTAATTAACACTAATTGTTAATTAATCGTTAATTAATCTAACTATTTAACAAAATATAGGATTGGGGGACTATTTAGGTTAACGGCTTAAGATTTGAGGGATTAAACTGAAAATACGAAGAATTTAGGGACAGATATCAAAATATGCAAGATTTAAGGGATGAATATGCAAAAAAACCCTACTTTGTTATGATTTAGTTATTTATTTTTTTATTTTCTCAGCTTGTGTTTGTAGATGAGCTCATTCTTTCTGTTCTTATTTCTTTTTTGTTAATTTTTCAGACATAAATTTATGAGCTTCCCTATTTTCACCCTCATATGGTTTCCACTAATGAAATGAGTTATATAAGTCATTACTGATCTCAGTCACTAGAATTGCAGCATAATCATAATATCTAACATTTCTAGTTAGGTTATCAAATTGGTTTTCTGGTTTATAAGGTTCATAATAAAGTTGGCTAAAATTGTTTGAGAAACTTTAAGAGGGGCATGCCTATTTACTAGGTGATTGCAAAGCAGGATAGCAAGTCGACGGGTGAAATTAATGGATATGGAATCATATATCATCGTAAGTTTTTCATATGCATTCATGTCTTTGTATTTAAAAGGTCTTATCCAAGCATGAAATGAAGTTACCCTAGGGCCTTCAAAGTGGTCTTTGGGGTCTGCAACACTGACCAAGAACAATAAATCGATGCTATGGTCTTTACTATTGTTTCAGGTGCTAGACAGATGTTTCGGAGGCAGTGTGTACTTTTCTCCATGACTTTCTAGGATGAAAACATGGTTATCAAGTTACCCTTGTTAAGGATCTTTTTTTAATGGTTTCTGTTTCCTTTGGAATTTTAGATTTTAGATGCCGATAACACTTTTTGGTACTATGTGTGACTTTTCTCTCGATCATTTGCCAGCATTCCATGATTACTCAAACTGGTGTGGGAAGGTAATGTTGTATTCAAAAAAGGACAGTGGATAGTGTAGGACAGATTTTACGGATCCTTTCCCTTCTTTTTTTCTTTTATATTCAACAGGGTGATCTTGAGCTTTAGGTCACTTTATGATTAACATCCTTCTGCATCGAAGTCTTTTTACTATTTTCATGTGCCTTGTTTTGAAACATGTAGGAGTTGCAACAAATTCACATATAATATGTTTGAGGTGAATCATTATTCTATAATGTTGAATCCCTAGAAAACTAGAGATCTTTGGCTTCATATCTCCTGCTTAGTCTGTAATTTGACAATTAGCCTTTCAGCCTAGGTACCTGTCTGTGTACCAGTAGTTATTCCCCTGACCATACAAATGAATACAAATAATCAACTCCATATTGGATTTCTTATTCAATTTTTGAATGTAGATTTCCATAGCCAACACCCGAATAATCATGGAAGCCTGTATGGTAAATAACGGTAAAAATATCTTACATATTCAAATATGCTTTAGTATGTTCAAGAGTACATATATATATTTTTAAATACATAAAGAGACAATGTGGTCTTTTGATGAAAAGGAAAAAATGAAAAGAAAGAAAAAAAATACAAATCTCTCATGATCTTGTATAGTTTAACAGATCACATAAAAGCATATGGTTGCTATAATATAATATACCCCCCTTAAAAAGGCTTATTTCGAGAAATGATCCACTCCTGCTAAATTTTTCTAACTGACAATTATCCTTGGAATCCAATAATAAGCTACACACTTCCAATTAATGTCACAGTCCGTAAATTAGCATGACGGAAGGGAAATTCCCAGTGTGCCCCTACTACTTCTCCAATTAAACCCATGCTCACCAAACTCTTTTCACTGGGAGGAAGGGGGAAAAGGTTGTTGCATCCTTGATCTGATCACTCCTAACGCACCGCTTGATCTGCATACATTCAAAAATCCATTAATATTCTTGGCTTTTTCTCAATTCGGTATCTTAGGAATAACTTGATTTCTATCTAAAAACCTATTTGGAAAAGAGAAGTAGAGAAGTGGGGCCTACAATGGTGATGCACTTTTTATTTTTCTTCCTTTGTTAATTTGGTTTGCATGCGTGCGAGAAGAAATTGTGATTGACTTTCCTTGACTGGGGGGAACATGATGGGAGAAAATGACGGTGATTGGGTTTCTTGCTTGCGACAAGTGAAGAACGGGTAGGAGGAGAATCAGGAAAAGTAGAGAAGGGGCCAATAATGAAAGGGTGATCAGTGGTTTTTTTGTTTTTCGGTTGTGGGGGCAAATTAGGCATGTTCTCACATTAATCCTCAAATCTAGATAGTTTTATGTTAGTTTCCCAACCATTTTAGTTATACAAATTAGTCCAGCAGGTTAAAAGTAAAACACTATGGGTAAGAATATATGGTTGAATTCAACTCACAATGACTTAATGAGCATTATTTTCCCTAAATCAATCATATCAATTTGCTATTAACCTTCATATTCTACACTTTTGTAAATCATATCCATTTTCACTTAAAAGTTAAAACCTTTCATTCCTTTTTCCAGGTAAGAGGAAAGTGTAGAAGATACTTGTGGCAAGCGGTTAATGGAAGAGAAAAACCATCCGAACCCCATTCCCACTCACTTAAAGTTAATGGCATGTTCTAATTATTAGTGATTTAATATACTTGGAGGGCTTAATTTGAAATACATTAAATCATTTGTAAGAACTAATATTGAAATACGAAGATGTGGGGAACTACTATTAAAATTAGCCTAATTTGAATTACTACTATGAGCAAAACCTTTCCCTCTTTAAGGATTGGGTTCTTCTGTTAGGACGATTTGAAGGAGATGGACGCAGATCAGGCCAATTTTGAAATTTAGAGAAAATCTATAGTATGGTAATTTGGTAATCACAATCCTTTTTTTTGGTTTTTTTTTTGGGGGGGGGGGGGTATTTTCTTAACTAGGGATAATTTGATGGTATATATCTAAAAAAGTAAAAGAATATTAAAAATTAAAAGTGTAACTCATCTTTTCCTCTAGGTTCCAGTCTTAGGATATGATAAATATCGAAATCTGAATCCTTGTCCAAATACGTTTTATAAGTTAGAATTTCTGTATCTCATTCGTCTCCACTAGAAGAAAAAAAATACTGATTGTAATAACCCGTATTAGTCGTCGTCCGATGCATTTGCAGTCTTGCATTCCCCTGAAGAACCATACGTGTTAACCAGTTATCCCCGATATTTTCTCTTTTCTTCTCTAATTTGATACATGCTACAGTGTGAATGAACATCACGCTTCTCCAAGTCAGAAAAACGAATCCATAATGATGTGATCTTAGATTTTATTATTTTATGAATAATCAGTCTAATCTTACCCCTCTTAAGGATCCCTTGGATAACACATAATAGCTTCAGAAAATTATAAATAACACGTTAAAATTAGTGATGTTCCTTTAAGAAAGTAAACTGTTAGATCTGGAATTTTTATGTGTTTTATGTGTTTTTGGCCCATTAGGGGCGTTTTGGAAATTTTCGGATTTTAGGGGTGTTTTGGGAAATCTGCAATTTTCTGTAACTTTTCTCTATTTAAGGCTAGTGCCGGCTAGGAGAATGTTATGTAAGTTTGAGAATGAAATTGTTATTTGATATTTGAGAGGAGAAGGTTTCTTGATCTAGGGAGAGTGCGGACGTCTTCTTTAATTGGCGTCTTGGAAGGGAGATCATCTCTATAATTGTGATCATTCTATCTCTTTATTTTTAGTTTTTATCTAATAAATTTCAGATCTTTCTGGGTTCCTACCATTTTGGTATCAGAGCGGTTCGATCTCGAGGGAAGAGATGAGATTGACGACGAATGAATTAGAGGCTCACATGCAATTCATCCAAGAGTCCAGAAAACGAGGTCAAGAGATCAAGCAAGGGATTGAGCAAATAAAGCTTCTCTTGGCTAAAGGGGGAAACGACTGCAAAAACCTTATTTTTGGTCTAAAGGCGTTAACTTTGGACGAGTAAGAGGATAAAGGCGACGGCTTTGACTCATATCTGCATCCAATCGACGAAGGCCTACTTTCCGACGCCGGCAACTATCTCGAGGAAGAGGAAAAATTGGACAAGGTCCGGAAATTTTCAGATCTGAAACTTTCAGATCTGGATCTGAAGGCGGCGAAGATTCGGATCTGAAGGCGACGGCAGATGACGAGGGATCTGGATATGAAGGCGGCGAAGATTCAGATTTGAAGGCGGCGACAGAAGACGAGGGCGAGCCCCAAAGGCGAGAAAACCCTAGCCGTTAAATCAAGAAGGCGGCCACGTCCCCTACAGAATTTCTGCAGGGGCGGCCAGCCCTGCAGAATTTCTGCAGGGGCCAGCAGCCCCTGTAGGGCCCGGCAGGGGCTTAGCAGGCCCCGATAGGGGCCCACGAGCCCCGGCAAAGGCCCGACAGGGGCCCAGGAGGCCCGGCAGGGGCCTGCAGGGCCCGGCAGCCCCTCCAGGGCCCCCCATGGTGGCTGCTGCCCCTTCCGCAATGACGACGGGACCTCCGATTCGTCGGACAACAATTTTTCGACTTTCTGGGCCCAAAACAGCAAACATTCGAGCTCCGGGAGGGCGACGTGGGCCCCAAGGCCATTGGTTTTCAGTTCGAAGTCCTTCCGAGCGCCAACATTTCAGTTTGGGTATAGGGGACCTTCAGATCTGACTGGCTACGACCGTGACTTTCATTTTGGACGCTGTTGAAGGCGGGGGAGACCAATCGTACCCTTTTGACCCGGGAGGAGACTTGCATGCAGTTGGAGTAGGGCCTCTGCGGACTTCATGCACCACCTTCAGGACAAGGTGGATTTTCGGGAGCGGAGTAATGTTAGATCTGGAATTTTTATGTGTTTTATGTGTTTTGGCCCCATTATGGGCGTTTTGGGAATATTCGGATTTTAGGGGCGTTTTGGCAAATTTGCAATTTTCTGTAACTTTTCTCTATTTAAGGCTAGGGCCGGCTAGGAGAATGTTATGTTGAGTTTGAGAATAAAATTGTTATTTGATATTTGAGAGGAGAAGGCTCCTCGATCTAGGGAGAGTGCGTACGTTCTCTTTAATTGGCGTCTTGGAAAGGCGATCACCCATATAATTGTGATCATTCTATATCTTTATTTTCAGTTTTTATCTAATAAATTTCGGATCTTTCTTGGTTCCTACCATAAACCTACTCACGAAGCATAATTCATGTAATACAGCAAAAGTAGTTTTCATATAACAAGAATAGAACTTTCAACTTCACGGCATTATTTGGGATATGCACCTGCATACAATTTCAAGATCTGTGCCATTGATCTATATTTTTTTAATCTGAAATGGGCATTTCACAGTATCTCCATGGATTTTGTTTGCCTTGGTATTCCCATAAAGGTGTATGTTTCTTTTCAAGCAAGTCCCCCTTGTAAGGCTCATTTGAACACCTAGGTTGTCCAATTGTATTTCAGAAGGTTTCTCATTAGTGGCATCAATGGTTACATCAAGGAACTTTACTACACTGACTTGCTATAACCAGGGTTCACAAACTCGGTGTAAGTTTTAGTATCGGCCAATAACTTATAGTATCAATATTGGTACTAGTGGTATCAGAAGTTTCGAGTGATATGTCATCAGATGCTTTAAAAAGGTAATAAAAAGCTATTATTACTAAAAATGGTTGATACCATTAGTTTTATTTTCACTATTGGGGTTAATTAGTGGATATTCTATCATATGTTGATGAAATATTGTAAAGTACGGTACTTGGATGTAATAATGCCGTGTAGAACAAGCTTTTGAAAATTATGTCCCAAATTATTCTAAAAAAGTGCATAACCTAAGCAATTATTATTACAAAGTCCAACGACCTTTGACACACAATAACTTATTAGATTTTGATGTAATTCTCTGTTTAGAAATCTATGTAGTGCAATATAAAAAATATCTATTTTTTTCAACCTATTACTGCATTAATTCTAATTGGTGGATTAAAATTTTTATTTACGTATCATATATTCAATTAATTTATTTTTAAATGTAGTCACATAATGAATTAGAGAAATACATAAGTAGAAAACATGTCTAAATGTTTTTTAATTAAATAGATATCCAATATGGGGTTTTTGTCTATTGTGTTGGTAATATGTCTTTAATAATGCTTTATTACATTACATAATTAATTTTAATGAAAAATGTTTGTTAAGATGCCTAACGTGGTATATTAGATTTTGTTTAAATTGCACATATTTATGGAGAAATTTTAGCTTATCATAATACGATTAATATGAATATTATACTGTAAAGACTTAAAACTAACTCCTACTCAACCAAAATCGAATCCATATCAATGTACGCACAAACCAAAACCAAAACCAACCCAACCCAACATAATCCAATCCAACAAAGCTAGGTCAAACCAATCATAACCCTAATCCCATCATATATATCAGACTATCCGAAAAGTTACCCTTCCTTCTGCCCTGCAAAAAAAGAGAAGAAAGTATCTTTATTTTCGGTTGCCTTGTTCTCTATTGCCTCTGCCCCTTGCCGCTACCTCCTTGTCACCTCCTTGTGGCTAGCACACATCCTCTTCGTCGCCTCTGCCTCCTTTTCATCACCTTGATTGCCTCTAACTGCTGTCTAACAATGACAAGAGCTCGATTCTTTGCTACCGTGCCTATCATGCGCCCTGCTCGACTCAGCTAATTGAAGAAGTTTGTGAAAAATTTTTAAAAAAGTTTTTGCCTTAATTTCTTCCTTCTTCCCACCCACATTGACTCCTTAATGGTCAACGTTCCCGATCTAGCATGTTTCCTTGTAATAGCTAGAGTATCAATCAGTTTCGGGGTTGAATCGGCCTATTCTAGCCGATATTAGGCCTGAGACTATTTTATACATTTGTCGGATATATTAAAGCAGTATTGGTTAGTTTGGGTAAAAGGGGATTGGTTTCGTGTATCCCCGTTCTGAAAATCCGGAATGATTCGCCGGCACGCTTTAATGTTAGCTGAGATTTCGAACCTTGGCTGTAATAGTATCGTCGTGGTGTAATGTGCTAATAAGATTCTGCCTTTGGTAATGTGGCATGAATTACCTCACATGGACTTGTTTGTAGAGCACTAATGCGGAAGAAAAAAGCCATTGATCCCTCAGGTCAAATCTTGCATTATTAATTTATTATTTGACTGCATAAACAGAATGTGCTTCCATTTATCTTTTGTAGAGGACATCATGACGAAGTCCAATGTGAGAATTTATGCTGATGATAATTGACCATGTTTTATGAATGGCTTAGAACAGTACTGTTTGTTCTTGACTTCATCTCAAACATCTATAGTATTAAATAATAGATTGCAAGAAGTAGAACATGTGCAGGTTACATTGAAATTTTTTTAAGCCAGCCTGATTCTAGGGATCTTAACATTACCTGAGTTCATCTGACTAGAATTCATCCGGAAATCTCTTGTCCAAAATAATTGGAAACACATCTCTGAACTGTTGAATCCCTATATAATTTTTAGATTTAGGAAAAAAATTAAAAATATCATTAGTGTTCGACCAAAAATAATAATAATTACAAAAATCGACCAAGCCTGAGAGCTAGTTTGGACAATGCCGCACTCGGACAGTGCGGCATTTTTGGCCGCCCTTGCCAAGCGCGGCCATTATGAGACAGAACACGTAGAAGAAATTCTCCAAGGCGTTCAAGGAGATGGTGGCTGCTTGTCTCCCTCATGACCCTTCAAAAAGGCCATCTGCAGACAAGCTTTTACGCCATCCCTTCTTCAAGAACTGCAAGTCCTCAGATTACCTCGTCAAATGCGTCCTGCAGGATGTGCCTTCTGTCGAAAAGAGATTAGAGGAGCATACTGTGAGCATTGATGGAGAGGGGAGTTCGGGTCCGGTTGTCAAGAACCGGAGGGTGAGTGGATGGAATTTTAACGAGGAAGTTCTTGAACTGTGCCCAGTGTCTCCATTGAGTCCAGTGTCCCCTGGAGACATGGTACAGAGTTGTAAAGATGAGCACAGGGGGAAGAAGAGAAGGGAAAGAGCGAGGATTTGAAGGAAACTCTAGTTCCCAATTTGGTTTATCTCCTGGAGAGTTTGGATGTGCAAAGAGGGATGGTGATGAATGTGTTGGCATACTGTGTGGGAGGGGAGAAGAATGAGGAGAAGATGAGGGAGGAGAGAGAGAAGAAGCTGTAACAGGTAAATTGGCCGCACTTGGCGCCAGTTTAGACCCGTGATTTTTTGGAACGGAAGCAGAGGCGAACCCATATAATGACCGCACATGCCAAGTGCAGCCAAAAATGCCGCATTTGGCAAGTGCGGCATTGTCCACAGCGGTCAGGCCACGCGCCTTGTCGCTGACGTGACCAGACTTGGTCGATTTCTGTAATTATTTTTTTTCCCGGTCGAAAACTAATAATATTTTAATTTTTTGCCTAAATCTAAAAATTACCCATAATATTATGCTTATGCAACTCTAAATGTTTTGTCCTCGTAGTTTCTCATTGTGCAGGCCCCTTGTTAACTGTATTTTATTTTCGACAAGTTTGATACATGTTGATATTTAATGTCAGCAGGGTGGCCAAAATTTTCTCTGCTTTTGTATCTTTCACTACCGGTAATGACACATGAATCCATTGTTTGGACATCTGTATGTTTGATTGTATAAACACTTTTTAATAGCAGTCCCTTTGAGACTTATAATCATTGACAAGTTGCCATCCAAAGAAATTTCTAATTGGTATAATGATTTTATGGCGGGTTATTGAGCATCTGGCATTCATATGAAGACTGGCTCAAATTTAAGTGGTATGTCTCCCCACACTCACGCACCAAGCAGAAGGCAGTCTCCTACAATTTCAGCTGACATAAGATTAGTTCAGGCAGACCTGGCCCAGTTTTGTTTATGGTAGATGGTAGGTCACCTGGCTAACGTCCCTTTAATTCATATGTAGTCTGGCTGGGGTTGGGAGTGCAATACCTTGTCCGCTTCGCCCAGACCACAGATAACCCTGCCAACCCTTTTAGTTAAAAGTTGATCAGATGCACCTTGAACCTTAAACATTACCCCAGTGTATAGCAGGAAGTTGATCAGATGCACCTGGAACCTTAAACATTACCCCAGTGTATAGCAGGCTCTGCACTCATTCTTGGTCTATGTTTAGTAACTTATCAACATGATATTCTCAATATTCTTGTAAGCCAGTCTTCTATGCTTCTGCAGCAGACTATGGAAGTTGGAAGGTCAAGACATTTCACTTCTTTTGTTTGTAATTCATTAAGGAGAATGCAGTTAATTTTCTATCCAATATAACTGTTTTGTATAAGAAACGTTACCTTCTGTTCTCTACATTAATTTAAGGGGATTGTTTGCATGTTATTTGTATTGATTTCTTATTATTCTGAATTTCGGAATTAAATTGTTCCGTTCTGAATCCAATCATGCAAAGTTCCACATGTCATCGATTAATTGAAGTTGCATGAAGTAATTTGATTTTTGTCATGTATAATAAATAAAACATATTAAAAAATTAAATAATATTCATGTTAATGCATAATTAATAAATCTGTTTTAACAATTATTAATAACTTATTAGAAATATTTACATATAAAAATGAGTAATATAATTGTATGCATGGTAATACTGTATTCTAAATATTTAAGAAAATAATAATGTAAGTACTATGGTCAAATAATGAAATACATATTTAACATAAAAGATGTAAATGCAGGAGATCTTCGTACTTGGGGTTTTCAATCTGCCCAAAAGTTTTAAAAAAATACCAACAATAGCGTTCAATTCTTCCATAGGTACACTAAAAGTATACCAACAATTGAGTTTGAAATTGAAATTGAACATGATAAACAGGTCACTAAATTTCCCACTCAACGTCACGAGTATTCTATATCTATGCCATTCAGTCGTAGAACTTGTGTCAACCCAAATCTACCATCAATTGATTAATAATTTTGACGAGAACTGTCAGGTTCCATGCCTGGTTGATGAGATACTTGAACACTAAACCGTTACAATTAGCGATAAGATTTCAACAAACAATTCTCAATATATGATGCATCAGAATAAACAAAGAGAATTATCACAATATATAATAAACAGGTAAGCACAACCAAACCAAATAAGCAATCAAGCTCAAACACCAAAACGTATACTGGTTTGGTCTCATCGACCTACGTGCAGTCCTCAAGCAAAATCCGCTTGAGAGTTTCACGAACAACTTGCTAAATTGCAAGAGTTACAATCTCGTAACTTGGCAAATATTCTTGCCAATTGCTAATCCTAATCTCAACACACTAAGATTGAAAGCCTCTTACTTGAGTAAAAATACCTCACAACCTGAGATGAAAACCTTGTAGTAAGAAATATTTACAATACTCTTATAGCCTTTGAAGATGAAGCTCTTGTATGTGCAAGGATGGCCATGGGAGATGATTTTTATTCTAAGGATTTGAGCAATGTAGAATAGAAATCTTAGCTCAAGGAAGATAGAAGTTGAAGGCGAGAGCATAAGGGGCAATATGTGATTTTTTATTATTTTTCTTCTCTAGTTTTCATGTAAAATAAATGAGAAACAATCTTTATTTATAGAGATGAAAATTCATGAAAGAGTGACAAAATTACCCTCAACAATTGTTAGAAAACGACTAGTTAAACAAAATCAAACCTGTCAACGGCTAATTGATTAGTCGACTAATGCTCAACCATTAGTCGACTAGTGCTTTTTCATTAGTCGACTAATGATAATGCATTGGTCGACTAACCCGATATGGTCAACTCTTAGCCTACTTTCAGCCATGTATTAGTCAACTAGGTGTTCTACATTGGTTCACTAATTAGGATAAAAATGCACATCCTAAGTATGAAACCTAATTGTTTTTTAAAGATTAATATTATATTAATTCTAAGTTATTCCTAAGGTTTCATTTATGTGTGTGACATCATCAAGGCTTTAACAAATATTTTACAACAAGAGATATATATTACATCAAATACATAATATAAACTTGTATGCTTGATTGATGTAGCGTTTATTCCGTCTTCTTGTCATATATGGTTTTTAGTCATCTTTTCTTGACTTGTCATACCATCACATAAACTTGTCAAGTATGCATTGACATCCACGTTTTGACATCCGGTCTTTTTAGTCATTTAACAATATCCCAACAACTACACATACATTGGTCCAAGCATTATGTTTGATCATCACAACATAATTTGAGATATTTCAATATTCAACATTCTCTCTTTTTTAATGATGTCAAACATTTATAAATCAAAATCAAAAAGCTTAATTATTTAAACACTTCAGTATCCAACACTTCAAATAATATATGTATACTCCTCCTGAGTTTATGCATATGCCCCCTGACTTGATGCTTATCCTTTTGATTTTGATGCATGTCTTCAAGCATGTCTCTCCCTTTGGCATAATAAAAAAGGATTGTCAAAAATCTGATATCAACCTTGGAAGTCACATCAATATGTATGCATCCCCTTTTATTATGTGTACCTGAAAAATCATGAATCTTGATATCCTTTTTATTTTGGGTCCTTGGAATTAGTCATTAAGATTTCCTAACTCAGATCAACTGAGTTGGATAAGAACACAAATACCAGAAAAGCTGAAACATAAATAAGAGAATTGAAACACAGACTGACAGAATTTTTAGGAGCATTAGTCGACCATGGTTCTTTCATTAGTTGACTAGACTGGAGCATTTGTCGACCATGGTTCTTTTATTAGTTGACTAGACTGACGGTAGTCGACTGATGAATGAACATTGGTCGACTAAATGTGAAATATAGAAGTGATTTTGAGCTATTAGTTTTTCTACAGGTTAGTCGACTCGTGTACATTCATTAGTCGATTAGCGCCAGATTAGTCGACTAGTAAATCAACATTGGTTGACTATCTGTGAAAAACAAAAATATATCTAACAGTCTATATCAGATTACTCGACTATGGTATTGGTATTAGTCGACTAGTCTGTTGGACAGTTTTCAGCATGTTTAATTACTTATTTTTGTGACTAATAATCAAATAATTAATTTATTATTAAATTATTATTTTAAGCATATTATTATCAAATTTTCATACACTTATTTTTAATTTGTTCTTTTATATAATATACCTATAAAATTTGCATTAGAGTTTTGGTACCTTATTTTTAAGATTCTTATTGGTTTCATTCAATGAGAACCCAAATCCATTTTGGATCTTATTTCCTAATGTGCACGAACATATAATTTCTAGAGTTATGTCCATATTTCATGAAATTATTAATGTATGCACTTTTATCTTTATTAGGTGCATTATTAGCTATCCAAATGGGTATGTCATGAATTTTAAAATCCAATTTTTGATTTGTTACATTTGAAATATTAGATTTAACTTTATGA
Organism: Scilla litardierei; assembly: GCA_030789695.1. NCBI lineage: Eukaryota > Viridiplantae > Streptophyta > Magnoliopsida > Asparagales > Asparagaceae > Scilla > Scilla litardierei. The sequence continues at coordinate 61,989,241 of CM061130.1, read as the reverse complement.
TTCTTTGCATACTTATATATGAAAGCATGATTATTTTTAGCTTTATTTGTATGCAAAATAAGAATACCTTTCTTTTTACTATTATACACTAATCAAATTTTGGAGTTAGAAACATGCCGACATGAAATAATGTTATTCAATTAGTCTGTACCTTTGTTGAATTTACTAACATAATTTGCTTGCTCCTCATACTTCAATTTGATTGATAATATGTTTTTATATATTTCTTCAATTTTAGTATTCAGAACTTTACATTCATTTTTGAGTAAGGTATTTTCTTCTTTTAGTTTATGGTTCTCATCAACTAATTTACTATTTTCTCAACAAGTTTCTTATTACTTTGAACAAGATCATTTAGTTTAGACATTTATCTGATGAAATTTCATGTTCTTGTTTTAGTGCTTTATGATCATTAATTAATTTTTTTGTCTGTCATACTATTCGTTGAAAGCACTAATTAAATCATCATCTGAGTCAGAAATTACCTCTTCTTCTTCTTCGTGTGTCATGAAGCATATGTGAGCTTTTTTTGAATTTCCTTTTTGTTTGATGACAACTCTTCACAATCCTCAAGATTATGCCAAATTTAATTTGCAGATGTAGCTTCTGATACATAATTGAAAATATTATCATTCAAAGCACAAAAAGATGTTCATTACCATTGTGGTTGCGGTTTCTCTCTCTTCATTTGCCCATTGAGAGAGTGGTGTTGTAGGTTCGCTATAGCGCATCTCCACAAAGTTCCATAAATCGTAGTCGATGGATTTGATGTAGGTTGTTATTTTCTTTTTCAATAATTGTAGTTGAAGCCATCAAATATTAGATGTCTTATCGTGTAGTGTTCTTCAGGAAACTGTGATGTGTAGCTTGTTGATGTCATCTGTTAACCCGTTTTGATACCAAATGTCAATGTCCTTGCCTTGTGGATGTGATACTTAACCGCTAAACAGTTACGGGTTGTGATAAACTTTCAACAAACAATTCTCAATATATGATGCAACAAAAAACAAAGAGAATAATCACAATATATAATAAACAAGTACAACCAACTAGATAAGCAATCAAGCGCAAACACTAAGAAGTATACTTATTCGGTCTCTCCGACTTGCGTCCAGTCTCCAAGAAAAATCCCACTTGAGAGTTTCATTGATAACTTATTTAATAATAAGGGCTACAACCTTGCAACTTGGCAAACACCTTTATCAATTGCTAATCCCGATCTCAACTCAATCAAATTGAAAACCTCTCTTACCGAGAGTATAGCCACCTCACAAACCGAGGTTGTAGTAAGAAATATTTCCAATACTCTTATAGCCTTGAAAATGCATGTCTTGTGTGTACAAGGATGGCTATGTGAGGATATTTATTCTAAGGATTTGATCAATGAAGAATAGAAATTTTAGCTCAAGGAAGATAGAAGTTGAAGGCTAAAGCATAAGTGGCAATATGAGATTTTCTATTATCTTTTCTCTAGTTTTTCATGTAAAATAACTAAGAAATAAACTCTATTTATAGAAGTAAAAATTCTTGAAAGAGAATGGTAAAATTGCTTTCAACAATGACTAGAAAATGGCTAGTTAATCAAAGTCAAACATGGTAACGGCCATGGTTTAAGATTTCATCCGATATTCTTTGGTATCGAGCGTTTCGTCTCGGTTTCGGTGCAGACCGAGATGAAACATGGGGTTGTTTCTCGGTTTCGGCCGGAACAGTGCCGTCCCGGCCGATTCTGGCCGAAACTGTGCGGAACGTCACCGTTTCGATCGAAACGAAATGAAAAAACAAGTAAAAATTGCATGAATCCGATGAAAACATAACAAAAAAAGAAAAAGTGAAGGTAAAAAAGAAATAGAAAAATAACATAAAATAGAAATAGTGAAGAAGACTTACCTCTTTTGCCGCCGCCGCCGCCGCCGTCGTCAACATTGTCGTCGTCGTCGTCAAGCCCCCACGTTCTTTTCCGCCGCCGCCTACAAAAGGGGAGAAGAGGGAAGAGGACGAGGAAAGGTCTAGCGTAGGGAATGGTGCAACTGCAGGGCTTTAACTTTAAGTGTGCTGCTACTCACATTACACATTTGCTTAACATACTTCATTTATTCACTAGTTCTCCATTGAAATGGCAAACTTGTAAATAAATGAAGTATATTTAGTAAAATATGTAATGTGAGTAGCATCACTAAGATATTTTTGGGGGCTTGCTATGCGAACAGACCTCTTTGCCATGTACACATTTTTTGGCGGCTTGCTATGTGAACAGACCTCTTTGCTTTGTACACAGACCAACTTATTTACAACATATGCGAAACAGATATGTATTTAAGTATCTAAAACTACCGATAAGATAAAACGAAACGTACTTTCGAAACCACCGAAACGGATGATAACAATACCGAAACCCAAATTTCGGACGACCGAAACCGCGACTGAAACCGCGACCTAAAACCTTGGTAACTGCTACTTGATTAGTCGACTAGTGCTCAACCATTAGTCGACTAGTGCTCAACCATTAGTCGACTAATTGCAAGGTATTGGTTGACGAAAAAGATATACCAAACTCTCGGCCTGTTTTCAGCCATCTATTAGTCAACTAGGGGTTCTATATGTGTCGACTAATTAGGATAAAAATGCATATCCTAAGTATGAAACTAAGTGTTTTGTCTAAGATTAATACCATATTAATTCTAAGTTATTTCTAGGGTTTCATGTGTGTGTGTGTGTTTCATGTGTGTGTGAGAGACATTTTCAACGCTTTAACAAATATTCTACAACAAGAAATACATACTACATCAAATACATAATGTAAACTTGTATGCTTGATTGATGTAGTCTTTAGTCCGTCTTCTTGTCAGAGATGGCTTTAAGTCATCTTTTCTTGGTTTGTCACGCCATCATTATAAACTTGTCAACTTGCTTTAACATTCACGCTTATTCTTTTTGGTCTTTTAACAGTATCCTAACAACCATACAAATATATTATTTCAAGCAATATGTTTGATCATCTTCAAAACATATATTGAAAGAGTCCAATATCCAACAAGAACAAGAACAGCTGAATGAAATTTTTAACCCTCATGTGAACTCTACAACTTGACTAGGAGCCGTAAATTGACTTTATTCACTTGAATCATTAGTAAATCCCAAGTGCGAAATGCAAAATATGTTTAAGCTCTGACTTTGGACTGGCCTCATCTGTGATCAACTTCTCTGGATCATATAGGGCAGATTTGGGAGTGAGATTTTATAAGGAGGTGCAACACCCCACTTAATCTACTGTTGTGGGTATATACCAATTACTAAACAGTAGTTCCTTTTTTGTACCCATAATGATTGGAAAAAGTGTCATTAATGACTACAATGGAATTTCTGCCACTTTCATATGTAAGATTTCAAGGACATGTTGATTGAGTATAAGTCTTATTTTATTGTGCCCTAGAGGAGTTGATTAAATGGTTATGTAATATTCGATAAATTAAATGTGTTCATTTAATAATAATAATAAATAAATAAATATAGTATATTTAGTAGCTTGCTAATTGGGCATAATGGTGATATAAGTAATTATCCTTTACCATTGGACTTGAAAAGTAATAGTAATATTAATAATATTTACTATTATAACTACGACTCTTCCCTCCGTCTGATTAAGGTTGGGTTTGTATTAGAACGGCATGGACTTACATAACATGTATTAACATAGTGCTTTTTAATTATTTTTAATATAAGAAATTTAATTCAATACAACTTTAATCCATTATTTTCATTTTGTATGCACTTGTCAACACTCAATTTCTGATGACACATCTTCCTAATGACACATCTGTATTAGATAGTTGATAAATCATAAAATCATACTTTTTTTGTAAATCATTCAATTAATCAAGATACGTATCCTCTCAAAAACAAATCAGAATTCTTAGCTACAACTTTGTGTGAATTATCATATTTTTACATGTGCGTTTGCATGTGCTCCATAAATTTAGTTCTAAAAAAAGAATCCTTTCTTTGTCCCATAATAGTTGATGAAGCCAACAAAAGCTTTATGGTTAAGCCGTTTAAAGAGGCTACTAGATTTTTAAAGTTTTTAGCTTTTTAAAGAAGTTTCTGGGGTTTCAAGGTTAATTGAAAATGCCAAGAGGGTCCAAGTTTCATTGGAGAAGTTCCATGGTTTTAAGACTTTTATATAAGCTTTTACTCTTAAAGTGGCTTAATGAAGATTTTTTGATTTTTTAAGATTATGAGAGAAGCTTTTAGACTTGCGATATTTTTAGATTTTAGTAAAGAACCTTCTAGGTTACAAGATTAAGAAAAGGATATCAAAGAATCTTGTAGAAGCTTTTAGCTTTCAAGGCTGCTTGACAGAACTTCAAGTATAACATGTGGTGAAGAAATTTCTAGTCATAGCGCACATGTGATACTTGGGTGATGATGTGATTATGACATGATGTTTTGATGACATGATAATGACATGGCGTTTCTAATGTGACATGGTTATGACATGATATTTTTAATGATGTGACAATGATGTGACAATGATGTGGTGCCAACTAAAAGGTGACAGGACATTCTAGATGTAGAATTCTCATGTAACTTTTTCTAGAAATGCCATGAAAATTGTTGTAAGGAGGTAGTTTGGGATTAGCTATAGATATTTTTTATTTGAAAATTTCAGAGAACAAACCATAGCTGTAGCGCACATGTGATACTTGGATGATGATGTAGCGATGATGTGGTGATGATGTGGTGTTTCTAATAACATGGCTATGTCAGGACATTTTTAATGATATAAATTTGATGTGACACCAATTGGAAAGGTGACACGACATTCTAGATAGTTTTATTGTTCGAATTCTCATGTAGTATTTTTTAGCAATGTCATGGCTATTCTTGTAAGAATATATTTTGGGATTAGTTATGTATATTTTTTGTTAAATGTTTCAAAGGATAAACCATAGTCATTGATCAATTGAATTCTCTAGTACTCAATCAAAGCCATTCAGTTTAAGGAGACTTGATAAAGATTTTCTACTTAAAGCTTCTTGGAGAAACTTCCGTGTAAAGATTTTTATAATTTTTAAAGTAATATGTAGATTTCAAATCTTAAGGCTACACTACCTTGACTTGGGGCTTAAGTTTCTCACTCCAATAAATTAAAGCTTGTTGTTTCTTCTCTCATTCAAGCAAAAAGCTTAAGTCAAGAGTTAAAGAGCGAGAATTGAGTGAGAGAGTGACAATAAAAAGAAATCAAGAAAGTTACTTTAGAAGGAGAGGAACATGGGATATTGTCAAAGAACTCTTGATAAGAGTTATTCTGTTGCTTCGAGACCACATATAGAACTTAGAATCAAGGATACTGGATACCCAAAAGGTTATCCCTTGTCCAAATCCCCAAGAGTTTCTGGCAATAGATCATCAAACAGCTAAGCTCTATACTTAATGAATGAATGAACCATTCGAAGCAGTTTAAGCTTGAAAATAGATCAAGAACATCGCTATGCAAATGGACAAAACCAATTTCTTTAAAATAATGCTATGAAGTGAAAATAGGCATGATATGTCTCGATGTGGTCACCATATTTCAGTTGACTTAGATCTTGTCACTATAAGCCTGTGATCAGAATACCTTAACCAAGGTCTGCATAGAATAAATGCGCTCATGGATGGGAACAAAGATTTGACATAGTTTCTCTCCCTACACATTAAAATTTAAAAATTCAAATCCACCATCTTCTCTCTATCGCTAAAAAATTTCTCTTTTTTGTTTAAACTTTAAACCCATTCACTTTCCTAAATTCCAGATTAGACCTATTTACTTGCTAATCATATCTTGCACATTTATTATTCTAAGTTTTCATGCTGGATTATACAAATTGTACTCAAAATTCTTATAGATATTCAGTTTTAACTATAATTATAGCAAAATTTATTCACTTTCGGAATGAAAAAATAAATTTTAATGACTTTATATAATAGATAAGCAATTAGTATGAGTATTCTTTTTTACATTTAATTTAACAATATTAAGGTTTTCTATCTAATTATTCAAAGTTCGTTTAGTGCTTATTGGGGTTTTAATTGTCAGTTTTTTTTCCAGAAAAATCAGTTAATTTTTATTCATTCATTAACATTAACATGATTAATTTTTGCATTTAAAATTCAATAATAGTAAGGTCTTCAGTGGGTTGCTAACGTTACACGATGTTTGAGATTATTATTATAATTTTTTATCAAATTAGATCATCTTTTTATGGCTTTTCTTATGAGCATATGCCATCTAGTAATGCATTTCTTGGTTTAGGTTTTATGGCTTTTTTTAGTTAACTCAGCTTGCGTATGTATAGGCTCCTGATCAACTATAGGTTCGATGTATAGACTAAAACAGCATCCATTTGCGAAGTCTGACCTTAGATATTCATGCACTACCAAATTCATTGTTGGATTCAAAGCACATCTAAGCATTTACCTAAATATCTTTATTTGCATACTAAAAAGAAAAATCTTATGCATGGTAAGCATTTTATTTTTTAAAACAAGGGTCAAGCAATACCAACATCTATTTACAATCATTTCTATATTTAATTACATACACACAGTAAAATTTGAGCAAGAATTTAATAACATGCCACCTTGAAACTAATTAATTTAAACCTCTGTACAACTTCTCTTAAGTTTGAAACATGAGCCTTTATGTTACTACTTATATGGCATGCATTTACTCACACACACTAACAAAGATAATTGGCTTACTGTTTTCTACATTAAATTTATAGCTTCGAGTGCAAATTTATGTTTTGTGAATTTTGTGCTAGTTCCTAAATTGGGGTTTAATAGTAGTTGAATCAATATGCATCTAATCCCGATCTGAAAAATATTGGTTTCTTTGTCTAATCAAGCTTATCCTATTTGATGGGTTCTTTTATAAGACGATTATATTACCTATGTAACTAACTCATTAGTACGTAGAGTTACGTCTTAGTATGTCACACGTCATTTTTATAGCATGTGTGTGCGTGCGTGTGTGAAAAATTGGGCATCAACTAGTCAAAGATGAAATTATATCATTGGCTAGCATCAAAAACCCACGTCCTATTTTTCCTATTAATACGAATCGTTCATTTTGACCTCTATATTCTAAAACCCCAACCTCCTAATTTTCAAGTGAATCCGAGGGATTTTACTTGTTTATCCACTCGTCACAAGTTTAACGGTTTCGTCGTAAAAAAACTTTTTACAATGGTTACATGAACAATCAAAACACAAAGGGTTTACCTTAAAATTGATAATTTACGGTTTTAGAACATGAACAAACTGAATGGATCTGATCGTCGAAAAAGAAGAGGATGGGTGGTTGCGTGAGCTAGCCAAGGATGAAATTTTCTCCTTGGCTAGTTGACCTCCATATTCCTATGTGTGTGTGTGTGCACGGGGGGGGGGGGGGGGGGGGGGGGTTTGGTTTTTTTTTTTTTTTTTTTTTTTTTTTTGGGGGGGGGGGGGGGGGGCGGTGTGTGTGTGTGTGTGTGTCATCATGTTAATTTGAAAGGGTTGTATTTGTTTTTGACTTATGTTGGGAACTCATCTACCAATTTGATTTTTGGAGGTACAATAGAATTTTTTTTTGTGGATTATCTTGTTTGAAGAAATTAATGTAGTTGATTGAATTATAATTCATTTGAAGAAATTATAATAGTTATTTGAAGAAATTTATGTACCTCCAACGAAAGGGAACTTATAATTTATTTCGTGATGTGTAATATGTAGATTTTGCAGATGTTTATTAGTACATGAATGACTTATAATAAAGATAACTGCTTGAAATGAATCAAGATTGTTGTTCTTGACTGAAGTTTTTGTTGTTTGCTGATTTGACCTCTTCATAAATTTGCATAAATTTAGATGCTTAATTTCCCTATCATTAAGATTATCTTTGTAATGTAAAGGAGAAGAATCATGTGTCTGTTCCTTTTTTGACAGAATATATGACCAATGCATGTGCTTAAATGCTTCCATGTTTCTGGGAATTGAACAATTGCCACAATTTCCACAATTGCAGAAGTGGCTTGATTTGGCAGCTGTTGGTGCTGTTGAACTGGGCCATATTGTTGATCCTCCTGTCATCCGTACGGCAACATCAGTTGTTCCTATTGGTTGGAGTGGTACTCCTGCGGATAAGAATTCTGATCCGCTGAAAGTTGATATTGTTGGTCATGGGCTCCATCTTTGCACCCTTGTTCAGGCTCAAGTAAATGGAAATTGGTAATGCACCCTCTTGTTAATCACACTCCACTGTATTTTCATGAAGATACCATATTCTGAATGTGTGTACTAAATGCAAATGGATATACTATTTATACTGGAGAAACTCAACTTCATTGCCACTTTTGTTCTGGATATGCCTTGCCTGAAGTCCTTATGGCCAGTTATTTTAGGAATGAAATGAGATGACATATTAGCCGATGACTATCCAATTTTCGAAGAAATGATATTTTATGTACGGTATGTGTATCTGTAATTGGTGCATTATGCATAGAAAATCATAGGGGAATGAACATATTTGATATATACACACATCTTGTCTCACAGTCGACTAGTTACGCAACTACTGCAGTTTTGATTTATTTTTGAAAATGTTCATTTTACAACATTTTAATATGATTTGAAGTAACTGATTTAGCAACTTTTTTCATAATTCATCCGAGATATATATTTATTTGAAAATTGTCCTTTTGTATTATGTTATTTTGATGTTTCTCTTTCTTATGGATACTTATGCCCCCCTTCATCCCTCTAAAACCAGGCAAAAAAGGAACTCCCCCACTTTCGATAGCCTACTTTCCATCTCGCATTGATATGATAATGATAAAATCCAGGTTACATATTATGAATGAGCTGAAAAGATTGTGACCCATTCTAGTAGTGTGATGCTTACAATTTTCGGCACGACGCATGGCCTAGAAGGTTACTGATGAGATCATTACGTATCAGAGGAGAAGACGCAAGGCGAAATTAGCGGAGCAAAATTAGGCGTCAGACAGTTTTGGAAAGTTTTGGGCTGAATTAGTATTTTCTATTTTTGGAAAATTTTACTATTTTTTTTCTTATTTGACGAGATCTGCTCTCTATATGTTTAGGGCAGCCGTCATGTTTTCTTATGCAATTGTTGAGTGATAAACCCTAGTTTTAGAGTATTTTTCCATGGATCTAGTGAGTTGAGTAGTTGTAGCTGTAGATCTAAATTGGAGATCCGGCTCCCTCTCAAAAGAGGTCGCTTATCTTGATTATCTTATTTTCTTCTTTGATTTCAATAAAGATCCCAATTTCAGCCCAAAAATCTATCCAAAACCTATCAAATTGGTATCAAAGCGAAGATCCGACATGGCGACGACGAGAACAAGTTCCAAGGTGGAAGATCTAGAGAAAAAGGTGGGGGAGATCGATGCCCTTAAGGAGAAGAATGACGTCATGGATAAGAAGATCGACTCTGGCGAGGGAACGATCTCCAATCGTGTGGCAACGATGAAGGCGTGGATGGAGAAACAAGACAACTTATGTCGCAAGGAAGACGAGTCCAAAAATGGTAACTTTTTTTGCCTAATCTTCATATCTAAGGCCAAAGGAACCACCTTTGGACAAGGGAAAGAGCAAGATCGTGACTTTGGGCGAGGAAACAATCGGCGGAGAAGGCGGAGATCGCGAAGGGGCAGATCTGGACGGAACGAAGCGTCGGGAGAAACCTGTCGGAACCGTAGCCCTCTTTGGGGGGTCCGATGGCCTGCAGGAAACCTCGCGCAGCCCCAGGAGACTTCCTGGGGGCCGCACGGACCCCCAGGAGCATCCTGGGGTTCGCGCGACCCCCAGGTACCATCCTGTTTTTGGGGGACGCGCTGACCCCCAGATGATTCTTGGGGCCGTGCGGCCCCCAGGCTACCCCTAGGCTGCTTCCTTGGGCCGCGTGGCCCCCAGGCTGCTCCATGGGGGCGCATGGCTTCCCAGGTAATTCCTGGGGGGGCACCGTAGCCTCCAGAGCATGGACAAGGACAGTTTTTACCATCGGGACTGGTTCAGGTGTACAACAGTTTTCGGGGGCTAGTTCAGGTGCTCGTTAAGGCCCGACGCATACCCAATACGCAAACTTGCACCCTGAAGAGCATCTTCAAGGGCCATGAACGCTAGCCAACCATTCAGGAGGAGAAGGGCATCCAGCGAGAGCCCGACAACAAGGAGGATATGGAGACCATTGGGGTAACCCTTGAGAGCATCGAGGCCCAGTTGAGGATGATGGAGGTTGGGAAAATGGCGGTGTAGGAGGAGAATTATGGGATGAAGGGAGGGCCCAACGCAATGCACAACATCAGTTCCATTTTGGGTTACCAAGGGGAGGGCGAATCAAGGCAATACAGGGTTGGAGAACAGGGCCAGGAAGTTGAAGATGCATGTTTTCGATAGAGATGACCAGTATGCTTGGATCTACAGGGCCGAGAGGTACTTTTCGGTGAATGAGTTGACGGAGCCTGAGAAACTGCAGGCGGAGGGCTCTGTTTGGAGGGAAAGGCCATTGCATGGAACCAATGGAAACAACAGTGTCGGCAGATCAGATCTTGGGAGGAGTTCAAGCAGTGCTTGCTCGATTGATTTTGAGATACACATGTAGGTGACTTGTACGAGTAGCTCATGACTCTGCAGCATGGGGACAGTGAAGGACTATGTGGAGTGATTTGAGGCGCTCGGAGGACAGGAGAGGGGTATTCCGGAGGCGGCATTGATGGAAAGCTTTATGGAAGGGCTTAAACCCCAACATTCGGGCTGAGTTACTCATGCAGCGGCCAATGGGGTTGATGGATGTTATGGAGCTGGCACAGATGGCGGAGGATAAGAACGCAGCTGAGCGGCAAGCAAAGGGAGGTTGGAGCGGAGGTACTTTTTGCATCGCAGGCCAGGCAGGAGGACAGAAGCCAGCAGCAGTAGGACAGACTGGTGGGCTTCAGGCGAGCAAGGAGAAGGGCAGTGTCGCACAGCCTAGTGGGCTGTTTCGGAGAATGACAGAGACAGAGTGGGCGAATAAGAAGGCGAAGGGTCTGTGCTTCCAATGTGATGAGGCCCTGGGTATAGATGTCGGGAGCAAACCTTACAGGTGCTCCTGGTACATGAGGAGGACAGAGAGGCTGACATCGAGGCTGACGTTGATCAGTTCTTGGAGGCGACAGAGAAGAGCAGGAGCGGACACATTTGGATGTTGCGGAGGTATCACTCAACTCCATCGTGGAGTTCACACCGAACCATACTATGAAGTTGATCGGAGAGATCCGAACAGGAGGTGACGGTGTTGATTGACAGTGTGGCCATCCACAATTTCATTTCCAATCGAGTTGTGGAGCAGTAAGGGTTGGAGTTGGTGGATACGGGTAACTTTGGGGTGATGATGGGCACCGGCCAGGTAGAGCATGTGAGAGGAGTATGCCGAGGCGTGGTACTGACCCTCCAAGGGGTCAGAATTGTGGACTTCTTGCCGCTAGATCTGGGCAGCACAGACGTCATTTTAGGGATGAGATGGCTACAAAGCTTGGGAGAAACCAGGACGAATTGGAAGTTGCTCCAGATCGAGTACCAGGAGGAGGGCAAGTTGGTGGTGCTTCAAGGGGATCCAGGTCTGTGCCGTTCACGGGTTTCCCTAAAGGTGTTGGCTAGGACCTTACATGCGGAGGGTAGAGGCTTCTTGGTAGAGCTACATGCTTTAGCGGTGGAGACATTAGGCCAGGAAGGGGACATACCTGCAGAGATCCGACAGGTGTTGGACCAATTTGGGAGGGGTTTTCAGGAACATCATGGACTTTCACCCCCATGAGACCACGAGCACTCCGTAGTGCTCAAGGAGGGAGTTGCGTCGATCAGTGTACGGCCTTACCGCTACCCCCAGATTCAGAAGGGGGAGATCGAAAAGATGGTGGATGAGATGATACAGGTGGGAGTGATCCAACCCAGGACTAGCCCGTTCTCTAGCTCGGTGCTACTCGTGAAGAAGAAGGATAGAAGCTGGAGATTTTTTGTAGACTATCGGACACTGAATAAGGAAACTGTAACTGACAAGTTTCCTATTCCAATGATCGATGAGTTATTGTATGAGCTGCATGGATCCACAATATTCTCAAAGATCGATTTGAAGTCGGGCTATCATCAGATTCGAATGAGGGGGAAGACGTGGAGAAGATGGCCTTTAGGACCCATGAAGGCCATTACGAGTTTCTAGTCATGCCCTTCGGGTTGACTAACGCAACAGCTACATTACAGGCCTTGATGAATAAGGTGTTAAGGCCTTACCTCCGGAGATTCGTGCTCGTCTTTTTTGACGACATACTGGTTTACAGCCAGACCAGGGAGGCACATGTGGAGCACTTGACGATGGTGCTACAGGAGTTGCAACATCATCAGCTTTTCGCCAACAGGAAGAAGTGTGTTTGGCCAGCGGAGCGTGGAGTACTTGGGTCATATAGTCTCCGCTGATGGTGTCGAGGCAGAGAGTTCGAAGATCGCGACGATGGTAGAGTGGCCGCGCCTTACCACCTTACGGGGATAGCAGGAATTCTTAGGCTTGGCACTACAGGAAGTTCGTCAAGCACTACCGCACTATTGTCTGGCCCTTGACGGAGCAGCTAAATGACAATTTTCATTGGGGGGAGGAAGCCACTGCCGCATTTGAGGCCCTGAAGAGGGCCATGACGAGCATTCCAGTGTTGGCACTTTCGGATTTTAGCAGGCCATTTGTGGTGAAGTCCGACACGTCTGGATGTGGACTGGGAGCGGCCTTGATGTAGGACCAGAGGCCGATCGCATACTTCAGTTAAGTACTATTTGCTAGAGCATGGTTTAAGTTTGTGTACGAACGCGAGCTAATGGCCATAGTTTTCGCCATTAAGAAGTGGAGGCCGTACTTACTAGGCTGATCATTTCTGGCGCGTACTGGCCAGAGGAGTCTCAAGTACTTGCTGGAGCAGTGGATGGTTACGGATGAATATCAAAAATGTCCGACGAAGCTTATGGGTTATAAGTTCGAGATCCAGTACATGCCATGATTGGAAAACAAGGCAGCTAACGCCTTGTCGAGGAGGGAGGTAGATTCTTAGCTGGCGGCTCTTTCGCTGTCAGTATTGCTGGATTTGGATCCATTGATGAGGGAGATAGCAGAGGATGAGGAGCTGGGCAAGATTAGAGCGGCGTTACTTCAGGATCCCGCAACACATCCAGGATACATTATGGACAGACATCACTTACTGCATAAGGGACGTTTGGTGGTACCGAGGAGCTTGACTCACATTCCGACATTGCTACAGGAGTTCCACAGGAGTGCAATAGTGGTGCATTTGGGTGTCCTCAAGACTTACCAGCGCTTGAGCAGAGAGGTCTAGTGGGAAGGGATGAAGAAAGACGGGACAACATGGGTAGCAAATTGTGACGTTTGCCAGCGTCACAAGTATATGGCTACAGCTCCTGGAGGATTGTTACAACCACTGGCGTTACCAGATCGAGTTTGGGAGGAGGTCACTATGGATTTCATTGACGTGCTTACGAAGTCGGAAGGATACACAATTATCATGGTGGTGGTTGACAGGCTGAGTAAGTATGCACATTTCGTGGCGTTGAGGCACCCGTACACAGCTGTGATAGTGGCAGCATCGTTTATCAAGGAGGTGATTCGATTGCATGGAGTACCGGAGGCGATCGTTACAGACAGAGACAAGGTCTTCCTCAGCCATTTTTGGAGAGAGCTGTTCAAGATGCAGGGGAGAAAGCTGAAGATGAGCACGACGTACCACCCACAAACTGATGACCAGACAGAAGTCGTCAACCGGAGTATCGAGACATATCTCCGTTGTTTCGTATCGGATGCGTCGAAGCAGTGGTAAGATGGTTGGCTTGGACATAGTATTGGTACAATACTTCGTTCCATACGGCGGCTCAGACCACTCCTTTTAGGGTGTTGTACGGGAGGGACCTACCGCACTTATTGCATTACGGTTGGGTTCCACACCAGTCTCTCAGGTGGAGCAGTTGCTAGAAGAGATGGATCAGATGCTTCATGAGTTGAAGCGTCATTTATTGCGGGCACAATAGTTGATGAAGGCCCAAGCTGACGGACACCGGCGAGACATTCATTTTGCAGAGGCGACATGGTCTACTTGAAACTTCGCCCATACAGACAGAAATCCCTAGCTCACAGGAGGAATGAGAAGTTATCTCCTCGTTACTTTAGCCGTTACAAGGTGGAGGCGCGCATATGGCATGTGGCTTATCGACTGGGGTTAGCCCCAGATTCAGCGATTCATCCAGTGTTTCATGTTTCCCAGTGAGGCGTGCCATCGGCGACATACACCTTCCTCATTACCGCCGACACTGACAGCAGACATGGAGGTGTTTTTGGAGCCATCGGATGTACTAGGGGTTCGCCAGGGACAGGCAGGGGAGCACGAGGTTCTGGTTAGGTGGTCTGGCCTATCAGACAATGAGACGACATGAGAGCCCTACGATGTCATTAAGCAGAGGTTTTCTGACTTCCACCTTGAGAACAAGGTGGTTCTTTTGGGGGGAGTAATGATGAGATCATTACATATCAGCAGAGAAGACGCAAGGAGAAATCAGCGGAGCAAAATTAGGCGTCAGACAGTTTTGGAAAGTTTTGGGCTGAATTAATATCTTCTATTTTTGGAAGGTTTTAGTATTTTTCCTTATTTGACGAGATCTACTCATATATATGTTTAGGGCAGCCGTCATGTTTCCTTGTGCAATTGTTGAGTGATAAACCCTAGTTTTAGAGTATTAGTCCATAGATCTAGTGAGTTGAGTAGTTGTAGCCGTAGATCTAAATTGGAGAGCCGGTTCCCTTTCGAAAGGGGTCGATTATCTTGTGTTCTTTGATTTCAATAAAGATCTCAATTTCAGCGCAAAAATCTATCCAAAACCTATCAGACATGCCCATATTTCATTATCAGAAAACTTCATGTGTTTTAAGTAACCGGTTAATTTTGAATTTTGATGTTGGATACAATTTCCAAATCTTCCCTGATTAACCAGGCAATATATTATCTAATTTATGCCTCTGTTATGCAAAAACTAGAAATTGCAGTTTGTTTTTATGTTTTTCCTTATTTTTTGAACTAATAATAACCTCTAACTCGCAATGATAACCCAAATTCATGTTCAAAGATACTTAAAGTTACCCACCAACGCGTAGCACACCTGGCTAGTGGGGTTGTGCTAGCTTCCAGAGGTCTCGAGTTCGAGTCCCCCTGGATGCAGTTGTATTAAAAATTGGTGAGGGAGAGCTTTGGCTGCCCTTCGCGGGTCCTACCCGGCTCGAGCCAGATTAGTCGGCGCCCAATGTGGTGTCCGGAAACCGGTGGTTAAAAAAAAAGATACTTAAAGTAGAGATATGGGTAAAGGCTCCATGGGAACTCTTGAAAAATCTCGGGTAAGGTTTTTATGGGCACAATATTTACAGTTATGTGTGCATGTGAGTTAATGCTATTTGTAAGGGTATGTCATTTCAAGGATTAAATGGTAAACTCTAACTCAGATAAAATAAAATATTTCAAAGATACGCAATTAATGGTTATCTGAACATGCATAATGTTACATTAAAAATTGGGGTGAATTTGACAGATGTGTCCATACATTATATAGGATATATTTATTAGTGCTCAATATTTTGAAATTCTTAGTCTTGGGTACATATTTGGAATTCTTTAATTCGCCTAGAATGCATTATAAATTTATTATACTTTCTTTATAGGATCATTCCGAAAATATCCATCATGTGTCAATTTATCCGAGCATAGGATATTTATTGGATAGGGGTACATCTCTTAGATCAAAGTTTCCATGCGCATATTCTTTTCATGGTTTTTATGTGTATGTTATCTACTTCTCCATTTCAGGTGTTCGACAATTGTAGAATCATTACCCACTGCGCCTCCACCAACACAAAATCATTTCATACAACATGATTTACAAAAGATGCGTGTATTAATTGGTCCTCCACTAAAGCAGCCTCCAAAATATCCTATTATAGAAGACTCTCTACATCCCATCTTTTTTTCTGAGGAAACTGTCAGCTCTAACGTGGACCGAGACATTGTGTCCGTTATTGAAGGGAAAAAATTGTGTCCTGAAGGTTTGAATGGTTTTGTCATATACTGCACCAGCGATTTTATCACCGTCTCCAAAAAAGTTCATATCAGACCGCGAAGGGTCCGTCTACTTGGCTTTGAGGTAATTCTTGTGTAAATATTGGATTTGCTGCTTTTTTGTTCATGAAGGGTCAGACTCATAATAAGTACCAAAATCTGAGCTGACAGGGTGCTGGGAAAACTTCTCTATTTAAAGCATTACTGGATCTGGGTAGACAAAGAAACAGACTCAAATTTGATAGCATACATCTGGAGGCCGATGCCCAAGAAGCGCTAGTCAGTGGGGTGTGCTATGTAGACTCAACAGGAGTAAATCTGCAGGTGCTTTTTTCCTCTTATTTTTTCTGACTAGTTTCCTTCATTGACTGGATTTTTTGACATTTGTGATATTTGTTTTGAACCCTTCTATTTTACGATTAGGTTTGAGTATATGATTGTATCTGGGCTTTATATCCGAATGGTAGAATAATGTGGGACCTGTCATAGTGATGTAATCCTTTTATATTTTTCTTGAAGACCCTCACTTTGTTAAGATGTTGCATTAAATGTTTATGCAATGAATACTTTTATATTAGTTAGTTCACTTGAGTTTTTTTTCACACATATACCATCCTTAAATGCCTTACTGAAGGTTACTGTTGCAAATTGGCAGCACCAATCATCGAGTCTTTTTTTAATTTTTTAAATCTCCCCCTAATTTTTGGCTGTCTTCTCCAAGAGAGGTAACTTGTTGACACCTCACGCACCATGGGTGGAAAAAACTGCTGAATTAAAAGGACCTCATGAAAGAGATCAAGTGCGGCATTAATCCTTAGAACACACATAAGAACAAAAGCCTAGGTCACCATCATAAAGAAAATTTACATTGAGACGGGAACTAGAAAAATACAAAGATGAAAATGAACTTCTTTAATAATGTTTTTTACTTTTCTACGTTACCTAATTTGTAGCACAGCTCATCTTGTGCATGCATCATTCCCGTATAGGCTTTTGAAAGGGATACGAAACAATTTTTTTATTATATCTGCAGCAGTTGGAGGCATAAATATGCCAGAAAATATAGATTTACATGCATGTACACACATTGAAAAGTTTGAGAATACATCAATTATGACGCACATTCTATTTTTAAGATGGGGTTTTGAGACCTTACGCAAGTGTAGGATGTCCAGAAGTGTTAGGTTATGTTCTTTCTGTGCTCAAATTTTCATTTATTAAATATCGTTTGATTGTGAAAATTTATGAGGCATATTATGTTATCATATACACCATTTTAATCTCATTGATTTAGTCTTGACTAATCGGGTTTTGCCTACAGGAGTTACAGTTCGAGTCTACTCGGTTTAGGGAAGAATTGCAGGCGGGGTTGAGTGATCTTAATAAGAAAACCGACCTGGTGGTTCTTGTGCACAACCTTTCTCAAAAAATACCTCAATATTACCAATCGCAGACTTCACCGCCACAGCCAGCCATTTCCATTCTTCTGAATGACGCGAAGGCTTTTAGTGTCCCCTGGGTTCTTGCCATAACAAACAAATTCTCCGTCAGTGCTCATCAACAAAAGATGGTGGTCGAGTATGCAATGGAGGCATATGAATCATCTCCCAATATGACAGAAGTAGTTAATTCTTGCCCTTTTGTTATGCCAAGCGCTTCCACTTCCCTTGAGTCACCTAGTTTGTCAGATGAGAACTTGAGCCGGAAGGAGCATGTCCAGCGGATGATGATTCAAGCACCCCTCAGCTTCGCTCGAATTCCTTTCCAGAGGAAAGAGACCGTATTGCCAGTGCAAGGGATCGCTGCTTTCCGGCAGCTTGTCTACCGTGTTCTTCGAAGTCAAGAGGAAGTTGCTTTCGAGGTAAAACTAATCACCATATCAACATATCAACATAATGAAAGTAACATAATAGGGTAGTCTTGCCGTTATCATAGAATAATCAGGGGTGGATGCTTTTTTGTTTACAGGAACTTGCAAATGAACAACTATCAATAGAACTGGCAAGAGAGCAGGAAAGCGCCATAGATATGAGGCAAGACTCTAAAGGAAAGGGAAGTTCGTTGACGGCTGCTGCCGTTGGTGCATCCCTAGGTGCTGGCCTCGGTGTAGTTTTGGCTGTAGTAATGGGGGCAGCATCAGCATTAAGGAAACCCTAAGTATTTTTATAGAGTTTTATCCTCGTGTGCAGTGCGTTGCACATCTCCTTTCTTCGGGTTAATGCGCGTGTACTTGTATTATAGGATTTGGGTATGTTTGATCCTTGCTGTGAAACTGTAAGGCAAATGATGGCGATGCGGGTTCAAGGTTATTCTTTGATCGATGTGCGTTCATGTTGTTACTTTTATTTTACCTATTGGCGTTATAAACAACAGATCAACCCCTTCATTTGGATCAGACTCGGTTAGCATCAGAAATTTTGAGTTCCATCCTTGTTCCACATCTATTTGTTGAAGGCTGTAGACAAACTAAGCGCATTTTGGTCATTGGGCATTGTGGTTTACCTCTAACAATGCATGTGTTGGGATTTTGAATGGAAAAAGAGTGAGTAATATGAGGGAACTTATGAAATAGAGGATTAATGTCAAAAGCTGACGAATTGAAGAATTGAAGTACGAATTACCAAAAAAAAAAGAATTGAAGTACGAATATCAAATTAGATGTAAATCGAGGAATTGAAAAGCGAAAACAAAATCCTTTTATTTTTCCTTTATCATGAACGACTCCAGAGATATAAATTGCATCAAACAGAAGATAATTGAAGATGTTGAGAGTCCAACATGTTGTGCCCACCATTAATTGGAGAAGAGTCTAAGTGTTGGATGATGATGAACTCAAGAGAGAAAGAGACAAGATTTCTTAGCAAAAGAATAAGTAACCATAGCTAAGAGCCATGGTGCTCTATTTATATATCTCATAGTGGGGAGGCCAAAAGCCTCTAGGAGACCAAGGGTCCCCATTACTCTAAGTAATGGGGCCTAATGAATGGGTAATGAAGGAGGGGAGGCCAAAGGCCTCCCTCATTCATAACACTCCCCCTTACACATTCATCACTTCGGTCTCAGCTACTGAGGCAAGGGGTGGATACTTCTGGATCCAGAGTAAGTGTGTTTGCCTCGTTAAAACCTTAGCTGTGGAAAACCCAGTGGGAAAACCCAACAGCTTAAGGAAAAAGAGTGCAACCCACATGTTACTCCCCCTGATACGTACAAGCTTCAGGCTTGCAGGTCTTTCAACTGTCGCATACCAATGTTCTTTACAAGCTTTACAAAAGTACATTTAGGCAATGCCTTAGTAAAAAGATCAGCTAGGTTGTTGCATGACTGGATCTGTCGAACTTCAATCTGCTTGTCGTTCTTCTGCTCGTGCGTCCAGAAAAACTTGGGAGAAATGTGCTTTGTCCTGTCGCCTTTGATGTAGCCCTTCTGAAGCTGAGCAATGCACGCGGCGTTGTCTTCGAATAGGGCAGTAGGCTCCAGATCACCGGTCTTCAGGCCAGTGGATTGGAGAATGTGTTGGACGACGGAGCGTAGCCAAAAACATTCTCTGCTCGCTTCATGGATCGCGATGAGCTCTGCATGGTTAGAAGATGTAGCAGTAGTGGTTTGTTTTACCGATCTCCAGGAGATAGCAGTACCTCCGTAGGTAAAGACAAAACCAGTCTGTGATTTTGCCGTATGCGGATCTGAAAGATAGCCTGCATCGGCATAACCAAGTAACTGGGAGGAGGCACCTCTCTGGTAGTAAAGTCCAAGGTCTACGGAACCCTGGAGGTATCGCAGAAGATGCTTTACTCCATTCCAGTGGCGCTTTGTAGGCGCTGCACTGTGTCTGGCTAGGAGATTGACTGCAAACGCTATATCGGGACGCGTGCAGTTAGCCAGATAGAGAAGTGCACCAATGGCACTTAGGTAGGGTACTTCTGGACCCAGTATCTCCTCACCCTCTTCCAGAGGCCGGAAGGGGTCCTTTTGTACGTCTAATGATCTCACGACCATAGGGGTACATAAAGGATGACATTTATCCATTTGGAACTTATTTAAAAGCTTCCTGGTATAATTGGATTGATGTAGGAGGATTCCACCTCGTAGGTGTTCAATCTGTAAGCTAAGGCAATACTTCGTTCTGCCTAGGTCTTTCATTTCAAAAGTTTGCTTTAGCCTTGCAGATATCACATTAATCTCTGCTGGAGAGCCTATGAGATTTAAGTCATCAACGTAAACTGCTATGATGACGAATCCTTTTCCCGTTCTTTTGATAAAGATGCACGGGCAGACTTCGTTATTAGTGAATCCTTGCTGTGCAAGGAAATCACTTAGTCTGTTATACCACATTTTGCCTGACTGTTTTAGTCCATACAAGGATCTATGTAGTCTAACAGAGAATACCTCCCGAGGTATCTCTTTCATCTCTGTGGGTAAGTTAAACCCATCTGGTAGTTTCATATAGATCTTTTTATCTAAATCGCCATAAAGATATGCAGTCACAACGTCCATGAGCTGCATTTCTTGGCTTGCCAGAGATGATAGGCTTATTAAGAATCTGAATGTAATAGCGTCCATTACCGGGGAGTATGTATCTTCATAATCGATACCCGGTCTTTGGGAAAAACCCTTTGCTACAAGACGCGCCTTGTAGCGGACGATCAGATTTTGTTCATTTCTTTTTCTAATGAAAACCCACTTATATCCCACAGGTCTTACACCTACTGGTGTTTGGACTACAGGTCCAAAGACTTTGCGTTTCGAGAGTGAGTCCAGCTCTACTCTTATCGCCTCGTCCCACTTTGGCCAATCATCTCTGCGTTTACAATCCGCTAGAGAAAGTGGTTCGACGTCATCGTCGTATTCAGCGACGTGAACGGCAATAGTGAACGCAAAATCGTCGTCGACGACTGTGCTATGTCGGTCCAGTACCTCCCCAGTACGTACAAAGTTTAATGATGTTTCTCCTAATGTTTTCTCTGCGGGGGAAATTAGGAGGGGAGAGGTAGCTGTCCTGAGCTCAGTATCCTGTGGAGGGATAATCTTATTTTCACCAGGAATCTTCCTCTTTCGAGGAACTTTATCTTTTGAACCTGGTGGCCGTCCTCTTTTCAATTGAGGTACAGCCATTTCTGCTGCGGGTGGATTGCATCCATTTATTGGGATGTCAATCCTAGCTGGAGTGTTAGCAGCAGGGACATGTGAACGAACGATCTTCTGGTTGTCCGTGAATTTATCCGGCAATTGGTGTACTGTATTCTAGATGTGAAGGATCTTCAGGATCTCATCTTCACACAGATTTGTACGCGGATCATAAAAGGACAAAGACTTATTTTCCCAATTAATGGTCTCCGAAGCTTCAGGCTTCTTGGAATGTTTGCCCAACTTTGGAAAAGTTTTCTCATCGAATTCACAATCAGCAAGACGTGCCTTAAATGCGTCCCCCGTTAGGGGTTCTAGGTATCTAATAATCGAGGGTGAATCAAATCCAATATAGATTCCTAAACGACGTTGAGGACCCATTTTGGTCCTCTGAGGTGGTGCTATTGGAACATAGACCGCACAACCAAATATTCTCAAATGAGATATATCTGGAGTTGAGCCGTATGCTAGTTGCATCGGAGATAATGTATTGCCTCCAGAGGGGCGTATCCTGATAAGAAAGGCGGCATGCAGAATAGCATGCCCCCAAGCATCCACCGGCAATTGGGATTGCATAAGCAATGGACGTGCAATCCATTGGAGTCTCTTTATAAGGGACTCTGCTAATCCATTCTGGGTGTGAACATGAGCTACTGGATGTTCAACTTCTATACCCGTTGCCTGGCAATAGTCTTCGAAGACTTGAGATGTGAATTCGCCCGCATTATCAAGACGTAGTTTCTTGATATGGTTATCGGGGAAATGAGCACGTAACCTAATTATCTGTGCCAACAGCTTTGGAAAAGCTAGGTTACGGGTGGACAAGATGCACACATAAGACCATTTTGTGGATGCATCTATTAGTACCATGAAGTACCGAAATGGGCCACTTGCGGGGTGAATAGGCCCGCAAATGTCACCATGTATCCTCTCAAGGAAGCCAGGAGACTCTAAACCCACTTTTAGGGGCGATGGTCTCGTTATTAGTTTCCCCTTGAAACAAGGGGGACAAGAAAATTCACCTTTCTGAAGAATCTTCTGGTTCTTCAAATCATGTCCGCGGGATTCAGATAAGATGCGTCGCATCAGAATGGATCCAGGGTGACCAAGTCTGTTATGCCATAGTTGAAATGGTGGCATTGGCTGGCACGTCTGGTGCTCAGTCATATTGGCTTCAACTGGTTGAATGTATGTTTGGTAGAGACCCGACGGGAGTCCCTTAAATATTTCGCAGATGGTCTTCTGGCCATCTTTACGAAGAGTGACATACATGTATTCAACCTTATTTTCATCTCTAGTTTCTAAGTGATATCCGTTTAAATGGATGTCCTTGAAACTTATGAGATTTCTATTTGATCTTGGAGAAAATAGTGCATTATTGATTTTTAGTCTTATGTTATTTGGGAGCAATAATATTGCATCACCAGATCCTTCGATTATTTTGGACAATCCTGAAATTGTAATGAAAGGACCGTCATATTTACTTATGCTATTGAAATAGCATTCATCGCGAAGGATAGTGTGCGTCGAGGCACTGTCCACTAGGCACTCATACATCATCTATATAAGCCAAAAACAAAAATTTATTGATGGAAATGTAAAATGCATACATTCAAAATAAAAGATCGTCTTTATTAAGCATACTAGAGATGAAGCTACAATTTATTCTTTGAAAAGCATAGATAAAGATGAGGCTCAATCGAGCAGGTCGTCATTTTCGAAATCCTTGGAAGTGAACTTCGTCGGATTTTCCACATTTGCCATGTTTGTTTCAGGCGGAGGCTTCTGGCTCGCCTGATACAGTTCCTGGAAGTGGCGAGGTGTGCGACAGTTTCTGGACCAATGTCCAGTCATGCCACAACGATGACATTTGTCCTCCCATGTCTTCTTTGGATTTGACACTGTATCAGTGTTCTTACGTTTCCAAGTGAAGTTTTTCTTCCCTTTGTTATTCTTGCTTTGGGGAGGAGCAATGGCTGGTTTCATAGGGGCATTTCCTTTGTTCTTTCTGCCCCTCTTCTTGTTCTTCCACTTCGGGGGGTGAACACTGTGGGCTTCGGGAATAGGAGCTGAGCCTGCCAGGCGCTGGTTATGAGTGGCCAGTAAAAGGTCTCTATTCTGCTCTGCCCTAAGGAGGCAAGAGAGCAGTTCAGAGAACTTCGTGAAATTGCGTTCACGATACTGCTGCATGAGGATAGCATCTTTCTCGTGAAACGAGGTAAATGTCTTTTCCAACATGCGGTGCTCCGAGACTTCTTCACCACACAACTTCAGGCGTGAGGTGATGTTGTGAAGTGCTGAGTTGTACTCAGCAACGGACTTGTAGTCCTGAAGTCGGAGGTTCTCCCACTCATAGCTGGCACGCGGGAGTATGACATCAATTTGATGTCTGTAGCGTGCCTCTAATGCTGTCCATAACTCCAGAGGGTCCTCTACCGTCAAGTATTCGGCCTTCAGGGTCCGATCTATGTGTCGTCTGATATAGATAATGGCTTTCGCCTTATCCATGTCAGAGACAGTGGTAGAGGTACTGCCAGCTGAAAGGGCCGCTTCTGGGGCTTTGCTAGCAGATGCATCGGATGCTGCGGGAGCCGATGATTGGGCCACTGCGGGGGCCAGAATGGAGTGCAGGAGCGCCATGGAGCGCAAGTGGAACTTCAGGTCCACTCGCCAGCTCAAGTAATTCTTGCCAGCTGCATCGAGCACCTCGAAATCGACGCTTGCCAATTTAGCCATTTTATCTATGCAATTTAAAGATAATCATGAATTAATATAAATTCAACAAACCATGCATAAATTAATAAGTAAAAATGCGGGGATCGGCCAGATACCCAAAATAATAAACAGTCCAAAGTCCGATTACAGTCCAAAGAAAAGAGAATGAAAAATACAACTTTGGAAACCCCGGGTGGGTCCCTATTTCTGCATCCGTCTTCTTATGCTGTTGCATCGAGCTTTGGCTTACACAGTCATGAATCGACTCCTTGCGGTCCAGCGGACGCGGCCAGGGAATTGACTAAGCCAGGACCACTTGTTACCCAGTCAAGCTAGGTTGGTCCAGCAAACTTAGCCAAGCACATTGACCGACATCATGATCCATTGAAGGAGTTTTCATCAATTCTATGTGCTGTTGCATCGAGCTTGGGCTTTTAAATACAAATTTCCTCACTTACAAATTCTCTCAAAAGATAATAAAAGTGCAATGAAAGTAAATAGGTATACAATGGCCGATCCCGAAAAACACATTTTTACTTATTTTAAACATCCACGCAGTTTATATGCTACATGCATAAATTAAACAACCACGCATATATCTCAAGCATAAAAAAATATGGAAAAAGTAAACTAGAAAATATAACTATCTCGTAGACCACGGGGAAACGTCATACACCGTTAGGTTAATTACCTAACGGCAGAGCGGTCTCAGGATCTTTGAGATGATTATATTTTTTAAAAATTCTAGTAAACCATACATAATAATTTGCAAGAGAGATGTTTAAATAAATAGAGGAACATATAAATGTAATTATTGATTTTACAAAGTTTTTCTCATAAATTTCAATTTGCAAATTTAATTCTTCTTTAAAATTATGAAGAAGCCGAATTTCTGTAGAATTTTGTGGCTTCGGGCCAAAAATTATTTTTAGTATAAGCGCTTATGGCCCGTTCCGCAGTTCTGCAAAGTTGTTTGTCGCAATTATTATGGCTTCGAGCCAAAAATAAACAATTAGCCTCGGCTTCAGGCCTCGGCCTCGGCCTCGGGCCTCGGCCTCGGCCTCAGGTCTCTGCCTGCCATTGGCCTCGGCCTCAGGGCTCGGCCTCGGCCTCAGGGCTCTGCCTCGGGCTCGGGCTCGGCTTCGGCCTCGGCCTCAGGGCTCAGCCTGCCATCGGCCTCGGCCTTAGGGCTCGGCCTCGGCCTCAGGGCTCTGCCTGCCATCGGCCTCGGCCTCAGGGCTCGGCCTCGGCCTCAGGGCTCTGTCTGCCATCGGCCTCGGCCTCAGGGCTCGGCCTCGGCCTCAGGGCTCTGCCTGCCATCGGCCTCGGCCTCAGGGCTCGGCCTCGGCCTCAGGGCTCTGCCTCGGCCTCAGGCTGCCCCCTTTCAGCGGGAGGGGCGGCGGCGCGGAAGGCCCCCCTCTCCACTGCAGGGGGGGGGGCATGGTCGGCATTGTGGGAAGGCCCCCTCCTCCATCAGGGGGGAGGGGAGGATTTCATTCCGGTTCTTCTTCCCACCGAAGAATTTTAATGGCAAAAGGAAAAATTTTTCATAGAAAAAAAACTTTGTAATAGGGATAAATTTTTTTCTTTTATTAGACTAAATTTTTTTTTAACTTGTATATTAAAACAATGTAAAAATTATTTAGTCTAATTTTATCTACAGGATTATAGGGTTTTACCTCTAGATCAATGATCTAGGGAAGAACGCGACGATGATCCGTAGAAATAATAATCCAAGCTCCCGAACGCTTTTAGGATGCCGCAACGCTCCAACGAACCGCCGCAGCAACGTTAGATTCCTTGTGCGTAGGGATGAATGTAGATGAAGATTTTTGCTCAAGAATGGAGAACACGTGCTGATAACGTGTTGGATGATGATGAACTCAAGAGAGAAAGAGACAAGATTTCTTAGCAAAAGAATAAGTAACCATAGCTAAGAGCCATGGTGCTCTATTTATATATCTCATAGTGGGGAGGCCAAAAGCCTCTAGGAGACCAAGGGTCCCCATTACTCTAAGTAATGGGGCCTAATGAATGGGTAATGAAGGAGGGGAGGCCAAAGGCCTCCCTCATTCATAACACTAAGCACTTTAATTTATAGGCAGGGTAAAGACTCTTTATTGTTTTGGGTTATTCGCCTCTTGAGAAACCCAAACCCCCCAACAACAAAAAGGGCCAACCTGCTCATATTGCCACTCCTTTTTTTGAAAGAAAAAAAGGTAAAAAATAAAAAATAAAAATAAAGATAATGTGGTGGCTAAAGTAGGCCCAATAAGGCCTAACCTAAACGATTGAGAGCTCATTAACAAAGTTATTACCAAAATACCCCTTTATAGAGTATATATATATGTGTGTGTGTGTGTGTGTGTGAAAAATGGAGAAGAGCTGACAGCGCTGGAAATTTTTCCAGCGCTGTCCGCATTTTGGTCGAGATAAAAGTATTTTTTTTTGAAATTTTTTTTCCAGTAGTTATATATACATGTTAGGAAGCTCCCCACAAAATTTCAGCTCGATCCGACACCGTCTGAGCCTCCGTTCATCGATTTCAAAAACTTTACGCAAAACTGTGGACAGATTTGCGTAACGTTTTTGAAATCGATAAACGGAGGCTCAAACGGTGTCGGATTGACCTGAAATTTTGTGGGGAGCTTCCTAACACGTATATCTAACTACTGCAAAAAAAATTCAAAAAAATATTTTTATCTCGTCCAAAATGCGAACAGCGCTGGAAAAATTTCCAGCGCTGTCAGCATTGGCCCATTAACACACACACACACACACACACACACACACACACACATATATATATGGTAAAGTGTTCCTAGGGTGCCTCCTTAGATTCAATCTAAGGAGTCGCATCCATTTCCCCCCATCTCCCACGTTTTTTTCGAATTTTTTTCATGGGGTTGTTGTTCACCTCATGGATGATCAACATACCAAATTTCAAGGGATTCCAATACTTTTTGAGCCCCCATCTACCCATTGCAACTTCATGGGTTTTTCAGCACGTTTTCATACCGTTGAAATTGCAAGGGGTAGATGGGGGCTCAAAAGGTATTGGAATGACTTGAGTTTTGGTATGTTGACCATCCATGATGTGAACAACAACCTCATTAAAAATTAAATCCAATAAAAATGTGGAATATGAGTGAAAATGTGGGATATATGAAGTTTTTCTTTTGTTTGTAATTGCTCAGTAAAGTTTTTAACTTTTCGGTTGTGCGCGTTGCGCAATTTTGTTCTCTGTTATCTGCTCAACACGCACAACAGACATAACTTTTGCGGGTTGTGCGCGTTGAGCAATTTTGTTCACAGTTAACAAATTTGCTCAACAAGCATCACAACAGAGAAATCTGCTCATTTTTTGCATTATTGCAGTACAGTTCCTTCAATATTTGCATGTTTCACTATCAATTCTACCCAATCGGAAACTTTCACATTTTGGACTTCACATCATGAAACTTCATCATATTTGAATTTGCTTTGGCATCAATGTGATATGGCAACAATTGCGGTCTGTGCATCAATGCAGCATCAATGCAGCATCAATGCATAAATGTATCACATATATGGAGAATAATATCAACATTCATATCGACATTCACATAATGACACATAACCTAGATTTCCAGAAAATATATCTATGATGACAACGATGTTACAAAATAAAACATTATCGATAACAAGATGTGAAGTCACATGGATGAAAGCACATATTATATGACACAATCCAATATTAGTCTCTTAGAGCAAAATATGACAAAAGCCAACCGTATCCCAAAAAAGCTCGTGGTACAGTCATGATTGCCATCAAGCTGAAGGTGGAGGATGTGGTGACCGTGATGCACTTGGTTCAGGCGGAGCAAGAGCAGTAATATCTCTGGGCGTGGGAAGGAGTGTGTCCAATTTCTCCTGGATATCTTTTAACCATTCCCTAATGTTGAGTATTGGACTTCTCCCTACTTGGTGTTAATGATGAGCAAACATAAATACTTGTGACTAATCTTCTATTTGCAGTTAATCCATTGCCTAAGCATATCTTGAAGACCGATTAGCAATGGATGTCACTCAAAGATCAATGAAAGCAAGAAAAGTGGATTGGATGAGCAAAGATGGTGATTGAAACTCCTAGAAGACTTCAAGCTCATGCTTTGGATAGAAGAGAGAGTTCTACACAATGTAATCTTCTTTTTCTCTTCTAATATGTAGCCTAGAAGTAAAACTATGTTGGAGCACACACACATCTTCATTTCAGTCTTAGAAAATAATTAGATCACTTTTCCTTAGACTCCAATTCATATTTCTCAAGCATGTTCATGTTGTGATTTCAACAGTCGACTGCTGATCGTTTTACAGTCGCCTGTCTAAAAATAGTCGACTGTGATTTGTTCTACAGTCGCCTGTTATGCACATACTTAATCGGTTGATTTTTGGGCTTTCTAAGCTTTAACTCTTTCAAGCGATTGTTGTACATTTTACAAGCGCCTGTCCAAGAGACAGTCGACTGTGATTTGGTAATCAGTCACCTGTCTATCTTCAGCCCAAAGATCATTCTCATTTTCATCTGGCCAGTCGACTGATGTTGTATTTACAGTCGCATGTCCAAGGCATAGTCGACTGTCAATGCTTCAATCGTCGACTGTCAATGCTTCAATCGTCGACTGTCCATGATTCCTCTGCAAAATCTGGCATCTGGAATGTTTGACATTTTAGTGCCAATTGACTGATGTTGTATTTACAGTTGCCTATCCAATGGCAGAGTCGACTGTCAATGCTTCAACAGTCGTCTGTATTTGAGCTCTCTGCAGACTCATCTCTCTAAAAATGTCAGGGTTTGTGACAGTCGACTGATGATGGTTTCACATGTGCCTGCCCATGACACAGGCGCCTGTGTGTTCCATATTTGTCGCCTATCCTGTCTTCCCAGTATTTTCTGAGATTTTCTCAGCTTACCCATATTGCGGCCAGTCGATTGTAGATGGATTTACAGTTGCCTGTTGGATTTACAGTCGATTGTCTTCTCTTCATCAGTCGACTGTCCACGTGGTAAGTTACCGTTTGAATTCTCACCTACCCTCTGACACAGTGCAACAGTCGACTGTGTTTTGTTCAACAGTCGACTGTCGCGTGTGTAAATTCTATCCGTTGGCTTTTTCTCCACGGATTTCAAAGGGGTTTTTGGGGATTCTGTTTGAGGGATTTGAGAAACCTATAAAGGTAGCCTCTACTGTTCCATTGAGAGGTTACTCACTTGTCTCAAACATTCAAGCTTTCAATCTTCCTTGATCTAAGCTCTCAAATCCTAAAGCCCTAGAATTCGTATCTTTCAATCTCTTACCCTCCAACATAGAACCAAAGAGAAATCCTCTAGGCAATTGGTGCTGTCGAGCGAAATGGCTTTCCTCTCTTCCAAAAAGACATCAACACACAACACACTTGCTCCTTCAAGTTTTACTTCAAGGCATATGTGATTGTAAGTGTTTTCATTTCATTATTTCATAACTTTCGTTATTTGATTAACTCTCGGGTTGTGAGAGTGTTTTGCTTGCTCCCAAGTTGTGGGAGTTAAGGACATCGAGTGTACTTTGATTTCACTTGTAGGGTTGCTACAAGTGGGTTTAAAGGAAACCTCAAATTAGGTTCTAACTTGAGTATCCAGTGGTATCCGGGTGGAGGGGACGTAGGATTACCTGGAACAAGTTGGGAGTTGACTTGGGTAATCCGAACCCTTGAAACGTCATTGTGTTTGCATTGGTTCATTTTATGGTTTATTTTCATTCCGCATTAATTGTTGGTTAGGAATTTAATTTAGTGTAATTAGCATTTTAAATTGTATAAATACTATTCAACCTCCTTCTAGTGTTTTCCTCATAGCCAGGGACCTTACAATTGGTATCAGAGCTCTAGTTTATAGCTATGGCATCCAACAACAACAACATTCCTCCACCGACTTCGTACAACAATCACGACCGTGATGGAGCATCCACCGTCTTAGAAGGACAATCAACGAGTCGTCCCCCGCGTTGCATTGACACGAATTTCGGCTATTGGAAATGTCGGATGGAGACGTTTCTGAGATGTGCTTCTCTTTGAAGAACCCTCTACAAGGAATATGTCGAACCCTCCGAAGAGGATTTTGACAAATGGACGCCCTCCGAGAAGTCAACAACGCTAACGCGATGAACGCTCTTCATTGTGCGTTGGACCCGGATGAGTTCAACAAGATATGCACATGTAAGAGTGCATATCAAATTTAGAACCATCTAGTCGTTACCCACGAGGGAACGAATAAGGTAAAACTGTCTAAACTATATGTTGTTGTACAAAATTTAGATGTGTTTCACATGCAGGATAATGAGAGCATAGCAACGATGTACAGACGTTTCACCGACATCACCAATGAACTCGAAGCTCTTGGGCAAGTCTACACCCAACAAGAGAAGGTATGAAAGATTATAATGGGAATGACCTCCAAATAGGAACGAAGAGCTATCACCATTGAGGAGGTCAACGACATGAAGAATTACACAGTAGTAAATCCCATCGGTACCCTCATGTATTACGAAGTAAGACGGGAGAACTGATTGAAGATTCGAGAGATGATGAACCCTACGGAGGCCAAGAAGAAAGCATTAGCATTCAAAGCTAATTCTTCATCCTCCGATAGTGATGAATCAGAAAACGAGATGGACTTGAAGGAAATGGCTCAAATGGCGAAGAAGTTCCAACGCTTCTTTCACAAAGGTAAATTGCCCTCCAAGAATAAATTTGATTCTACTCACAACACTTCATCTCTTTGTTTTAAGTGTAACAAGCCAGGGCACATCAAGAAGGATTGCCCGATGCTCCGAAGCAAAGAGAAGTGAAAAGCTCTGAAGTACCACAAGTCTGACAAGTACAAGAAAGATAAGAAGAAAGAACTAGTCGGTACGTTCGATGATTCAAGTAGAGATTCCTCAAGCGAATCCGAGGATGAGAAGGGTGAAAGTGCCCATATGTGTTTCATGGCACGGGAAGATCCATTCTATGATGATAGTGATACCAACATCGATGAACCCAAGGTAACAATGGATGAACTTCGTATTGCTAGCGAAGAACTATTTTCTAAGTATCAATCTCTAATGCTTAGATATACTAGTTTAAAGAAATTAAATGTTAGCAAGCCATCCATACCATGCATTATCAACAATGACACCATTGTTGATACACTTACACTTGAGAAAAGCTCTTTGGTTTCTCAAATGACATATTGAGAAATGAGGTGATTTCCCTCAAATCTCAACTACATCAAACGTATCCTAAGGATAATAGTGATCTAGCTTCACAAAACACACAATTGGGTTTAGAGAATGATTCTCTTAAAACCCAAGTGCACAAGCTCAAAGCACGGGTGTCCACCTTGGATACCAATATTTCTTCTCTTAAGGAGAAATATGAGCCCATGTCCACCCAAGTTATGAGATTTAACAAAGGGAAAGGACAATTGGATGAATTGCTCGCAAACCAATTTCCGGCCACACATCGTGTTGGACTTGGTTTTGTGGAAGAAAATGCATCCAATGCTTGCACCTCCTATAGTGGTGTTACTATAGATTTTGTGAGGCCATCCTCCGGTGCATCCACAAGTGGTTCCAAAAACACTATTGGTAGCAAACCTACTAAGAAAGCCACCACTTTACAATCTCTTCCTTTTGGCAAGAAACCCACTAAGGGTGGAAACCAAAAGAGAGGTCATGCTTATATGTACACCAACCTTCATCCACGTAGGATATCTCCTATCTCACAATTGGATACTCATGACACTTTTTATGCTCCACACCCATGGACACGTGCAAACCCACACATGAGAAATACTCATGCACGTGCCCCTACACGCTCATATGCTCATACACATCATTCTTCCAAGTATGCACATCCATCTCATGTTATGCATGCTCCATATGTAGCATATAACATGCATGTTCCTAATGTTGGGTTTTGTAGGACCCTTAGGGCACGAAAACTTTATTCCCGTCCTAAGTCGGACGGAACATAGACATAAAAATAATAACTGTACAGCAGAAGAATAAACAAGTTAATCTAATTAACATGCAATTAAACAATTTAACTTAGCCTTAAGGTACAAGACCCTTAGCCAAGATCTATGCTGATCGGGATGGATCTGACCATCCCAAGAAGGATCTAACCTACTGTGATTAAATTAAACTAATGCTTAAAACACATACCTGGAATCTCAACCCTGGGGCAGGTGAGATGTTCCGCACTGTCTTCCGAGCTGCTTCCCGTCTCACGCCGAGCCGCTCCTCGAACCGCTCCTCGAACCGCTTCTCGAACCGCTCCGCATCCCGAGGCGATCAATCCCCATGTCACCGAGCCAACCACACGCGGAAGAAAGTTTCATGCGAGTGAAACCTTCGCCGAGATTTCGGATCTGAATCCGAACTCCTTTGCGGCTTTGCTAGAGCCCTCAGGAGTAAGGCAGAAATATAGGGAGAAGAATAATATTAATTTAAGCCTAGATCTGAACGTGCTCCAACATTTATGGGAGCCGCTCAGATCTGGAGCTTGGGACAACTTTGGAGGAAGAGGGAGGCCCCTATTTATATAGGCGGCAGACTCTCCCCTTTTCTCCACAACCGATGTGGGACTAATAAATGAGAGTTAATAAAATCAAGTTAGTTTTCCTTTCACAAAGGGCAAAATTCCATGAATTTTAACTCACTCACCGTTGAACTTCATGATTGATACAATCTATCAATACGAAGGGCATTCAACGGTGAATGCATAGGAAAAAATGGCTCGTCAATCCGAGTCTGTTTGACCCTCCAAACGTCGCGTCAAAGTATGGAAAGAAACCCCACCCAATTGCACAACCCAGCCGTCGCAAAAGCAGCCCTAGGGCTGTGTGCGGGCCCCGTTGCGCCAGGCGCTTGCAGCGCACGTGCCCTGAGGCACATGCACTGCACGCGCCTCTACGCACGCATGGCGTGCCCGTGCATTGCACGGGCACGCGTGTGCCCGGGCCCGGGCAAAGACCGGGCCTGCGTTTTGCCAGGCTTCGCCCAATCTGGGGGCGCCACGTGGCGCCCACTTTTCTTTATTGCGGTAGTTGCCTGGCCTTTGGGCCAGGCCCAAGGCTGCCCCCACAAAATAAATTCTGCATCAAATGTAGTTTAAAGTTGTGGGCTTTATTCTTTGGGTTTGTTTTGGCCATAACTCTTGTGTTTGGCGTCTGATTTGGACGACGTTCGAACCTGGGTTTAGACCGGGACATTCTCGTCTTACCCGTAAACTTTTTCTTGCATTTATTATATTAAATATGGTCTTAAACAATTTAAGACACATTTAATCTCTTTTGCATCATATGCAAATTAGTCCATATCTAGGCTTAAATTATCATTTGCATCAAATACAAATGATCTGAAGGCATATCCCCTAACATCTCCCACTTGCACTCAGGATCATTTATCCCGAATGCAGGAGATCATTGCAAACATCTTTTGCAATATTTTATCCCTTACATCAAATGCAAATTATTCTCCCTAACTAATTTCTACCTATTACTAGACGAAGGTCGCACTCTGTGTGAGACCATACAGCCTGACCCTTACAACAGGTTGGGCTCGAAGCCCTATACGACAATGATCACGAGTAGTGGTTGTCGTCCCTGCTTCAGGAATCATCATTATGTGGTTGACTCATTGACATGAGTATTGTCGGGACCACCCTGACTGTTTTCGTGATGAATTCTGTAGTTTTAGTCTTTTCGTCTAGACTGTGTCGTGTAGATCAAGTCTAGGGTACGGTCAAACTGTCAACCCTAATAACTTGACTCCGGTTAGTTTCTATCGATCTTTAGTCAACTAATGTTGGACTTCTTTCAACATACTCTGATCAGAGATTTTACTAAAGACCGAACTAACTCTACGACACTAACTCCCATTGGCCGGGAGAGACGAATCCTCTCTTGGTCATTACTCACCTCGTACGCTTCAAGTGAAACCCAATCAAAGACCTTTCGACAAGCCTAGCCTCGAAGCTAGGTCAATGATCTAAGTGGCACCGTTCACGCACAGGTTCGTAAAATGACCTCAA
The DNA here is from genome assembly GCA_030789695.1 of Scilla litardierei. Lineage (NCBI taxonomy): Eukaryota > Viridiplantae > Streptophyta > Magnoliopsida > Asparagales > Asparagaceae > Scilla > Scilla litardierei. The sequence continues at coordinate 61,955,138 of CM061130.1, read as the reverse complement.
GTCAAAAGACCAACTTGCCTATCATCACTAAGAGTTATCATTGACAGATTGGTCAATATAACCATATGATAACTCTTATGGATCGTTCAGTGAACTCATTCTCTAATGAGCACCTGTGTCTCGTCTTCGACTTCGCCAAGCCAAGCGATCATGAGATCATCGCCACCGCTAAACGGTGAAGACTAAGACACAATGGTCTATCCAATGTTTCGATATCCTTGTCTCGAAACATCTACAACCACGAACCCTTTTAGACTTATGATACAGACGGTCAAACATTTGTCCATGATCGAGATACTCGTCTCGATACATGTTTGACCTTGCATAAAGTCTCAGGACTTTACCTAAGATAACGTCTAATGTTAACTACATTATAAAATAACTTAGATAAATTATTACCAAACAGCTTACTGTTATTTCGAACAAGATGTTTGTGCTATTCACACATAGAGATAGATTGCCTCGAGGGTATCATCTCTCAACATCTCCCACTTGCACTCTGGCCCATTTATCTCGGTATCGTATACCGTTTTACACATAAGTTTTCCCGACTTCATGTGGTAGAGCCTTCATGAGTGGATCTACTAAAACTATCTACACTATAGACTTAAGGGGTTTCTATGTTCATGTTAGACCAACCATTTGAATCTCATTCAAATAATTCATTTGGTCTGTCGGAATCCATAATATTTTATTTCCTTGGGTCTTATCCAGTTCATCGTACCTTACGATAATCATTTAAATTTGTTAATGGTCATTTCAAATGGCTCATATCTATTTCTGATAAAGTATTAAACTTTTTGATTACTTTGTCAAAATATATATTCCATTCTTTCGATGCCTCGCATGTAATTTATACGTTCCCACTGACCTTGAAAACTATATGGCTAATTCATATAAGTTGGTTCGTCTAAATCATATTTAGAAAAAACGAACTTATAAGTGAATGTTCCAATTTTCATGGTCAACTTGAGCGGTTTCATCGAGTTTGGTCCGAGTAGATCTGTACACATCTGCTGGAAAAAAACAGTTTCATTCTAATCCGTTTTATAGGAATTAGGATAAAAACCGTTCTCGACCAACATGATTGCACTTCACTATTTTCCTTTCTGCACCAATCTTTCAACTTAAAGATTTACTTGCAGAAAGTGAGGAAACATTTTCATTAGGCATGTAAACTAAATTCCAAAATTTATTTGCGCACATGGACCTGTTCTGATTGCATCAAGTTATAAATCGGAGTTAGTCATCATCGGTTATGATATCTAACTCAACTCTTCATCTCACGAAATTCGAGTAATTATACAACTTCCTAATGCTCGATTTAATGAATATCTTATTGATAATGTCCTCATAGAACATTATCAAAACCTTGGCATTATTATCTGGGTCTTAACCCAGAGGGAGGACTTAACTCAGAGTCACTTGATATGGATCATACCAAGTCTAATTAAGTGTGATTCATACCTTTTAACACACGGATGTGTTAACAGACTTGACCTGATAGAAAATCATATTTTCTTTTAATTACGTAATATTTAATATAGCTAAGTATTTGTCCATTCGATCCAATCGAATCAGTTTAAATACTTTTGTCATTTCGTTCTTTATTTTATCAGACTTGTGTTTCATCAAGAACACGTGTCTTAATAAAATATACGAATAACTTATTTTGGTTAATCTAGACTCAGGTACATCAGTATGTACGAGACTGAGTTCAACAACGCATTCTCCCACTGTCTTACAGATGGGTTTCGGCCATTATATCTAAGAGGGTAAGACTCACAAGTGTCCATAGACTTCATAATACGAGAGGTCAGACCCCTCTTTATGTGACTTGTGAAGCTTACTCTCTCGATACGGCCTAGTCTATTTTGCCATATAAGTTTGATACTATCTTGTGTATTTATATATTAACATTTAATATATTATAGTTATCACAAATTACTAACACAAAACATTGGTTCAGAAGCAAGGTAACGACATTCGTCAAAATATGTTAGAAATCTTTTGTATAACAATTATTCTGAAATCGTGACATCAAAATATGTCACATTTACATTTCCTCCTACATATGCCTTTACTAATGATAAATATAACTAACTTTTTCAATTGACTTTCTGGAGTGCCTTCTTCCTTTTTTAAATCACATTTAGATATTAAATAGCCCAACATAAATGAATAGCTTTGCAAGCATCTCATGTATCCAAACGCTTGAGCTTTGCAACAAGTTGCTTGTCTCAAGATCCGGTTGTGATACATAGCCTTGCACCGTTCATGCACTCGTATTCGACTCAAACAGTTTGATCGAATTTTCGAACTTTGCGGATCAAGTTTGTCCATACAACCTTGAGTGTAGCTCGACAAGTTGTAGGGAGAAACATACTTCGAATTTCCTATATGTTCAAGCTGCCCCATATAGAGGCGAGTGACATGTAGCGTGAATTTATTTCTTGGACCCAGAACTTAAATGAAATCATATTTCGTAAGTCTGTTCTTTAGAAGGTCATTTTAATGTCAACGAGAATTTAGTTTAATTCTATCAATTAGAATTTAACTTGATATTCAATTAATCAACTTATTTGACCAGTTAACTTATTTCATTAAAATATTATATCTTTATTCCATTGGTAAACATAGTCTTGCCCTAGTTTAGCATATATTCAATATTAAATATAGGTAGAATGGCTTTTGTCTATATATATCCTCCACTATTTTTACGATCATTTTAAGCCTTAACAATGAACGATTTAATCGAATTAAATTAATAGGTAAGAGATCCAATCACCCTAAGCCTAAACAACCTTGAGTGTAGCTCAACAAGTTGCTTGACTCTGCGATCGGAAGATGACTCTTCATCGATCATATCAGATATGACCCTCTTATTGGTTTTTACCCCTAGCCATTTGTGATCATGAGTGTGCTCATCCAAATCACAATGTCTAGTCTAGTCGGACCCTTATTTTTGTGTCTAGCCTGACTTGCCCCGGCGCTCGGTGTATTCACGACACGTCGGTTTGGGTCAGTTCTTAGACTACATCTAGCCAGACTACATCATTGACTTATCTTACGCCGACGCTCGATGTATTCTCGACACGACGGTTTGGGTCAAGCCAAGATTTCATCTTATGTATTTAGGGAGTTGGTTTCTATAAGGTTGCCATGTCACAGCTTGAGTGTAGCTCAACAACTGTAACACGGGTCCTATAGTTGCCAGCCCATAAAACAAGGAGGGCTACAGCTAATCTTGAAGAAGATTATTAACGTATTTGACTTAGATATAGTCAAGGGTGTCATACAATCATGATTCGGGTCATTGCGGTCCAGCGGAACACAGCCAGAGAATTGACTAAGCCAGGATCACTATCCCTTAAAAGGGTGAACCAGCAAACTTAGCCGAGCACATTGACTGAATCATGGTCTATTGAATGAAGCTTGTCATTTTTATATGCGTGTCATAGACTAAAAGGCTTTTATTAACAACTAATTAATCTTATCAACTAGTTGCATCCTTAAATTCAAAATTTTAGGATTTGTTTAATAACTTTTATTAAATCCTTATCAACTATAAGGTTCACATGCTATCCTAATCGTTATTAGGATTTTAATAAATTTATTAATTATAACAATTAGAATTAAAAAATCATTAAATGGACTACCCTAATCAGGAATTAGGTCTTGAGGTGTTGTTAATGTTTTATTAAAACATAGCATGTCATTAGAATTTATCTCATAAATTTTAACGAGTTCTTTAATGGCTAACCTAAGAGGTTTGTCTTGTGTTATCAAATAAGGGACAAGATGGCATACCATTAAAATAAAGTTACACTAATTTTATCGCATAAAATAAAAGTGTACAACCATTTAACAATTAAATAGACTAATATTTATCAAATAAACAAGTTTAGCATGCATACTTAAATTTAACATTTAAATTTAAAATTTGTGATTTTTAAAACATTTTATTTTATCTCATAAAAATAATAACTTGTTTTAAAAGATCACCAAATTTACATGCTACTAAAAATATTTATCGCATAAAAATTTTAAACTTTTAAAATCAGTTTTAAAATATCTCATAAATTTAAAACATCATTTTTAAAATTTCTATGCTTCAAAATTTATCACATAAAATTTTAAAACATCTAATAACATTTTAAACTAATCGCATAAAGTTTTAAAGTCTTAAAATCAGTTTTAAAATTATCATATAAATGTAAAACATCATTTAAAAATTGCATGCTTAAATTTTTATCACATAAAATATTTAAACATCCTTTTTAAAAAATTTCATGCTTAAAGTTTATCATATAAAGCTTTTAAACATCCAAAAAAATATTTTATAGGGCATCCAAAAACATTTTAAAATTATCTCATAACTTTAAAACATTTTAAAATTATTTTAAAAAACATTTCAATGTTTAATAAAATCACAGTGCTAGATCATTACGCAAACCTAGGCTCTGATACCACTGTTAGGTTTTGTAGGACCCTTATGGCACGAAAATTCTATTCCCGTCCTAAGTCGGACGGAACATAGACATAAAATAATAACTTTACAGCAGAAGAATAAACAAGTTAATCTAATTAACATGCAGTTAAACAATTTAACTTAGCCCTAAGGTACAAGACCCTTAGCCAAGATTTATGCCGACTCGGGATGGATCTGACCATCCCAAGAAGGATCTAACCTACTGCGATTAAATTAAACTAATGCTTAAAACACATACCCGGAATCTCAACTCTGGGGCAGGCGAGATGTTCCACACCGTCTTCCGAGCCGCTCCTTGAACCGCTACACGAACCGCTCCTCGAACTGCTCTGTATCCCGAGGCGAACAATCCCCGTGTCGTCGAGCCAATCACGCGCGAAAGAAAGTTTCACGCGAGTGAAACCTTTGCCAAGATTTCGGATCCGAATCTGAACTCCTTTGCGGCTTTGTTAGAGCCCTCAAGAGTAAGGCAGAAATATAGGGAGAAGAAGAATATTAATTTAAGCATAGATCCGAGCGTGCTCCAACATTTACGGGAGCCGCTCAGATCTGGATCTTGGGAAGACTTTGGAGGAAGGGGGAGGCCCCTATTTATATAGGCGGCGGATTCTCCCCTTTTCTCCACAACTGATGTGGGACTAATAAATGAGACTTAATAAAATCAAGTTAGTTTGCCTTTCACAAAGGGCAAAATTTCACGAGTTTTAACTCACTCACCGTTGAACTTCATGATTGATACAACCTATCAATACGAAGGGCGTTCAACGGTGAACGCATAGGAAAAACGGCTCGTCAATCCGAGTCTGTTTGACCCTCCAAACGTCGCGTCAAAGTATGGAAAAAACCCCACCCAATTGCATAACCCAGCCGTCGCAAAAGAACTCACCCCTAGGGCTACGTGTGGGCCCCGTTGCGCCAGGCACGTGCAGCACACGTGCCTCTGTGTGCGCATGGCATGCCCGTGCATTGCACGGGCACGCATGTGCCCGGGCCCGGGCAAAGCCCGGGACCGCGTTTTGCCAGGCACCTGTTTGGGCGCCTGGCTTTGCCCAATCTGGGGGTGCCACGTGGCGCCCCCCTTCCTTTATTGCGACAGTTGCCTGGCCTTTGGGCCTGGCCCAATGCTGCCCCACAAAATAAATTCTGCATCAAATGTGGTTTAAAGTTGTGGGCTTTATTCTTTGGGTCTATTTTGGCCATAACTCTTGTGTTTGGCGTCTAATTTGGATGCCGTTCGAACTTGGATTTAGACCGGGACATTCCCGTCTTATCCGTGAACTTTTCCTTGCGTTTATTATATTAAATATGGTCTTAAACAATTTATGACACATTTAATCTCTTTTGCATGATATGCAAATTAGTCCCTATCTAGGCTTAAATTATCATTTGCATCAAATACAAATGATCTGAGGGTATATCCCCCAACACCTAAGTATGCATACAACCCTCATATGTACAATGCTTATCCACCTCCATCTTCATATGCTATAACACATGTTCCTAGGAAGCACGCACCAAATAGAAATCAATCAATTATGCATGCAACTAGGAAAAGGACTCCAAAACACACATAATTTGGGGTCCTAAGAACACTAGCTTAAATGATAGGAATGATTATGTTGATTCCTATTTTCATGATGTAATAAATAGTGGTAATTATGTTGGGAAGCGGAAGTCCACTTGGACTTGGATTCCAAAGGGCTAATCCTCATGGACCCAACAAAAATTGGGTACCATGAGCTTATGATATATTATGTAGGTACCCCAGAAAAGAAAGAGAGCAATAAATGTCATATTGGATCTAAAAGGAAAGGATGGATACTCGACAATGGTTGCTCCAAACACATGACGTGAGATCCCTCATTGCTCTTCGAAGTGATTAGCATCAAGGATGGTGCAACGATCACGTTTGGAGGTAATCAAAAGGGAACCATCATTGGAGTAGGTAAAGTCGGTAATCCTTCCAAACCACTTATTACAAATGTTTATTCAGTTTGTGGTTTATATCATAACCTTATCTCCATTAGTCAACTTTGTGATAAAGGTTACAAGGTTAACTTTGGAGAGGGTATGTGTAAAATTGTAGATTTTGATTAACATGTTTTATTTACCGGTATTACGTGTAAAAATATTTATTATTTGAGCTTGCTTAAAACCGTAGAACATTGCTTAGGTTCTAATACAAATGAACAACTGTTATGGCATCGCCGTTTTGGTCATGTTCATTTTAAGCACTTATATAAAGTTAGCTAAGCATGATCTAGTAAAAGGTTTTCCGAAAATTGCTTTTAGTAAGTAAAACTTTTGTGATTCATGTCAACGAGGTAAACTTAGTAAATCATCTTTCAAACTTAAAGAAGGCATAACTTCTAAGAGGCCCCTAGAATTACTTCATCTAGATTTATTTGGGCCAACTAGAACCACCTCTTTAGGTAATACTCACTATGGATTATTTGTCATTGACGACTTCTCTAGATTTACTTGGGTTTCATTTTTAACCAATAAGAATGAAGCTTTTGAAGAGTTTACCATATTTGCAAAGAAGATTCAAAATTTCTTAGGATCCACCATTATCACTATTCGTAGTGATCATGGAGGAGAATTTGAGAATGGGTCTTTCACAAAGTTTTGTGATGACAACGAGATTACTCACAATTTCACTTTTCCTCGAGCATTACCACAAAATGGTGTTGTAGAGAGAAAGAATATGACCCTAATTGAGTGTGCCTGTACCATGCTCTATGATAGTCATCTTGGACTACAATTTTGGGCAGATGCGGTGCACACGACATGTTATGTGCTTAATAGGATCCTGGTGAGACCCCGAACGAACAAAACTTGTTTTGAGTTATTTTATGAAAAAGGCCACAAGTTAAATATTTTCATGTTTTTGGTTCAAAATGTTTTATCAAGAACACTTTTGGTAATTTAGACAAATTTGAGCAAAGATCTGATGATGGAATTTTTGTTGCATATTCCACACGTAGCAAAGCCTACCCGATATACAACAAAACCTTTTCAACGATTGAGGAATCACTACATGTATCATTTTATGAAGATTTTGATTTTCCTCATGTTATTGATGATAGTGTAGATATTTTCTGTGATTCTCTTAGTAACGTTAAAATCAATGATTCTATTATTGAGACTAACAATACTAATAAAATTGTTGAAGATATTCCAAGTGATGCAGGGATTCGCAAAGCTTACTCTACCGTTCGTAATCACCCCCATGACCAAATTATTGGAGATATTGGTGTGAGTGTTCGAACGAGTTCAAGAATTGATGAATTCTCTCATTGCGCATTTGTCTCTACCATTGAGCCAAAGAACATCCAAGAAGCATGTGAAGATAGCTCTTGGATAGTTGCAATGGAAGAAGAACTCATGTAATTTGAGAGAAATAAAGTTTGGGAGCTCGTTCCTCTTCCAAGTGGTCACCAAGTGATTGGGACCAAGTGATTGGGACCAAGTGGATCTTCAAGAACAAGACCGATGAGAACGATGTCATTACAAGTAAGAAAGGAAGGTTAGTAGCTCAAGGCTATCGGCAAGAAGAAGGTATTGATTTCGAAGAATCTTTTGCCCGTAGCTAGATTAGAAGCTATTAGATTGCTTTTATCTTTTGCATCCCATAAAAATTTTAAGTTATTTCAAATGGATGTTAAAAGTGCATTTTAAATGGAATTGTTAATGAAGCAGTTTATGTTTCTCAACCACCCGGTTTCATACATGAAAAATTTCCAAACTATGTTTTCAAACTTAAGAAAGCGTTATATGGGTTGAGACAAGCTCCTAGAGCTTGGTATGATTGACTCAAAACCTTTCTTTTGGATTTAGGTTTTAAAATGGGTGAAGTTGATTCAACTCTTTTTATTAAAGATTATGAAAATGACATCCTTTTAATTCAAGTTTATGTAGACGATATTATATTTGGTTCTACTAACTTTAATCTTTGCCAAGAATTTTCTAAGTCAATGAAGGATGAATTCAAAATGAGCAATATGGGTGAGCTTAACTACTTCCTTGGACTTCAAATTCGGTAAATGAAGGATGTGACTTTCATACATGAAACCAAGTACACCGGGGAGCTCATCAAGCGATTCGGGATGGAATCGTCTTCAAGCAAAAGGACCCCCATGAGTACGATGACCCATCTACACAAGAATGAAAACAGAAAAGATGTAGACGTTCGTCTATATCGAGGTATGATCAGTAGCTTGCTTTACTTAACTGCTAGTAGGCCCGATATTATGTTTTCAGTATGCATGTGTGCTAGATATCAAGCTAGACCTAAAGAGTCACACTTGATTGCGGTTAAACGAATTTTTCGTTACCTCAATCATTCACTAGATTATGGGTTAGTTTACCCTAAGTCTAGCACATATGATTTAATCTCATATAGTGATTCCGACTTTACCGGATGCAAATCCGATAGGAAGAGTACTAGTGGTGTTTGCCATTTTCTAGGAAATTCCCTAGTTTCTTGGTTTTCCAAGTAACAGAACTCGGTATCTTTGTCCACGACTGAAGCGGAATATATTACCGCGGGTCTTACATGTGTTGGATGAGACACACTATTAAGGACTATGGTATCAATTGTGATACTTGCCCTATCATGGTTGATAACCAAAGTTCTATTTGTTTTTCCAAGAATCAGGTACATCACTCCATACCAAACACATAGATGTGAGACACCACTTTATTAATGATCATGTAGCTAAGAAGGACATCATGTTAGAGTACATTGAAACCCAAAAACAAATAGCCGACATCTTTATTAAACCTCTTAAAGAAGATTCATTTGTGAGGTTGCGTGTAGAATTAGGGATTATGGGTTAATCTGAATTGCAGGAGTTCATACACTCATGTTATATCATGCTTGAACTCATATCATCATTTTTTACTTCTCTTCGTTTGATAAATTATATGTTTCGCGTATATTTGTTTTAAGAGATGTATTTGAGTTTTGGATGATTTCGATCGTTTGGATTGATTTACGAGTTTCGTATCTATAATATTTGATATTGATTTCTTGTTTAGATTTGTGTTAGAGTATAGGTCCTAGGGTGAGTTGTCTATATCCTCTGGATTTTAACCTCACTGTGCATTTCTAGACCAGGACAGACGAATGTCATTCCTTCGACAGGCGACTGCAATTTGGTCAGCAGGCGCCTGTCCAAATCTTCAGAGATCTCTATTTTTATCATCATATTATTGATTCTCTGTCAGACGACTGATGTGTAAGTTACAATCGACTGTCTATCCGACATGCGACTGTGAATTACTCACCAGTCGATTGTCTGTCAACCCAAACTTATTTCTATCTTATCGACCAGTCGACTGATGATTGTTCATCAGTTGACTGTCAACTGCTGTGGCGGTTCGTTAACTTGATTTTAGCTGTTGATTTTTCGATCTAACAGCCTATATTCTTTGGACCCACTCTTGTAACCTCGAGAGCCGTCAATTAGTTCGGATATTTTCTCTCTCATTTGACAAAATTCCCTCGTCTTCCTCCTTTGAAATTCTACTGTTGCTGTCAATTTCTCTCCGATTCAAAGCTCCAGTCTCCGATCACTCCTTTCGATCATTCCATTGCTAGGTCGACTGTCTCCTTCTCCGTCGTTCTCCTCGGATTAGGTATCGTTTTCTCTTGTGGATTCAATTCGTGCGTTTCTTTCGTATCGTTTGATTCATGCAATGGCTCCCAAGACCAAAGGAAAGGCTGTTGCTCCTTGACGCCCTAGGATCCATAAGTTGACTATTGCCAAAACCAAGAGACCCTGATCCTCCCTCCGACACTTCAGGTTTCTATTCCCCTTTCTTCCTCCTCCAAAGAAGAAGCCTATGCTGATCCTCTCGTGAAGCATCCGCCTAAGCACATTGGTGTTAGCATCAATGAGCCTGTCGCTGAGGCAGAAACTACTCGGGTGGCTGCTGACACCCACCCCGAGTCTAGTCCCGATTCTCCCCCAAGGCCAAAATCCTACCATGCCTCCTGATGATCCTCTAATTCTCATTTGTCGAGACGATACTTGTTTGGCAAAGTTTCATGCCATGCTAGGGATCAAGCTCCTTCGTGAGAGTTTATTGTATTTCAGGCCTTCACTGCTGAGAGACTCTCTGAGATTCTCACGTCTACCCATTTGGGTGATCTCTTTCGATACTCTCATGTCGACGCCCCACGTGCATATCCCTTCTTGGTCAAATTATTTTATGCCAACTGCATTCGTGGTGAGTATGTTGACATAGGAGAGATTGACACTGTGGTTCAGGGGATCCATATCCATTTGACCCTACTCTCATAGGGACCATTCTTAGGATTCCCTCCTCTGGCTCCCTCCCTGCTGACATCTCCCTCTCCGATGTTGGTGATCTTGATTAGTTTGTCCTTCAGGACATGTTCATCGTGATCCCTTCCTACCTCTCGTCTGAAGTCGGGGCCTCCATGTTCACGACTAGAGGTTGGGCTGTTCACCTTGTGGTGAAGTCCAACATCTTACCAAAATATGGCTCTTCCGATCAGCCTTATCAGGAGATCCTCTGATGCATGTATGCTATTTTCTTGGGTATGTCAGTGAACTGGGCCGGTGTACTCCTTGATCGGATGGACAAGGTCGAGTTCACTACTGCCTCCTCTCACATCCCGTATGGAGGTCTCCTCACCTTAGTCTTCCATCATTTTGGAAATGATTTGACTCCTTATGAGCCTATGCCCCTTGGTCCTCTTCTCGATGCTTCTACGAAGTCGAAGTCCAATTCGGCTCTGCAGTTAGCATCCAAGAAGAGGTAATCTACTTCTGCTCCTTCGTCATCCACCATTTCTTTATCTGATCAGCCATCTTCCTCAGCTGCACCCTCTCGTGGCTTTTTGGACAAGAAGATTTCTGGTTTATATGAGTTATTATCTGATGTTCCAGTATCAGGGAATTCCTTTCCCTGATCATCTTAGATCCTTTGTTCCTCCTCAGCCTTCTCAGCCTCCTCCACCTGTCGTCACTGAGGTTTTGGAGCATGCTGGAGTTACTGCTTCTGAGCCGGTTGCTTCTCCGGCTCCTCAGGATGTCTCATTTGCTGTTGTTGCTCCTCCTCCTCCCGAGGACTCTACGGTTGATCCAGATGCACATGAGTTCTAGATTGTGTTGGCTTCCTCCTCTGCTACTGATATGGATTGGCATTCACCCTTAGACCAAGATTTTTTTGTTAGAGTTGATAGTTTTGAGTGTCTGTATGTATTTGGATCCATTTTTTGTGTTCTGATGTATGTATGATGTTTGTAGGTTGATCATTTTGTTGATGTATATGGAGTTATAGCTGTATTTTGTACTCATGTATCTACTGATTATATATATGAAAATGCATTTACTTCATATTCTGTTTCATGCATTGTCTCATTCTTTATGCTAATTATGTGAAAATTGTGAAATTGTCTCTTTGTATGCTTTATCATATATATGGTGTGATTTAAGATGATTTTATCATTTGGCTTGAAATGTTGATATTGGATTCTCGTTCCTTTAGTCAACATAGATTTCTTGTGTTTTATGAGTTTTTATTATGTATATCTTAGAGATGCCCCTTTGTGATTAGGTTTTCTCTGAAAATTTGTTGGCATCACTTTTGATATACATCCTATCTTAATACTCTCATGATTGTTTTAGTACTTATTTAGCACTATTTTTGTTGCTATTCTACTTCCACTTTTTGGATAATGCCATAGAGGGAGATAAATAAACATATCATAATTATGTGCTAAGTAAATTCTAATTCTAAACTTGAATCTAATATTGAAGTTGCCTTAGATTCAGGGGGAGTAAGATATAATGAAAGTGGATTCTAAAATCCTAGATTTTAAGATCAAGAAAATCATTTCATTCATACATATCTTACTTATATGCTTCATTTGATCTATTGATGCCCTTATATTCATTGACTAACTTGATTGGCATCCATGTAGGGGGAGTAAGTTTTCTTTAAGCACAATTATTTATCTTTTTGTTTATGTTTGTTTGTCATCATCAAAAAGGGGGAGAATGTTGAGTATTGGACTTCTCCCTACTTGGTGTTAATGATGAGCAAACATAAATACTTGTGACTAATCCCCTATTTGCAGTTAATCCATTGCCTAAGCATATCTTGAAGATCAATTAGCATTGGATGTCACTCAAAGATCAATGAAAGCAAGAAAAGTGGATTGGATGATCAAAGATGGTGATTGAAACTCCTAGAAGACTTCAAACTCATGCTTTGGATAGAAGAGAGAGTTCTACACAATGTAATCTTCGTTTTCTTTTCAGTATATAGCTTAGAAGTAGAACTATGTTGGAGAGCGCACACATCTTCATTTCAGTCTTAGAAAATCATTAGATCTCTCTTCCTTAGACTCCAATTCATATTTCTCAAGCATGTGCATGTTGTGATTTCAACAATCGACTGATGAACGTTTTACTGTCGTCTGTTTAAAAACAGTCGACTGTGATTTGTTCTACAGTCGCCTGTTATGCACATACTTAATCAGTTGATTTTTAGGCTTTCTAAGCTTTAACTCTTTCAGGCGACTGCTGTACATTTTACAGGCACCTGTCCAAGAGACAGTCGACTGTGATTTGTTAATCATTCGTCTATCTATCTTCAGCCCAAAGATCATTCTCTTTTTCATCTGGCCAGTCGACTGATGTTGTATTTATAGTCGCCTGTCCAAGGCATAGTCGCCTGTCAATGCTTCAACAGTCGCATGTCTATGATTCCTCTGCAGAATATTCTCTCTGGAATGTTTGACATTTTAGTGCCAGTCGACTGATGTTGTCCAATGGCACAGTCAACTGTCAATGCTTCAATAGTCATCTGTCTTTAAGCTATCTGCAGACTCAGCTCTCTGAAAAATGTCAGGGTTTGTGATAGTCGACTGGTGTTAGTTTCATAGTCACATGCCCATGGCACAGGTGCTTGTGTGTTGCACATCGCCTGTCTTGTCTTCCCAGTATTTTATGAGATTTTCTCAGCTTACCTTTATTATGGCCAATCGCCTGTAGAAGGATTTACAGTCGCATGTTGGATTTACAGTCGATTGTCTTCTCTTCATCAGTCGACTATCCACGTGGTAAGTTACCATTTGAATTCTCACCTACCCTGGGACACAGTGCAGCAGTCGACTGTGTTTTGTTCAACAGTCGACTGTCGCATGTGAAAATTCTATAAGTTGGATTTTTCTCCACGGATTTCAAAGGGGGTTTTGGAGATTCTGTTTAAGAGATTTGAGAAACCTATAAAGGCAGCCTCTACTATTCCATTGAGAGGTTACTCACTTAACTCAACCATTCAAGCTTTCAATCTTCCTTGATCTAAGCTCTCAAATCCTACATCCCTAGAATTCTTATCTTTCAATCTCTTGCTCTCCAACCTAGAACCAAAGAGAAATCTTCTAGGAAATTGGTGCCGTCAAGAGAAAGGGCTTTCCTCTCTTCCAAGAGAGATATCAACACACAACACACTTGCTCCTTCAAGTTCTACTTCAAGGCATATGTGATTGTAAATGTTGTCATTTCATTATTTCATAACTTTCGTTATTTGATTAACTCTCGGGTTGTGAGAGTGTTTTGCTTGCTTCCAAGTTGTGGGAGTCAAGGACATCGAGTGTACTTCGATTTCACTTATAGGGTTGCTACAAGTGGGTTTAAAGGAAACCTCAAGTTAGGGTTCTAACTTGAGTATCCGGTGGTATCCAGGTGGAAGGCACGTAGGATTACCGGGAACAAGTCGGGAGTTGACTTGGGTAATCCGAACCCTTGAAACATCATTGTGTTTGCATTGTTTCATTTTATGGTTTATTTTCATTCCGCATTAATTGTTGGTTAGGAATTTAATTTGGTGTAATTATCATTTTAAATTGTATAAATACTATTCAACCCCCTTTTACTGTTTTCCTCATAGCCAGGGACCTTACACCTGACAACAGTGAGCTCGTTACGCATCATCGTAATCGCAGTCCAGATGCTGGAGACACTGAACTCATATTCTACCAAACTTTCATCATGAGACTGTGCGGAGGATATTGGATCAGAGTGAGGACGTAGTCTGTCATCGATTCGACGGAGAGAAGTCATGATCTGAACATGATCCCGACCAAGACCTAAGACAGTAGACTCGACTCTCTCAAGGTCATCACATAATGACCTCTGACGACCATCCAGATGCATAACCTAATTTCTGACGGCCTCGATGTGGTCTTTAAGAGTTGGAGAGTCAGAATGAGTAGTAGGATCATCTTCAAGAGCTGTAGGGTCGGAATGAGCATGATGATCATCTCCGGGAGCTGTAAAGTCGGAATGAATATGAGGATCATCGTGACCTGGAGGGTGATCAGATATTGAATGGTCGACATAATGTGAAGGAGATTGAACATATATCGACAAATATTGAGGAGGATATGTAAGTGGACGAGTAGTTGAGGCTGGTTGGTATTCGTTCGGAGGAGTATCTTCTCTATCTCTCGACATATCTATAGCATCAGAGATGTTGATCGTAGACTTTTAAGCTCGTTTGCATGGTGACATGGTAACCCTAAGCAAGATCGAGAAGTCTTTCTAGATTGTCTTATTTAAACCCTAGGTCGTTAGGTTTTCTTGCCTTTTGACAGAAGATGTTTCGCGCCTTTGTGTCACGCCCCGCTTCCCTAAAATGGAGGCGAGACGTGAGAAGGTCCGCTCAGACTTGGAGCTGTGAGGCTCCAATCTGTAAAGCGTCTGGATTTAAACCGGTAGAGGTCCCTGCAAGTGCGATACGGAACAAAAATTATAATAAAGAAAGAGACATAAAGTAACCAATCTCAGAATGTCCATAATAAATTTCAATATCCCAGAAAAGCCTCCAGGCTAAAAGAAAAGAGTCTAAAAGGCCCTTGCATGGCCGGCAGAAAAATCAACGTACAGAAAGAAAGGTGCTACTCACCGACAACCTAACAACAGACTAAGCAAAGGTAACGACGAAAGAAAACTCTACGACTGGTCGTTGGTGTCCTCGTACTCCACGTCAACGGTGGACTCAAACTCAGCATCTGTGAACACTCTGTCCTCAGCAACGATCTCTGGCTCAGGGTCTAACATGTGACACCCAAAAGAGCAAGAGGCACATGTCAGCAAGTCTACAAGAGACTTGTGCAAGGAAACTGAAAGTAAAAGTAAAGCAACCTAGCAGTTCTAGCATGATGCAATGACATGGCAGTTAAAGTATGAGTGCAACAGGTAAAGTAAAGTACAAGCATGGCATGGTAACTGGTATTTAAATCATGACATGGATATCAAGTTTGCAAGAACAATCACAAAGACAAGGACAAGTCTAGTAAGCACGTCGTGCACAAAGATTACACCTTTTGGCTAGAGTGGCTGCGCGGGCCAACTCCTAAGCTCA
This sequence comes from Scilla litardierei, assembly GCA_030789695.1. Classification (NCBI taxonomy): domain Eukaryota; kingdom Viridiplantae; phylum Streptophyta; class Magnoliopsida; order Asparagales; family Asparagaceae; genus Scilla; species Scilla litardierei. The sequence goes on along the minus strand of CM061130.1, from coordinate 61,939,237 downwards.
AGTGATCGCTTATCCCTACCCCCCACCTGTATCGGGCATTGGCTTTTGACCAACACATGAGGCCCGCTTCTGGATCACGAGCCAGGAAGTGTTTTTCATTATGGCATAGGGGTGCACCTAGCCTGAACAAGGAAGTACAAGTATTTTGTAGCGTGTGCTACGAATGCAACATTCAACTTGGATGACATGTAAGATGCAATGCATGGCAGATAACAGTTTAAGTGCATACAGATAAGGAATTTAAACGTGGCAGATAACAATGCATGAATGACATGGCAGGGTGACAGATCTAGCTTCGTTGTCAAGCTAGATCTTAAAGTTGCGTCTAGACAGCTATCATTTCACTGTCTAGTCTCTTTTACGCTCAAAACAAGGAAGTGGCCTAAAACATGGCCCTAAGCAAAAGTTGGCAAGTTTCACTTGCCTGCAACCTGACGTCCGAAAACACCGTCCAAAAGTCCAAACTACCTATGTGCACAAGTCCACCAGCCTACAGTCCCAATTTAAGTTATTTTGATTAGTGAATCTAAACAATTAAAAACACCAAATTTTATCTTGTTTATCAGGCAAGGGTTGTGGATCCTAAGAATGCAGAACGTTACCTCAATACGACGCGAAAGCTACACTGGCGTCGGGTAGCGACACCAGGGGTTGGAATAAAAGATCGCGCTCCTAGTCCAGATTCCAAAATAGATTCCTCGCTCGCCAAGTCTGGGCAGCAACCAGATCAACGAATAGCATCCAAATCAGCGAGCAAAGTGAACGGTACGGAACGGCGGGTTCTCTGTGATAAAATACGTGCACGAATAAGTTCGTAACTACGGATTCGAATTCTTAGATAGCCCTAAAATGTCTAATGACCCAATTTTAATTAATTTTCCTAGCCTAAGATGGGTTACATAACAATATTCACGAACGTTAAATAGCTAACATATTATCTACAATAGGGTTAATGTGAACGAATATACAACAATTATAACTAGCAACCTAGGCTAACACGTTAACCAGAAATTGTGCACACAAGATGTCTACCCTGCAGTTAATCCTACTATCATCAATATGTTAAGTCCACTAGTTAAACATCATTCATTAAAGTTACTTACATGCAAACACCAATTTCATTAAGTCCGATCATCATCTACGTTAATGTTACTAGTATGTAAACAACATTACATTAAGCTACTAACTTGTTAACTAGGGTTAACCTACTGATCATATAACTTATCAAATTGATAATAAAGTGCTCTAAAGAAAAATTACTAACTGTGGCGAGGAGATCTTCTACGGCTATCGGGGGTCGTCATCGTGAGTTGTCTACGGCTAGGGAATGTCGTTGCGCGTGGGACATCAGCTAGGGGGCTTGCTGTCTGCCGTGGGAGGGTCGACAATGAGCCTGGAGAGTTACCGGACGTCGCTGCGGCCAAGGGGCTGCTGCTGAAGGTCAAGCGGCGGTTTCCGGTGGGGGTTGGCCGGAGGAACGTCGGGGAAGGCCACATGGAGGTCCGGTCGATGCGGGGAGGTCGTGACTGCGCCTGGCGGCGCTGCCGTCGTCCAAGGCGACGGTTTCCGTCGTAACAACGCATGGGCGGCGCTGTCAGCGCTCGGGCGCTGCTGTCGTCGTTCGGGAGCATACCGGCGGTGCCACAAGCGGTCTCCGGCGAGGGGAGACTGACGGGAGGGAGAACGGACGGTGGGGGAGGCCGGTGACCGGTGGAGGCGAGAGGGAAATGTCGGGCTCTGAACGTGGACGGTGGCAGCACATGGAAGAGGAAACGCGATGGATAACTCTGCCCTAGGGCTGCTGCGGGTTATAAATGGGTTTTTAAAGTGCTAGGGTTCTTTTAGTATACAATAGTAGGGGCTGATGGGCAACACGTGATAGGGTCTCTAGGACTTTATATTTTTTAATCCTATTAAAACTTGTATGTGGGGTGTCCGAGTTTGGCAGCATGTGAAAAACTTCGGTCTTTGGGTTTAGGTCTCAACTCCCAATATCTCATTATAATATCTTGGACCCTTTTATTAAAAGTAGGGTTTGTTTGCAAGGAAATGTTATTAAAAAACTAAAAACTTAAGTCTCATATCCTCTCTCTCTCTCCCCTGGGTTGGGTGCGGCCAAAGCAAGAATTTGGGCTGAGTCAACTTGCTTTAGGAGGATATTGCTATTATTAAATTATTAGAGGACCAATAACCAGGTGAAACTTAGGGTTAAACAATATTTAAGTTGGGCAAAAAGTGAAAGTAGGTCAAACGAAGCCCAACAATCGTAAGATAAATGCTGGGGTGACCGGGATGACGAGAGAAAAAAGGCAGAGAAGATGGATCACAATTTCGATGACGAGAAACGAAACTAAAAATAAAAACGCCTCGCATCAAAAGTGAAAATCGTGACGTCTCGTCAAACAAAGTCAAATCGTGGGAGAACGACCCGTGAAATGACGTTCCAAATTAACACCACAATTTTAATACTCTCAGAGAGGGTCACAACGGCATCTCACACTATAGGGTTCAGATACAGACAAGGTCTAAAATAAATACGTGCACGGACAAGACTATGCGCACGTAAAGCGTATAAAGGATACGGGGTCCAAAGGCGACCGTAATTCCAAGTTGGGCACACGTCGGGGGTGGCTTGCTAAGGATGCAACCAAGGTGCTACGGCCCTATCAACACAACGACACGACTCACACAGAAAAGCAATAGAACCAATCAGGTACCCGAAATTGCTATACGTACAGCCATATAACGAATAGTGAGTACCGGCCGTTACACTTTGTAAAGAAGACGGTTCCCATACGTGAATGTTCTCGAACATAAGTTGTCGTTGTTGTGAGCGTTGAGTAAAAAATAGTCATTGAACAAAATTACTCAACGCGCACAACCAGAAAAAGTTTAGCCAGTTGTGCACGTTGAGTAAAAATGTAACTGTGAGAAAAATTACTCTTCATGCACAACTGACACAACTTTTGCTGGTTGTGCACACAGAGTAATTTGGTTAAATTGTCGACATGTTTACTCAGCGTGCACACTTCGAGTCATTTTTCCATTTGTCGTTCTACAAGGTAGCATTTTTCAACTTAGAGATGTTGAACTTTGCTTCAAGCTAGTAATTTTGGACTGTGCTTTAATTGTATCAAATTTAATGACAATATATTACGATATGTCTTCCATCATACTACAACATACATGCACACACAAATAAACAACAAAGTAGATATATAACCACACTGCATTAGGGAAATATCAAGTTATACAAGCACTACAGTACATCATGAAACTTCGCATTCTGGACTTCGCATCATGAAACTTCATCATTTGTGGACTTAACCAGAAATTTCACCATTTCACATCTTCTGAACAACGCAGGAAAATGGCATTTCTGAGCAGCTCCATAGGGCACATGAACCTAGTGGCAAGGTGAGAAATGTGAACAGAATGTGTTGTAGTTGCTCTAATGTCTTAGAGTCCAGATAAGATGATAAGTCTGAACGAGAGACTATACAACAAATTATCGTTTGTGATCATAGTGTCATTACCATAAATCATCTGATTGATAGTCTATAAAACAACTTCTCCATTGAGACCCACGATGAAACAGAATACATTTGCAATAAATATTGTGTAGAAGAAGAATCAGTGTTGAACCCACCAAAGATTGATGAATAATAGGTATAGCATAAGTAGAATCAGATAGAATGGCATAAATAGAATTTGGCATAAATATTGATATCATAAGAAGTGTTGTGAGTTGGGGAGGGCTAGTGGGGAGCTATTTATAGACGAATATGGATGATGGTGTAAGATTGAGAAGCTGCTCGTGAGTCTACATCAGAGTGATCCTGAGTCTATAGAAGAGATTCGTGAGACTACAGAGTAGTGCTCGTGATTCTACAGAAGAGTGCTCGTGAGTAGATCTACTAACAAAATTGCTCAACGCGCACAACCGACATATGTTATGGCCGGAGTGTGCGCTTAGCAAGTTTGAATGTAAAAAACAAAACATGCATAATTTATTCCCGGAGTGCACGTTGAGAAATTTTGTTAATCTATAAAAGAATTGTTCAATGCGCACTTCAGGCAGAATGTATGAACTGAGTGCACATGGAGCAATTGTGGTATGTAATTCCAAAATTGCTCATCATGCACAACGGACAGCCGTTATACCAGTTGTGCCTTACTGGTTGTGCGCGTTGAGCAATTTTGGTTTGATATATAAAATTGCTCACATCACACAACGGGCATACGTTTTGCCGGTTGTGCACATTGAGCAATTTTGCTAGACGTTAACAAAATTGCTCAACATGCACAACATGTATATGTTTTACTGGTTGTGCACGTTGAGCAATTTTGCTTGACGATAACATAATTGCTCAAGGCGCACAACATCATCTCTTTTGTTGGTTGTAAACGTTGAACAATTTTGCTAGACGTTAACATAATTGCTCGACGCGCACAATGTGCATCTCTTTTAATCATCGTCCACATACAGTATCCACTATGCTTACAGTGTCACTGATTATTTCCTTAATTTACCCATCCTCTTGGCATACCCTTCCATCTATGCATTTGCCTCGACAGCATGGTATCAAACCCAATTTATTACAACTGGTAGGATATGGCATCATTGGACAAGTTGAATCTGTACAAATTGATTATTATTAACAAACCCATTAGTGGTGTGTCCATGGGTCTGCAATGGGTCAGGATCAGTTCTTAAAGGAAACAGAGTAAGACACGATAACTTGGACAGCAGATGTAGAACACAGTTATAATAACTTGCGATGAGATGTCCAACTTCTGGCATGGTCATCCAATATTGTCTCGAGGGTTCTCCACCATATATGCAAGTGCCACTTTAGTTGCTTGTGCATCTTCTTCCCCCATAACACTTTTATACAAATCATAGTGTTTATTAAACTCTCCTAGCAAATCTGATCTGACAATCTTCCAATTATCCTCTCCCATCCCAAGTAATGCAGCTACAGCCCTGTAACCACCGTTACCATCTGCCTTAACATCTATAACGTTCCTTATATATTTTGTGATGGCTTCTGGAAATTTCTTGAATAAAAGGTATGACTCCTTCAAATTCTGAAGCTTCATATTCACCTATAGCTGAAGCTTCTGCAGCTGCACGTTTAGCTGAAACGGTAGCTGCAGCTAAACTAGTAGGAGCCCGTTTGACATTTTGTTTCTTTCTAGAAGCTGGAGGTGGAGCTGGAGCGAAGATTTAACTGCATCTGAAGCTGGAGCTACATGTGATATTTTGATCCTTTGTGACTATCTCAGTTGGCTACGCACCACGCTTACTATTTTTAATGAGCCTTCAATTGGAGTGGGTGCGGATTAAATAAGTTTAGATGCTATAACATGCTCAAAATGTGAAGGGTCCTGAGTGGTGGATGTATCTTCAGATTTCAACTTCTTCCCCCTTTTTTCTCGTACCCCTCACATTGACCTTAACCTCTGGCTCCTTCATCAAATTTGACCCCGGGGTAGATAGCTCCTTATACTTTATTAACAGCTCCATCTTCCTTGTCCCATCAAGCTGTTCATACTGCTTGTATATACGCTCTAACTCAGCCTTTATTCGCACTTCATCTTTAGATATCAATTCCTTCTTAGGCTCCATGTCAAGCTTCTTTCAATGAAGATTCACGACAGCTAAGGGAATGTGGCGATTGTTGAGTATTGGACTCTCCACCTTGATTTTGATGATGATCAAACACAAATCATTGTGACTAACTCTTGTGATTGCAGTTAGCTAAAAAGTCACCAATTAGATTCAAGAAGATCAAAAGTGACTACACGTGTTGATTCAAGTGGAGAACTTGGTAGATCAACAAAGGTGAAGCATTGGCTTGAAGAACTCAAAGGCTACCTCAAACCTCAAGCCAATGGCATCAACAAATGAATGGAGATTCAATCTAAAGAGAAGAAAGGAATGGATGAGTCAAAAGCTTCGAAGACTATGACGTTGAAGATATTCAAGTCATTCAACTAAAAGACTCAAGACATTGAAGAATTATGGAGATCGTCGCCAATGTACTTTTGTTCATCTCAAGCGACGTCCCAAGACTTCCTTAGAACGCGTGATCGTTGTGCCTGGAGCTTCGTTGAAGCTCAAGGAGTATTCATGAAGTCAAGGGATTCGGATTCTCCATGTTGAAGCTTTGAAGACGGTTTGTCGTGTTTACTTTTATGTCTTCTAGCTTCGGTTTAGTAGAATGTTAAGCCTTGAGTAGTACTTGCCTAGAAATCTTCATAACTTTCATATCGTATCTCTAGGATTGCCTTAGAAGCCATTAGAAACCTTCCCGAAGCTTCGCGCTTCGATTCGGGACTTCTTGTGCATGTTAGTTGGTTCAAGAAGAAGAACTGACCGACTAGATGGTGATCTAGTCGGTCGACAAAGCTTCTTGGACCGACTAGTTTCAGTCAGTCTTTTCCAAGCTAGTTACTGTTTATCATTAGTCGGTCTGTGTTCATTGATCGACCGACTAGTTGATAAACTAGTCGGTCAACTTTCCTTCTTGGACCGACTAGTTGAGTTTTAATGTTCATGCCAATTTTCACTTGACTTACTGTTTATCGTTAGTCGGTCTATGCACGTTTGGTGACCGACTAGTTGATGAACTAGTCGGTCAACATTTGTTCTTGGACCGACTAATTCAATTTGCTCTCAGACTATTTGTTTTTCTCTTAGTCGGTCTCAGTTGAGTAACCGACCGACTAGTTGTGAAACTAGTCGGTCAGCTACTCTTCTTGGACCGACTAGTTCCTTTTGTCTGTGCTTCGACCTTTTCCATGTTCTCTCATTAGTCGGTCTATGTTAATTGATCGACCGACTAGTTGATGAACTAGTCGGTCGGTGGTTGTTCTTTGACCGACTAGTTGGGTTCAGAAAAGAGTCGTTGGAGCTTTAATTGAAACGTTTTTCTTTCTCTCTCTCCTCTAACTTATAAATACTTGATGGGCTGCATTCATTGCAGTCAAGGCTGAAATTAGAGACATTTTCACACCTTTGAGAAGAGCCATTCAACTCCAATTCCAAGCTCTCTCATCTCACAAGAATCTCTCCCTCTACTCTTTGAGCCTAATTCCTCAAGAGATATTCTCATTCCTTGTGAGCTTCTCAAGCTAATAGCTTGAATCCAAGTCACCAACTCCTCCCTAGCCATCTATTGATGCTCATCTTGGTGGAGCTAGGGTTTGGTGATCTCATCTTCCTTAAAATCCATTCTTGCCCTAAATTGGTAAGTATTTCTCAAGGCATAGGATTTTGTGGTAAGAAGTTTTATATTTCATTCTTTATACTTCTTAATTGTTGTATACTCACGGTGGTGAGAGGATTGGCTTGATCCCAAGTTGTGGGAGTCAAGATTTCGTTTTACTCTCGGTTTGTGAGAGTGTGCTTAGTTCCAGGTTGTGGGATTAAGGACTTTGCGTGTTCTTGGGTTGTGGGATACACGAACATCGATTGTAGGTCGATTGCACTTGTTGGAGGTTTTCCACAAGTGGGCTAAAGGAAATCTCTAGCGGTTTGCTAGAGTATCCGGAGGGGATCCGGGTGTTGCTAGAGTAGGGCACCGGTAACAAGTCGGGGAGACTTGGGTGGCACCGAACCAGGATACATTGCATGTTAGCTTTGCATTCTTGCTTGGGTTGTTGTTCATTTCTTATATTCCGCATTTGTTGGTTAAGTAGGGTTTTATTTGGCGTAAATTCCTTATAATTCTATAAAACACTATTCACCCCCCCTCTAGTGTTTATTCCTCATAGCACATGGTCACTACAATTGGTATCAGAGCGAGGTTATAGCTATGGCAACCACCAATAACAACACAAGATGCCCTCTTCCACCATATCTCCTCGGGCCCAATTATCAAATTTGGTGTGTGAAGATGAAGGCCTATATTCAATCCATCGATGAGGATTATTGGAAGCTTGTGGAAAAGCCCCTTCGTGCACCTACCACTTCCGTACATGAATGGACAAATGAGCAAAAAGAATTGGTGGGGAAACATCAAGAGGTAATGGATATCTTACTTGATTATTTAACTTATGACATTCTTATGCATGTGTCCAAGGCAACACCGGCATATCAAATATGGCACATGCTAGCAGAGCAAGAAGAGTCCACCTCGGAGTGTTCTTCCTCAAATGATGAAAGAGATTCATTCATAGGCTTGATGGCACAAGAGGACGACTCTAGTGACGAATCAGGCGATTCAAGTGAAAGCGATAGCGACAATGAAGAGGTAACAACGGATGATCTTAAAATTGAGCTTAAGCAATTATTTGATAAATATCAAAAGCTTATGCATAAATATTGTGATGCTAAGAATAAGATTACTAGTCTCTCTAACACATCTTCATGTAGCACCTCTAACAATGACACCATTGTTGAGACACTCGCTATTGAGAAAGCACGTTTGCTTACTCAAAATGGCATGTTGAGAAATGAGGTGGAATCCCTCAAATCTCAACTTGATCGTGTTTCTATTGTGGATAGTAACGATCTTGAGATTGAAAATCTTCAATCTCAAAACACTTGTTTGGGAATTGAGAATGAGGATCTCAAATCCCAAGTGCACGAGCTCACCACACATGCATCCAAAGCACGCACCTCCTATAGTGAAGTAACTATAGATTTTGTGAGGCCATCCTCCGGTGCATCCACGAGTGGTGTCTATAACAACTTGTGTAGTTCTACTACTAAGGAAACCACCACTCCTATTCCTCCCTTCTTTGCAAAGAAACCCATCAAGGGTGGACATCAAAGGAAGGGACATGCTTTCATGTACACCAATACACATAGGAATGCCTCCACTCCTCACATTCCTACAAATGATGATTTTTATGTTCCACACCCACGAGCACGTACAAACACTCATTTGAGACACTCTCATGCACGTACTCATGCTCATGCACCTTCACATGCTTATGATCACACATCACATCCACATATGCATGCTTATTCTCATGATCATCCTCATGCATACACTCCTCATGTTCATCCACGTATGTATGCTACACCACACCATGGATCAAATGCTCATCATCATGCTTTTGCACAACACAATGTTCCTCATGCTCTTGCTATATCTCATGTTCCTAGACCACATGCACCACGTAGAGATCAACCTTGTGTGCATGCAACCACTAGGAAGAGGATTCCCAAATCATACACTATTTGGGGTCCTAAGAACACTAGCACTCATGCTAAGGATATGTATGTGCAATCTTATATTCATAATATTATTTTGAATGATGATTATGTTGGGAAATCACGGTCCTCTTGGACTTGGTTTCCGAAGGGTTAGTTTCCGTTGACCCTTCATTTGCTTGGTACCATAAGTTTATTTTCATTTTATGGGTACCAAGGCATTTGTGTTTAGAATTGGTTTATTCTTTTGTTTGGATTTTGGTCTTAGATGCTTATGTTTGTTAGAAACTTAAATTCATATTGAATTTGATTTCTATTGCATGTTTATTAGTAAATCATTGTGTTTGTGATTTTCATGTCTAAAATATTTAATATTTTCATGCAACACATGCGTTGGCTCATATTCATGTTTGATTATATGCAACATAAACATTGTGTATGATTACATTAGGATATGGGTTACAATTATTTGAATTTAGTATTTTAAATTTGTTGCCTAACCCATAGGATCCAAAAAGGATTTTGGATACCAAAATTATGTTTTCTAGGTTCAATCCACATTGGGATACCAACCCTACCAACTCCTTGATTTGCAAAGATTTTCATTCAAATGGAGTTGTTGGTGCTTAAGTGATGCACCAAAGTAGGGGGAGCTTAATGTTGTAAGTATATTCTTACATTTGGTTTCCATGTGTGTTGGATGCATGTAGATGTCACTTTGTGTTTGAGACTATCTCATGCATATTCTATGTTTGCATATTGTGTGCCTCGTATGTCATTCATGTCTATGTGTTTCACGTGTGTCAAACTCTTGACCAATGTGCATTGTGTATTCATAATCCTTACTCATATGTTTATTCAAGGATTATTTATAACATGTGGCTTAAAAAATTTCATGTTAGAACTAATGTTCATTTGCATGTTTCACACACGGGACACGCTTATATTTATGTCCCACTTCACAAGCGTGCATCCCAACTTCATATAGAATCGTATATTAGGAATGACATATTCTCATGCGACTCATATTGCGTTTCATTGTTTAGGTGCCATGCTTGTATGATTACTTTTTGTACCCATATTTATATGTGAGTTCGTCCTCTACTCCCAAGTTTGCTTAGTTTGTATGATTTTGACGGAGTATGACATGTTTGATTGCTATCAGGACATTACATTTGGTATCAGATTAGTTGAGTTCGCCCACTACCCCCAACATCATTATATGCCATTACATTTCTCCCATATTATGTTGTGCATATAGATTAGTTGATTTCTCTAACCTTTGGTGATTTTCTATCTTGTTGATATGCCAAAGGAAAGAGAAATTTGGTTTTGAAAATTAATACTTTATGCTTTTAATGCACACTCTTTGTGGTATTACTTTTCATGCCTTCCTTCGATATGTGTTGTGCCGTGAATGTTTATTTTGTGCACATATGCATATTGAACGAGGAATCTTTCTAGCACACAATATTGTATTAGATATGTGTATTCATAATGATGTTGCTTGAATAAATCATATGCATAGGAATTATTAGTCTAGGTGTTTCTAATTTCTAATGATTGAGAATTGCTAATTCCTTATATGTATGATTTTCGTGATTATAATAACTCTTATCAATGCATGTCATGTATTTCTTTCAATGGGTGTTATTTACAATTGGTAAATGATTGGTTATTGGACTACTTGATTTTGTTCATTAACATATTGGATCCAAAAAGTTTTTGGATACCACCAATTGTTGAATTGACAGATTGTTGTGCAAGATGCCCACTCTACACACTCCTTGGTTTACAAATAATGGATCAATTCAAAGGAAAGGATGGTGTATTGGAGATGCACACATATAGGGAGAGCTAAATGGTTGTAAGTATGTGTTTTGTACAATTGGTATTTTAATATATTGGTTGTGACTACCATATTTACAATTGGTATTTTAATATATTAGATTTGTGTAATTTAGCATACTTCTTCATTAGCTCATTCTTGTCACACCCTCATGAAGATTGTTATATGTTATGTATATGATAACTAATGTGTATGACATTCTTGCTTGTTTATTAGATTGTATTAAGTATATGGATCTTAACCTTCATTGAAATTTTTTCAATTCTTTCATTTAAGATTCATTGTTGTTTTGATTCTACCACATGTGCCTAATTCACATAGATGACTATGTTCATGGATTATTTAGACTATATCATGATTTGTCATACCATTCTAGTAGAATCATTCATTTCTTTATGGCATGATATACTCCATCACGTTATACATAATTCATGCCATGTATAAGATTAATGATTTGGGATCTTTATGCGTATTTGTTCATTGTATCACCACACATCTCATACTTTTCATATGGTTTGTTTGATTATCTTTATGAGACGTATTGATATGATTTGGGGTGATCAATGTATGTTACTTGTCATTTCAATTCCTTCATGACTGATGTATAGCTATAATTTTATTCAAGATATCTTTCATGTCTATAGCTAAATCTTTCATGTATGATATTTTCACAAGTGACATAACATTCATTCATATTAGTTAGTGATCTTCAAGTTATATTTCTCACTATGTCTTCTCTCATCTCATGCTCATATTTTATGCTATTTTTATGAGATGCTAGAGATAACTTGTGCTTTACACGATCACATAAGCTTTATATTGTGTTTGATGATATGTATATTCTGTCATAGATATTCTTCCATGAATATATCTTGATGCACTATGACTTCTTTGATGCTACCTCCGATTATATTGTGCTTACTCAAGTTTTTATTCTATTCGCACAATTGGTATGCATGCATGCAATGTTCATGATAAACTTTATTTGTTTATATCCTACCTTGTGACTTTGAACGTAGACTATCTTCATGCCTTTGTTCAAAAGATGCTTTGTCACATTATGCTTCATGGTGAATTCTTTGTGATAATTGAGCTAGGATGAAATCATGTCTCTATTTGTTCACTTGGTTTCCTTCTCAAGTGATATCATGGTCTTGACATTAAATTGTCATGCTTTGCATACTTTGTTAGACTAGAATTGGTATCATCTCTACATATCATATTTACATTTGGTATCATATTTACAATTGTTAGACTATTGATTTTGGATATCATCTTACATGCTCATGGATTCCATGCTTATCTTTGACTCATTATGTGAGTATCTATTCTGGAATGCATGCTAGTACTATGGTTCTTTTGAACATTGTGTCTAATGTACTAGAATTGTGTATGCCATATGTTTTATGAAGTTACTATCTCTATTTTGGCATAACACTTTTGCCTGATATAGATATTTGTGTATGCCCACATCGCACACTTCACTTAGATTTGGTATGTCTACAATTGGTATCACATGCCATTATACTTAATTTGTGTTATTATTTCATAACATAACTGTGTACACATGGCTAAGAAATTCCATAGTCATGATTGTTGCATTTTTTATGTTTGACTTAGACCTCAGTTTATTGATATAATTTATTGATCTATGTCAATGTGATGATTTTGATTCCACCATAATGTATTTAATCATGTTCATGTCATTTATCTTGCCAAATATACTATTGGTATCACAAGACAGTCAATCACATTATGCTTCATGTTATAAATTTTGTGATAATTGAGTTTGTTTGGGTATTTGACACTATTTGATCACTTTTTTTTCTTTCACAAGTGATGTCATGATTTTTGCATTGTCACTTTTCTAACACTGCTCACACTAATCTTTACAATTAGTATCTATTGTAATCTTTTATCACATATGCTTATTGCTTATCTTTTTGTGATAATTGAGGGTGATTGAGTTGTTGTTGGATATGTGCTCTTGCATTTGATATCTTTATTTCGATATCTTGTTTTTCAATTGGTAACTTTACATTAGAGAACTTTACAATTGTTATACCTTTGTGTTTTCCACTCTATTGTTGCATTTGTTGTTTCTATACCCCCATATCTTTTTGTTAATGACAAAGGGGGAGAGAAATAAACAAGATGTGCTTATTAAATGTTGAATGTTAAACAATAACTTGAATCATATAGACTTTATGTATGATCATTCATGTATATGATTCAGGGGGAGCATTGGTGATTACCTTGGTTTATATTGATTACATTATATATATGTTGGTAATCATGCTCATGTTTATGATGTGTATCACCTATATGATTTGAGTTGTGTATGCATATTATTTCTGGTCATTCATGCGATATATACACAACCTATGTGATACATACACTATTAACTGCTGAATGATGCTATTGATTATTGATATTAACTTGATTGGCATCATTGTAGGGGGGTAAGTATATTTAATGCACAATTATTTGTTTTGTTTATATTTGGTTTGTCATCATCAAAAAGGGGGAGAATGTTGAGTATTGGACTCTCCACCTTGATTTTGATGATGATCAAACACAAATCATTGTGACTAACTCTTGTGATTGCAGTTAGCTAAAAAGTCACCAATTAGATTCAAGAAGATCAAAAGTGACTACACGTGTTGATTCAAGTGGAGAACTTGGTAGATCAACAAAGGTGAAGCATTGGCTTGAAGAACTCAAAGGCTACCTCAAACCTCAAGCCAATGGCATCAACAAATGAATGGAGATTCAATCCAAAGAGAAGAAAGGAATGGATGAGTCAAAAGCTTCGAAGACTATGAAGTTGAAGATATTCAAGTCATTCAACTAAAAGACTCAAGACATTGAAGAATTATGGAGATCGTCGCCAATGTACTTTTGTTCATCTCAAGCGATGTCCCAAGACTTCCTTAGAACGCGTGATCGTTGTGCCTGGAGCTTCGTTGAAGCTCAAGGAGTATTCATGAAGTCAAGGGATTCGGATTCTCCATGTTGAAGCTTTGAAGACGGTTTGTCGTGTTTACTTTTATGTCTTCTAGCTTCGGTTTAGTAGAATGTTAAGCCTTGAGTAGTACTTGCCTAGAAATCTTCATAACTTTCATATCGTGTCTCTAGGATTACCTTAGAAGCCATTAGAAACCTTCCCGAAGCTTCACGCTTCGATTCGAGACTTCTTGTGCATGTTAGTTGGTTCAAGAAGAAGAACTGACCGACTAGATGGTGATCTAGTCGGTCGGCAAAGCTTCTTGGACCGACTAGTTTCAGTCAGTCTTTTCCAAGCTAGTTACTGTTTATCATTAGTCGGTCTGTGTTCATTGATCAACCGACTAGTTGATGAACTAGTCGGTCAACTTTCCTTCTTGGACCGACTAGTTGAGTTTTACTGTTCATGCCAATTTTCACTTGACTTACTGTTTATCGTTAGTCGGTCTATGCACGTTTGGTGACCGACTAGTTGATGAACTAGTCGGTCAACATTTGTTCTTGGACCGACTAATTCAATTTGCTCTCAGACTATTTGTTTTTCTCTTAGTCGGTCTCAGTTGAGTAACCGACCGACTAGTTATTAAACTAGTCGGGCAGCTACTCTTCTTGGACCGACTAGTTCCTTTTGTCTGTGCTTCGACCTTTTCCATGTTCTCTCATTAGTCGGTCTATGTTAATTAACCGACCGACTAGTTGATGAACTAGTCGGTCGGTGGTTGTTCTTTGACCGACTAGTTGGGTTCAGAAAAGAGCCGTTGGAGCTTTAATTGAAACGTTTTTCTTTCTCTCTCTCCTCTAACTTATAAATACTTGATGGGCTGCATTCATTGCAGTCAAGGCTGAAATTAGAGACATTTTCACACCTTTGCGAAGAGCCATTCAACTCCAATTCCAAGCTCTCTCATCTCACAAGAATCTCTCCCTCTACTCTTTGAGCCTAATTCCTCAAGAGAGATTCTCATTCCTTGTGAGCTTCTCAAGCTAATAGCTTGAATCCAAGTCACCAACTCCTCCCTAGCCATCTATTGCTGCTCATCTTGGTGGAGCTAGGGTTTGGTGATCTCATCTTCCTCAAAATCCATTCTTGCCCTAAATTGGTAAGTATTTCTCAAGACATAGGATTTTGTGGTAAGAAGTTTTATATTTCATTCTTTATACTTCTTAATTGTTGTATACTCACGGTGGTGAGAGGATTGGCTTGATCCCAAGTTGTGGGAGTCAAGATTTCATTTTATTCTCGGTTTGTGAGAGTGTGCTTAGTCCCAGGTTGTGGGATTAAGGACTTTGCGTGTTCCCGGGTTGTGGGATACACGGGCATCGATTGTAGGTCGATTGCACTTGTTGGAGGTTTTCCACAAGTGGGCTAAAGGAAATCTCTAGCGGTTTGCTAGAGTATCCGGAGGGGATCCGGGTGTTGCTGGAGTAGGGCACCGGTAACAAGTCGGGGAGACTTGGGTGGCACCGAACCAGGATACATTGCATGTTAGCTTTGCATTCTTGCTTGGGTTGTTGTTCATTTCTTATATTCCGCATTTGTTGGTTAAGTAGGGTTTTATTTGGCGTAAATTCCTTATAATTCTATAAAACACTATTCACCCCCCCTTCTAGTGTTTATTCCTCATAGCACAGGGTCACTACAGCGATTTTCCCTCTTGAATTGGCCAATCTCATCGGCACAAGGTAGTCCATAAATTCCTTTTATTTGACAATCACATGTGCTTTCGTCTGTCCCAAGAGATTCAGACTATTCAGCTTGCACATAAATTATCTCTATCGCAGTAGTGGATGTAAATCCTATCAGCTCTCTGAATAAGTGTCCCATCATTTTATGGGGCACCGAGATCTTAGATTTCTCGAATGAGGCCTTGATCTCGATATGCTGCAACACCAATAAAGCATGAATGGTTGACCAAGAAAAGGAAAAACTACATGTCGAGGTATCCAAGTGTTGTTTAAGCTTAGAATGTGCACTCTCCGCTCTATTGGTAGTGACATTTCCAAAGTGAAGATTGATATCTGTCCATACAGAAATAAACTTCTTCTTGTACTTTTCTAGCCAAGATGTCTTAACATAGCTTACGCCTTTGGGTAAGCGCTGAAATTTTTCTCCATTTCCTTCAATTTTGCAGCATAGTCATCCTCCTTACGAGCCAATACCAATAAATTCTAGCTAGATATGAATTCTTGCCATTGTTTTGTTATCTTCAAAAAATTTCTTGCACTTGGCCAAGATATTTTTTGATATGTGCCATCTGCATAATTGGTATTCGGTAGTGAGAAATACATGACCTATGACATTAATAAGAGTAAGCTCCTGATTTGTCAGAATAACATATGGCATCGTATATCCATCTAGCAATTATCTTAACTTCTCCAATGTCCATATGTAGTAATCCTCCCGTTCGGCCTCCATGAAATAAAATGCAGCTGCGAACGTCATATCTGTGGAGGTTGTAAGAAGATGTATGCCCTTGAGGTAATTTATCCTAATATAACATCTTGTTCATAAATATAAATGGTAATAATTGTCATAGTATAAATTCTATGAATTATATATTTGGATAATTTCCTTAGACTTAAGGTGAGGTCATTACGTATCTAGATGTGGATCTAGATTGTGGGAAGTGAATGACCAATAAGAAATTAAGTCTTAAATGGTTCATAGTCATAGATGTGCCGAGAATATGATATTGGCACATCGGACAGACCATTGTGTCTTTGTCTTACCTTAATGGTAATGATGATCTCATAGTCATTCGGCCTAGCGAAGTCGGAGACAAAACACAAGTGCTCATTGGAGATTGAGTTCACTGTACGACCCAACTAAGAGTTATTAAATGGTTAAACTTTAACTAAACTATCAATAATAACTTTATAGTGATGATAGGCAAGCTGGTCCTTAAGACCTGAAGTCATTTGTACAAACCTGTGCATGAATAGTGTCACTTAGATCTATGATCTAGCTTCGAGACCAGGCCTGCTGAAAGGTCTTAGGTTGGGTGACACCTGAAGTGTACGATGTAAGTAAATGAATAAGATAAGATTCGTCTCTTCTGTTAAAGGGAAGTTAGTGTCACAGGCTCGGTACGATCTTTGTGTTAATCCTCGATCGGGATACGTTGTAGGATGTACACCGTGTATATAACAAAGACAGTTGTATACTGACCGATGCTGGCTAGTATGGTTGACAGTTAACCATACCCTAGCCATGCAGGGAAATAGTCATGTCGAAGGACTAAAACTGCGGTATTCATCACTACACAGTCAGAGTGATCCTGACGACACTTTTGTCGATGGGTCAATCACGGAAGTATGATTCTGAAATAGGGACGACACCTACTACTCGTGGTTACTGTCATCTAGGGATTTCGAGTCCCAACCTGTAGTAGGGTCAGGCTGTAGGGTCTCATACCGAGTAGTATTCACATCTTAGTAATAGGAAGAACGTTAAGAGGAATGCATTCGATGCAATGGAATAATTTAGTTTAAAGTCAGTTGTGAGATTAAAGATAAAGGAGTTTAGCGTTTGGGATTGAAGAGGACTTCCTGAGAAATCCACAGGAAGAAACCGCGAAGGAATCTGGGCTCTAACGAGCCCATAAACACGAAAACAGTAGAAATGGGCCAAAGTGGGTCAGACCCACTCTGGGCAAGCGGGCCCAACCGACAAAGCAAGCGGGGCCTGCCCCTAAGCAAGCGGGCGCACCCGCGGAGCCCAACGGGGCCGGCCTACTGGGCAAGCCAGGCGCCCGCTGTGGCCCAGCGGGGAGCCCACCCGCTGAGCAGGCAGGCGCACCCGCCCGGCCCAGCAGGACTGGCCCGCTGAGCAGGCCGGGCGCCCGCTGCGCCCAATTACGAGCACCCACCCACAATGGGGGCGGGAGCACCCACAAGCCAATCAGGAGCACCCGCAAGTCATGGGCCCCCTTTGGGGGCTGTTTTCTAGGGTTTTTGAAACCCGAGCCGGCAGCTACGAACTACGACTTTTTGCTCAACTTTGTGCATTTGTTTGAGGAGTCAAACGAAGTTGGAATTCGTCTCCGTTTGTTCCTATGCATTCACCATTCGAATCTCTTCGAAATGATAGGTTGTATTATTTCTAAAGCTCAACGGTGAGGAAGATTTAATTAATTAAATTTGAGAAAGGCTTACTAACTTAATTAAATCTTTCATTAACTAATTAGTCCCACATTGCTCGTGCGACGAGCAAGGGGGTCCGGCTCCCTATATAAATAGGGGTGCACACCCTTTGGAAAATATTGCACCAAGTCACATATTCGAGAAGCTCCTAATTTTTGAGCATGCTTGATCGACAACTTAAATTATTCCTCCTCTTTCATTCTTCCTATCCTCCAATCGAGTCTTAGCAAGACGGTGAGGAGGTTTGGATCTGATCCAGAAGTCTCTGACGTGGATCTGCTCAAGTGAAATCTTCTTCGGCAAGTGGTTGGCTCGAAGGCGGGTGTCGGCTCGCTTCAGGTGGATCGGTTCGAGGGCGTAAGGCGGCTCAGCTCCGGGGAGCGGAAGGTGGTTCGGTACACCTTGCCTGCACCAAGGTAAGGTTTTGGGTATGTAATTTAATTAGTTTATTCTATTAATTATGTCTCAGTAGCTTAGATCCTTCTCGGAGTGGTCAGATCCACTTCAAGTCGGCAAAGATCCTGGCTCAGGGTCTGGTTTCCTTAGGACTTTGCTAAATTGTTTAGAGTTTTTTATTTCCGATGTGCTTCTTCTGCTTCTGTAGTTCGTCCGACTTAGGACGTGCACAGAAAAGAGCCCTAAGGGTTCGCCAAAACCCTTCAGAGATAACCACTACCATCTACAACGATGGTAGCCAATATCGGTTGGTCTTATACGTACAGTCCATAATGAAAATTTATGGAAATCTATCTAACAAATCAACAGACTGTCGATGTGCCCAAAACAAATTCCTCACGTCCATTGTCTCTTCCTCCACTTTATGATACTCAATGTACTTATGCTCATTCAAGCACTTCAGTATGTGCTGCATTTGGGTTCACCCGGCCATTTCCATTGCTTTCATCCTCTGTCTGGCATTATATATCGTTTTAATTGTGGTAGAAGTGTCCATATCCTTTGCCTTCAAATATTTCAAGATTTCTCTTGACCTCACCAAGCTATTTGACAATTCTCTCAATGTTTCAATCTCCAACCCACCTAACCTCCCGACATATGAATGCTCCTCTATGTACTTTGCTGATGCATGGTTATGAATGCCATATACAACTGTCAAACTCCACTTATCATTTCCCTCCACAGTAACCCACTCGGAGAAGGGACATTGACACTCTTACTTCCAGTTGCTTTTTGGGACTTTCTCTCACTCCTGTATGGCTTGTACTTCCTGCTTCTTTCACAACAAAAGTAATGAGTTGGATGCTAGTAGACACCCGCACCTGGATGACGTCTACATTACCACCTACGTAGGATACTGCAGGATTAGACGAAGAATGGTTGACAATGGAGACATGAATCCACGTCTACATCCTCAAAATCGCAGAAGTTCGCGGGATATTAGAAGAAGACTTTACATTATTTATTTATATTTTCACGTCTGTATTCAAAATGGTTGGTAAAGGGGGTCTATTTTCCGATGTACTCATATTTGATGATTTTGTCACAACCACAATCCAATGTTCACTGCTTACTGACTTTATCCACCTAAGATCTTCTTTATTTTTGAAAATTTTCTTTGTTGTGAACTGCTTTGTAAAATCTTCTTTAACTTCTAAGCTTTTTACATTACCCTGAATTATTACATACCAAAATAATCATTTACTTTTTTTACTTTATTTTACAGTTAATGTTACATTTAACATGTCACAAACATTACATACCATTGTTTGTTTATCCTCTTCTTCAACAATTCGCTCAATTTGTAATAGGTCCATCTCCATCTTCGTAATTTATCTGCATTTATATACCAACATTACATTTCATCAATCAGTGTCAAAAAATATTAATAATACCCAATTAATTAGCATCAATTATTTTCTTACCTACTTTACGATAAACTGAGTACTCCTTCGACTATTTTAGGGCAACAAAATCCCTATAATCCGTTGATCTTCCATAGACCTTCTTTTGATATATGCAGGAAATCTTCTATGCTCTATTGATCAATGAAGTAGCGGAATTTCTTTGGCCAAAATCAAACTGTAGCTCGTTAGTTTTTCACGCTGTTGGACACAAGACTGATCGCATTCAAGTCTGTTCGCGATTAAAGTGATATAGTAGTCTTTGTTCTACTCGCTGAGTAATATATAATTCATTGAGCAAAATTACTCGACGCACACAACCGGCAAAAGTTTAGTCGGTTGTGTGATGAGTAAAAAAGGTGACATGAGATAAAAATAACTCAGTGTGTACAACCGGTAAAAGTTTAGTCGGTTGTGCACGCTGAGTAAATTTTCTAGAATGTCACCTTTTTTCCTCATCGCGCACAACCGACTAACCTTTTGCCGGTTGTGCGCTGTCAGTATTTAAGCCATTGTGCGCGTTGAGTAAAAATACACGTTGAAGAGAAAATTACTCATCACACACAACCGTTCATTACATTCGTGGGTAATTTTGGGGTTGTTAAAAAGTCAATTTTGTTACTGTTCATTACAAAAAGTGGACGTTCACAGAGAAATTTCATACGTGCGCGTAGCAATTCCTATATAGATATGCTATTTAAAGAGGAGATGAGCTCATTCTTGTTCATACTCTCTCTTATTTCATTTATTTTACAATCTCTCCTTCATGTTCTCATATGAGCTTAAAGGAGTCGAGGTGCCCCCACCCGATTTGGGTCTTTACTGCTCTTGGTTGTTGTGATGCATACAGATCAACGTTAAACAATCAAAGAGAGTTATTCAGCTCCACTTTCGCACTGCAACATTGTGAGTGTCGTTTTTTGGGAACTGAACCCATGCACGGTTGGCTGTTGAACTAAAGTTATTCTGGGATAGACTGGACAAGGTGGAGAAAGGAAAGAAGAAGATGCCAAGAAATTTTTGTTGGAATATTTATTCTCTGAAGATAATTATTTGACGTGCGTTTATATTTCATATATTTACGCACGTTTTCTTCCGTGTGCTTCTGTATTTTACCGCCGTCTTTTATTCGTTTTCTCGTGTTTTCTTGTGTTTTCTTGTTTTCTTTCACTTTTCCGTGTTTTCCGTGTTTTGCAGGAGTTTTCTGGCATTTGGGGCGTAAAACGATGATATCATGTGTCCCCGGAGCAACTAGAGGAGTCACGCGTGATCCAGGGGGTCAAACGACGAATATTGCATCTTTCAGCCCCTAACCCGGTCGGTTGGTCATCACCAACCGATCGGGTGATGCACGTGTGCACCACCCAGGCGCAGCTTGGAGCTCACGAGAAGTCACCCGGTCGATTCAGCGACCGGGTCAGAAGCTCAATGTCTCTGGAATTTGGAGCTGATTGCCAACCGATCGGGTGACCTTCACCCGATCGGTTCACCTGTAGCTGAATTTCAACAGCCAAGACTCGGAGTTCCAACCGGTCTCCTCACCCGGTCTGCACCAAGATCCAACCGATCGGCACCAAGATCCAACCGACCACATCCAAGATCCAACCGACCGGTTCATACTGACCGGGTGAAACCCCGCTTTGCGCTGTGATTTTGTGAAGCGGCTCACCCGACCGGTTGACTTGTCAACCGATCGGGTGATGTCGTTTTCTATAAATAGAACCCTAGGATTCCCAGATTCGGAAGTTAGTTATTTTTTACTGTTTTCTTCATTTTGTGACGGCTGTAATTTCCCAGTTTTAGTAAGTTTTCGGATCTTTGTAAAACTTTAGTATTATCTTAATTACTTTACTACCTTTGCATTCCTCTTGTCTGATTATGATTTTGACGGTCCATTTTCATTTAGATCGCTTTTTAATGAATATTTGTGAGTAGTTGCCTAATCCGGGATTTTGGCAGAAACCCCTTCGGGGGCTCTTCCCGATGCATCCATAGGGTTAGGAAATCGATAGTGATTAGGAATCTAACGGTTACACAGGGTGTTTCATTGTCATCGGCGGGAAAAAGACCGCCTTTGACCGTTGGGCCAAGGGGGAATAAACTTGGTGGTTGACTCCCTAGCCATAGCTCACGCCCTTAGCGTAGACGCCGAATCCTAGCGCGCGGGAGCGGCAGGATGAGACGTTGGGAGTTATCATCGTGAGCTTAGTGCTCCCAGAGTCGATCAGTGTTAATGGACACGGGAGTGCCCACTGATCGAACCCGGGAAGTCCGGCGTATCATCCTGGGCACCGACCGGAATATCGGGCCCATGGAATACCGGTACCACTTTTAGAGGCAACGTCTCACCATTAGACCCTAATTCCGATCGCCACCCTACCCGTAGGCCGTATCGGCGAGAGTTGCTCGTTGGGGCGGAAACCAAAGTCCCGGGTTTTATTTTCATATCGTCTATACCTTGCATTCTTTTACCGTGACAACCCATCATTCGATCCGGGCTAGCTCGCCCATGGGGTGATTTTGGTCCTCTTTGACACAAGTACATAATCGTCTCCCTGTGTTCGGCCCCCAAGCCACACTACAACACCATGCGATTGCGGTTACAAATATCTAAACCTCCACCGGGTCCCCCGGCCATTTGCGGCTCGCAAACCGGGGGCACGTCAAGTTTATGGCGCCGTTGTCGGGGAGGCAACGTGCTTGTTATTTTAGGATCTCATGAACCCTAGTGTCTAGCTCTTATCCCTACCTCGCGATAATTTTCGCACTCTACACTTTCCAATTTCGCTTGTACATATTGTAGATAGTAATTGTATAGTGCTAATTGACTGAATCGCCGTGTTACCATCGCTACATTCGGTTCCCATTTATGCAACCCGTGCTTTTGACGTGTTTGCTTCTTGTGCAGTTCTCTCTCCCCTTTCGTATAGGTTCTTTGCCCCCACGACAAGGATGTTGCATGTAGTTTCAGGAGACATCTGGGATCACTCACACCATATCCGCTGTTTGGCACGAAGCTTAGCTGAATCCCTGAATACTTTGAACATAATATCCCTCCTGTCTGCCGCCATGGAAAATCAGAGGAGATATCGAGATACGCAGGAGTACCTTGCCACGGTAACTCTCTTTCCTCATAGTGAAGTGGAAGAGTTGTTCGCGGAGTTTTGTCAGGAGAACCATCAGGCTGAGTCTGTGGGCTACGTTGGACAGGAACCGATCTATTCCCTGCAGACTTCTATCGAGCATCCCGGATCTTTGGACAATGAGGAAGCTAGAAACAGTTGTGGGAAACCATCGACAGTTGAAACCTGTTTTCACTTAGAAGCCTTCTTCCCGGACAATTATTATGAGCTTGAAAGAGACCCAGTGCCTTCCTCGATCGTTCCCACAATACCTTGCGAAACTTTTCCATGCGGAACCGCGGCTGGGAGTGAGATTCCGGATGCTGGCTTCCAAGAAATCCATGAAGAACTCCTTTCCCTTGAGGATGCTCAACTTGAGAAGTATGCGTCGGGGCCTTATGAAGTTGAGATGAAAGAGTTACCCCCGGGGCTGAAGTATGAATATTTGGGGGCTGGCTCGACCCTTCCGGTCATAGTGAACTCTTCACTGCCTGAAGGCCAAATGACCAAACTTCTTGGTATTTTAAAAGGTTTTAAAGGAGTTTTCGGATATGCAATTGAAGATTTAAAAAGGGTTAGCTTAGGCCTCTGCTCACACAGAATTCTGCTTGAAGATGAGCAAGCCTCCTCGATTGAGCCGAAGCGGAGGCTACATCCCATAATGATGGAAGTTGTAAAAAAGGAGATTGTTAGGCTTCTACATGCCGGTATCATATACCCTATCTCCGATAGTCGCTGGGTTAGCCCGGTGCACGTCGTACCCAAGAAAGGAGGAATGACGGTGGTTCGCAACGAGAAGAACGAGCTAATACCAACGAGGACCGTCACGGGGTACAGGATGTGCATTGACTATAGAAAGCTGAACAAGGCAACGAGGAAGGATCATTACCCTCTCCCCTTTATTGACCAGATGCTCGAGAGACTGGCGAAGCATAATTATTTCTGTTTCAAGGACGGGTACTCAGGATTTCTTCAGATCCCTATTCATAACGATGACCAGGAGAAGACGACTTTCACTTGCCCATTCGAGACATATGCCTATAGAAGAATGCCGTTCGGACTTTGTAACGCCCCTGCTACATTCCAAAGACTCATGTCTGCTATCTTCTCCGACTACTCCCAGGACATCATGGAGGTTTTCATGGACGACTTCTCCGTCTATGGAACTAAGTTTGACTCGTGCCTCAATAATCTAACTAAAGTCCTGGAGAGATGTCAAGAAAAGGGATTAGTCCTAAACTGGGAGAAGTGCCACTTCATGGTCCAAGAAGGAGGTGTGCTAGGGCACGTCATCTCTTCGAGGGGAATCGAGGTTGATAAGGCTAAAGTTGAGGTGATTGAAAAGCTTCCACCACCGCTCAATCTTCGAGAAGTCCGTGGTTTCTTAGGACATGCGGGATTTTATCGTCGCTTCATAAAAGACTTCTCGAAGATTTCCAGGCCGCTGACCCAACTCCTCGTGAAGGACGTGCCTTTCGTCTTCAGCGAGGAGTGTATGGAGACCTTCCGCACTTTGAAGCAAGCTTTGATTTTCGCACCCATAATACAGCCACCGGACTGGAATCTACCCTTTGAGCTGATGTGTGACGCTAGTGATTATGCGGTTGGTGCCGTCTTGGGGCAGAGGAAGGATAAAAATCTTCATGTCATATATTATACGAGCAAAACCCTTGATGCCGCCCAAAGAAATTATACTACCACGGAAAAAGAATTGCTAGCGGTCATCTACGCCATGGATAAGTTCCAGCAATATCTCGTTGGCGCCAAGGTGATCGTGCACACAGATCACGCGGCTCTTAAATACCTATTGAGCAAGAAAGAAGCTAAGCAGCGGCTCATTAGATGGATTCTCCTCCTCCAGGAATTCGACCTGAAAATCAGAGACAAGAAAGGGGCGGAGAATGTTGTTGCCGATCACCTGTCCAGGATGCCTACCCTCTATTTAAATGCTACACTGATCGATGATTCGCTCCCTGACGAGCATCTTTTCTCTGTCTCTTCCTCCTGGACCCCCTGGTACGCCGACATCGCAAATTATCTGGCTTGTGCCATCGTCCCCCACAATGTGAGCTTTCAGCAGAAGAAGAAATTTTTCCATGAGGTCCGCCAATTTTATTGGGATGACCCCCACCTATACAAAACCTGCAATGATGGGGTGATACGAAGATGCATCCCTGAAACTGAGACGACCTCCATCATTTCCTACTGCCACGGGCAGTAATGTGGAGGGCACGCGAGCACCTACAAGACCACCGCAAAAATTATCCAGAGCGGATTCTACTGGCCTACACTCTTCAAGGACACACATGCTTATGTCCAAGCCTGCGATAAATGCCAAAGTGTGGGGAATATCTCCAAAAGGTATGAGATGCCTCAACACTATATCCTGGAGGTAGAAATCTTCGATGTGTGGGGAGTGGACTTCATGGGACCGTTCCCTTCCTCTTCAGGGAACCAGTATATCTTGGTGGCTGTGGACTACATGTCGAAATGGGTTGAAGCGATAGCCAGTCCAACCAATGATTCCAGAGTGGTGGCCAAGTTCTTCAAAAGTAACATCTTCCCGCGGTTCGGTGTACCTCGTGTCCTGATCAGTGACAGAGGGAGCCACTTTATAGAGAAGAAATTCGAGGCTCTCTTAAAAAATACGGGGTACAACACCGGGTGGGGCGTGCCTACCACCCACAGACCAGCGGCCAGGCGGAAGTCTCTAACCGGGAGATTAAAAGCATACTAGAAAATACGGTGGCCAATTCTAGAAAGGATTGGTCATCAAAGCTTCCTGACACGCTTTGGGCCGATAGGACGACATTTAAAACTCCGATCGGCACGACTCCCTACCGGCTTGTGATTCGGGTTGAATATTGCGTATTTAACCCCCTAATTAGTCCTATGATGTGCCTATATAATACTTAATTGCTCTCTAATATGTGCGTATTTTGTACACCATTATTTATTAGAGAAATCACATTATTTGGGCACAAAACACGAATTATATTGAGTATTTCTGCATTTTTATATTTTTCTTAGCATCGTCTCGATCTCACGATTCCAACGACTATTTATTTGTATTTTTCTGAGATCTGTGCTAATTTCTATGAATTTTTGAATGCAGAATACCAATTAAATGGGGAAATACGCAAATAAATACGGAAATACGGCGCACGAATCTTGACGCATTGCGCGGCATCCATCGGGACAGCCACGTGGCAAGATCTTGACGGTCTCCGCCTTCATCCAACGGCCGTCGTCGCTTCCGCATTCGAATTCGGAGGTGATGACGCGGCTTCGTGTGATCCGTAGGATTATCATCCAACGGCCGAAAATAAGCTGCTGCCGCGATACGAATGAGAGCGCCGTGGCCGTAGATCTCGATCCAACGGTCTACGAGCTAGGCGCCTAAATTCAAAAGGGCGGGGCTACGTGGCTCTTCGTGGTCCGTTGATGAGTGATCGAACGGGTGCAGATGATGGCGAAGAAGCGGTCGACGTGGGTTGTTTTGGGCGGTAGATGCGTGATCCAACGGCGGAAGAACACCCCGTGTTTTGAATCCAAACTCGCGAGCACGCGAGATCTCGACCGTTCGATCGTTCGATCGAACGGTCCCAGTTCACTCCGAATTGGGTTCGAAGGTTAGAATGCGGATGCGGGCGCAGCACGGTTTTTGAAGTACACGCGTCGCTTCGTGGAGCGATCCCGCTCGATCCGACGGTCGTAATTTACGCCGCTCGGGGATAGTGGGTTCGGGCGTGAAAACAAAGCGGGTTTCGACCCGTTATACCCCCAAACCCGCAATGCTAATATATAAGCGTATTTTAGGGTTTTTGGGGGTATTCTGGCGTATTTTGGGACTTTTGGAGCGGCTACTGTGCGTATTTCTCCAGGAGAAAATTCTGAAAATTTCCAGAGGCTGTTCTTCCTATTCTCAGAGAGTTTTGGGTTCTAAAGTGGAGATTTGGTGACAATTTCTTGAACTTATACCCCGTATTTGGTGTATTTCTTTGTATTTTGCTACTTAAACGATGTATTTTGCTATCAAATCTGATTTTTATTGCACCATTGGTGTATTTCTTGACATTGTTTTGAGAGAGGCAAGTTTTTGGCGCCGTTGCCGGGGACAACGGTATCTTTGATCCACATTTTCAGCTTTTCAGAGGAGTACTCGGTGAGATCCTTCCACTTTATAGCTTAGTTTTATTATTGAAAACAAAAAAAAATATCTCTTTGCTAGTTTATGTGGCATATGACCTCCACTTCACACAGATTGATAAGAATTGAAAACATGGCTAATAATAACGAACAACCTTTTGTACACCCACAAGAACTACCCTTGAGTGCTACTTATATGCCCACTAGAGTTGCTTCTGAGTCATGCATTGTTTTGCCTGAGGGTGCTCATTCTTTTTCGCTTAAAGCTGGGGTGATCCAGATCCTTCCCTCTTACCATGGAGAGGATAGGGAAAACCATTACTTGCATATTAAAACGTTTGAAGAAGCATGCTCTACACAGTTGGATGGAAAAGTTAGTAATGATGTTGTTTATCTTAAACTTTTTCCATTCTCATTGAAAGACAAGGCAAAGAATTGGTTCAATGCATTGCCTCCTAGATCTATTACTTCTTGGCTAACCATGCAAACTGAGTTTCTGAAAAAATTCTTTTCTTTGGCTAGGACTCAAGCTTTAAAGAGGCATATCATGTCTTTTTCGCAGAAGGAAACTGAAGCATACGATCAAACTTTGGAAATATTTAAGGAGCTTCTGTTGGCGTGCCCACATCACGGTTTTGACAAGGGACGCACCATTGGATTCTTTTACGATGGATTGCAACCGAATATGAAGCAATATGTAGAGATGATGTGCAATGGAGCTTTCTTTGAGAAGACCCCGACGGAGGCTTGGGCATATTTGGAGAACATTGCAGAGAATGCAAGAAGATGGGAGCCACCTTCAGAATTTGACAGGTCCATGTCTACACATCAAACAAAAGGTGGCTTGCAGACTTTGAAGCCTGAAGATGCATTGATGGCACAAGTGGAGGCATTGGTGACGCAAAAGCTACAAAATATTGATCTCAGAGCAGCAAAGGCAGTCACATCAGAGCCATACTGCGTCATATGCGAGAAGCCAGTTCATGATACTACCGTCTGCCCACTGATCCCAGCGATTAAAGAATTGGGCAGAAATCCAGAATCAGAGGTGAATTGGGTGGCAAATCAAGGCTACAACGCCAATTGGAAGAACCCATCAAACCAAGGAGGTGCTTCATATCAGCAGAAGCAACAGACATCCACTCCCTATTACCATCCCAACCACTCCAACTATCAAGGAAAAAGGGAGCAGAACAATGAAATTCAGAGTCTCACTGCTGCAGTTCAACAGATGGCTCAGATGCAACAACAGCTCACTGAGAATTTTTCCAGATTTATAGCATCACAAGACAAAGGTAAAATACCTGCTCAGCCTATTGCAAATCCTAATACGAATCCTTCTTCTTCTTTTTTAGGAAACAACGTCAAACCATGCCAGGCAGTGACTACATTGCGTAGCGGACGTGAAACTGAAAAACCAGAAATGCCTAGACATGAACAACCAGCTGAGGAGAAAGAGGAGGCACAAGCACCTGAAAGTTTGCAGGTTGAGGAAGAGGTTGCAGAAAAAGAGCCAGAGCCATATGTACCTCCAGCTCCATTCCCACATAGACTCACTCCACCATCAAAAGATAAGTATCAGGCAGAGATAAGAGATATCTTCAAGCAGGTAAAAATAAATATCCCATTACTTGATGCAATCAACCAAGTGCCTGCATACGCTAAATTTCTGAAGGAGCTATGCACTGTAAAGCGGAGTCTAAATGTGAAAAAGAAAGCGTTCTTAACACAACAGGTAAGTGCAATGGTACAGCATGACACCCCTCCCAAATATAAGGATCCAGGTTCTCCTACTATCCCATGCATTATAGGAACTAAGAAATTTGGAGATGCTTTACTTGATTTGGGATCTAGTGTTAACATTTTGCCTTACTCTGTTTATGTGCAGTTAGGATTGGGGGAGCTGAAGACGACACCAGTGGTTTTACAGTTAGCAGGCAGGTCGGTAAAAATCCCATGAGGATGCGTGGAGGATGTGTTGGTCCAGGTTGACAAATTCTATTATCCCGTGGACTTTATCGTCCTTGATATTCATGGGCCACAATCAGGTAATTGCACTCCGATTATATTAGGACGTCCATTCCTAGCAACTTGCAATGCTATGATAAATTGTAGGGATGGACAATTTAAGATAATCTTTGGTAACATGAAACTTGAGCTGAACATTTTTAAATCATGTAAGTTACCTGTGAATGTTGATGACGTGAAAGAGGTATGCTTTATTGAGAGCTTAATCGAAGACTATTTTGACGCTAAGTATGAATGTTCGTCCAATTTTATTGATTATAATTTCGACGATATTGATGAATCTTATTTTGTGCAGGGCAAAAATGAAAGATCAAGGGATGCATGTGTGCCAAAGTTCGAGACATTACCAGTGGAATTGCCACCACAACAACCTTCAGAGATTGAGCATCCAAAGCTGGAATTGAAGCCTCTGCCAGACTATTTGAAATACGCTTTCCTTGGAAAGGAGGAGACCTTCCCTGTGGTAATATCCTCTAAACTCACGCCTGAACAAGAATGTGCTTTGCTTGATGTGCTTAGGGAACACAAAGGGGCCATTGGATGGTCTATTGCGGACATTACAGGTATAAATCCCTTAATTTGCACTCATCATATTTATCTTGAGGATGATGCCAAACCTACATGTGAGATGCAACGTCGATTAAATCCAACATTGAAAGAGGTTGTTAAGGGGGAGATTCTTAAGTTACTTGCTGCAGGTATAATATATCCTATTTCAGACAGCAGATGGGTTAGCCCCATACAGGTGGTTCCGAAGAAATCAGGCCTCACAGTGGTAAGAAATGAGAGTAATGAGCTTATACCAATGCGGACGACCACAGGTTGGAGGATGTGTGTTGATTACAGAAAATTAAATGCTAAAACACGAAAAGATCACTTTCCATTACCTTTCATTGATCAAATCTTGGAAAGAGTAGCAGGTAACGAATTTTATTGTTTTCTAGATGGTTATTCTGGCTATTATCAGATAGAGATTGCTCCAGAGGATCAAGAGAAGACTACCTTCACTTGCCCCTTTGGAACTTTCGCTTTTAGAAGAATGCCTTTTGGATTATGCAATGCACCTACTACTTTTCAGCGTTGCATGTTGAGTATCTTTAACGATATGGTTGAGAGGATTATGGAAGTGTTTATGGATGATTTCTCTGTATATGGCACTTCATTTGAAAATTGTTTATCTAACTTAACCCTTGTCTTGCACAGGTGCCAGGAAAAGAACCTGCTATTAAACTGGGAAAAGTGTCATTTCATGACAACTGAGGGTTTGGTTCTTAGACACCTAGTCTCCAAAGCAGGTATTCAGGTAGACAGAGCAAAAGTTGAGGTGATTGAGAAGTTGCCTACACCAAAATGCGTCAAGGACATACGATCCTTTCTAGGCCATGCAGGATTTTATCGAAGATTCATAAAGGATTTCAGCGCCATCTCCCGCCCCCTCTGTCACTTATTAACTTTAAATGTTGATTTCATATGGACACAAAAGTGTCAAGTTTCATTTGATAAAGTAAAGAACTCACTTGTTTCCTCCCCTATTTTGCAGGTTCCAGACTGGAGTATGCCATTTGAAATCATGTGTGATGCAAGTGACTACGCAATGGGGGCAGTGCTTGGGCAAAAGAAAGGGAAAGTTCCTTGTGTGATCTACTATGCCAGTAAAACGTTGAATGAAGCACAAAGGAACTATACTACTACGGAGAAGGAGTTGCTATCGGTGGTGTTTGCATTGGAGAAATTCAGAAGCTATATATTGGGCTCACCTATTCTCATCTTTACAGATCATTCTGCACTGAAATATCTTTTATCTAAAAAGGATGCTAAACCTAGACTCATACGATGGATTCTCCTTTTGCAGGAATTCAATATTCAGATCAAGGATAAGAAGGGAGTTGAAAACAATGTCGCAGATCACCTTTCTAGATTGACGGTGGGAACAGAGTCGCCTACCATTCCATTGCGAGATTCCTTCCCAGATGAGCAGCTTTTCACCATCTCTACTCTACCATGGTATGCAGATATAGCTAATTATTTGGTGACAGGTAGAACCCCTCCACATTGGTCTTCTTTAGATTTCAAACGCTTCAAGCATGAGGTAAAATCATTCTATTTTGATGATCCTTATCTTTTTAAATACTGTGGAGACCAAATTGTAAGGAGATGTGTACCCGACCATGAGTTTGATAGTGTTTTACATTTTTGCCATGATGGGGTATGTGGGGGGCACTTTTCAGCTCATAAGACTGTTGCCAAAATTTTACAGAGTGGTTTTTATTGGCCTACAATGTTTAAAGATGCATATGCTTATTGTAAATCATGCGTGCGTTGTCAACAATTGGGGGGAATTACCAAAAGAAACATGATGCCATTGAATCCCATGCTAGAAATAGAATTATTTGATTGTTGGGGTATTGATTTCATGGGGCCTTTTCCACCATCTTTTGGATATATATTTGTATTGGTTGCCATTGATTATGTCTCTAAATGGGTGGAAGCTATTCCTTGCAGGTCCAATGACGCTTCCATTGTGCTGAAATTTTTGAAAGAGAACATCTTCTCGCGCTTTGGAGTGCCAAAGGCCATTATCAGTGATGGAGGTTCTCATTTCTGCAATAGGCTCTTTGCAAATCTAATGAAGAAATTTGGGGTGACACATAAAGTTTCAACACCTTACCACCCTCAAACAAATGGACAAGCGGAATTGGCGAACAAGGAAATAAAGAATATCCTTCAGAAAACAGTGAATCCAACACGCAAAGATTGGAGTCTTCGCTTGCCTGAAGCTCTATGGGCCTACATGACAGCATACAAGACTATCTTAGGGATGTCACCGTTTCGTTTGGTTTATGGAAAAAATTGCCATCTTCCTGTTGAATTAGAGCATAAATCTTTTTGGGCAATTAAAACACTTAATTTGCTTGATGACTCATCAAATGTTTCTCGTAAATTGCAGATCATGGAGCTTGATGAGATACGACGTGAGGCATATGAAAATGCAAAGCTCGCAAAAGAAAGGATGAAAGCTGTGCACGACAAAATGATCCTGCGAAAGGAATTCCAAATTGGAGACAAGGTTTTGTTGTACAATTCAAGACTCCATATATTTCCAGGAAAGCTGCGCTCAAAATGGACGGGACCATACTTTGTCAAAGAAGTCTTTTCACATGGAGCGGTGGTCCTAGTGAATGAAAAGGATGGCCATGAATTCAAAGTCAACGGACAACGTCTGAAACATTTTCAAGATCTTTGGGCCAGAGAGGATACCACCATTGATCTCACAGATCCACCTTCGGGTGGTCACTAATCAGGTGTGTTCTTTCCATGATTCCCTCTCCTTAACATTGAGGACAATGCTTATTTTAAGTTGGGGGGAGGGTATAAACTTTTAGTTTTTTTTATGATTTAATTTTTTTAGTAGTTTTTTTATGATTTAATTTTTTAGTAGTTCACTTTTAGTTTTTTTTATGATTTAATTTTTTTTAGTAGTTCCCTTTCAAAATTTTTTTTTTCCTTTTATAAAAAAGGGGTAGAGTCAAGAATTATCACCAATGCTTATTACACCTAGAAATGAACCTCATATGATGACAATTATCGAAGTCTATTCACCACTGTTCACATATGATTTATTTCCTCCACCGCTATTGTTAAATATTTCATTCTCATTCGATATGAATGCTATTACTCATGGTAAATCTCTCTTGATATATCTCTATGGTAGGATTGAATGATGACTTAATGAATCTTGAAGTTATGAATTAGCAAGTCGTATGCTTTCAATGGAACACACCATCACAAAATGATTGGAGCATTGCTTTTTATCTCATATTCATTGCTATTTGCATGCTTAGCAAGTCGTATGCTTTCAATGGAACACACCATCACAAAATGACTGGAGCATTGCTTTTTATCTCATATTCATTGCTATTTGCATGCTTTGTGTGATCTTGGGTGGAAAGTCTACACTGTCTTTTGAAATGATTAGGATAACCCATTCTTGTGAAAGAATAAAGAAAAGGAAGCTATCTTGCCAAGTTATTTATGCACGCACAAAAGAAAGAATGAAATAAGATGAATGAAGAAAAATGAATAAACGAATAAATGTGTCATTAAAGAAATAACTTGGTTGGCTCGATTAGTACAGTCCGAGGGGTCCTTCTTGGCCTAATGCCCTATTATCGTCTGATTTGGGAGCCATTGACTGGAACCTCAATCATATGATGGAGCGATCCAAGTTATACATTTTTTCTGCAAATGTTGCTTGATGCGCATTACGCAGAACCAATAAAATGAGAAAAGAAGAGCAAGAAAAAGTGTGCATCATTAGCAAGGCAAGAGAACTTCCAAAGCTTAAAAGCACAAGATATGGTGTGATTTCCTATGAATGAAATTGACATGTGTATGTCTTGATGCCAAACTATTTTTGCTTGCTTTGCATGATACATCTACGCTCCAAGTTGTAAACTTTGATTAAAAGGTGTGAGCCATTGATTTTGCATACCATTCGCTATGAAGTAATGTAAAGTGAAGTTAAGTTGATTTAATGACCATTTTAGTGATACTTGCTTTTCATTGTAAACCCATGAGTACCATTATATAATGAGCATGAAATCTTGGCGTTAGTGTGTGGTCATATTCTTTTGTCTTTGTAGTATGGTGGTGAGTAAATTGAGATCTGATACGGTGATCTAGGTGTATATTTGATATCGTATTTCGCTCTTTTTGCTAGGGACTAGCAAAACGCTAGTTGGGGGGTGTGATTCGGGTTGAATATTGTGTATTTAACCCCCTAATTAGTCCTATGATGTGCCTATATAATACTTAATTGCTCTCTAATATGTGCGTATTTTGTACACCATTATTTATTAGAGAAATCACATTATTTGGGCACAAAACACGAATTATATTGAGTATTTCTGCATTTTTATATTTTTCTTAGCATCGTCTCGATCTCACGATTCCAACGACTATTTATTTGTATTTTTCTGAGATCTGTGCTAATTTCTATGAATTTTTGAATGCAGAATACCAATTAAATGGGGAAATACGCAAATAAATACGGAAATACGGCGCACGAATCTTGACGCATTGCGCGGCATCCATCGGGACAGCCACGTGGCAAGATCTTGACGGTCTCCGCCTTCATCCAACGGCCGTCGTCGCTTCCGCATTCGAATTCGGAGGTGATGACGCGGCTTCGTGTGATCCGTAGGATTATCATCCAACGGCCGAAAATAAGCTGCTGCCGTGATACGAATGAGAGCGCCGTGGCCGTAGATCTCGATCCAACGGTCTACGAGCGAGGCGCCTAAATTCAAAAGGGCGGGGCTACGTGGCTCTTCGTGGTCCGTTGATGAGCGATCGAACGGGTGCAGATGATGGCGAAGAAGCGGTCGACGTGGGTTGTTTTGGGCGGTAGATGCGTGATCCAACGGCGGAAGAACACCCCGTGTTTTGAATCCAAACTCGCGAGCACGCGAGATCTCAACCGTTCGATCGTTCGATCGAACGGTCCCAGTTCACTCCGAATTGGGTTCGAAGGTAAGAATGCGGATGCGGGCGTAGCACGGTTTTTGAAGTACACGCGTCGCTTCGTGGAGCGATCCCGCTCGATCCGACGGTCGTAGTTTACGCCGCTCGGGGATAGTGGGTTCGGGCGTGAAAACAAAGCGGGTTTCGACCCGTTATACCCCCAAACCCGCAATGCTAATATATAAGCGTATTTTAGGGTTTTTGGGGGTATTCTGGCGTATTTTGGGACTTTTGGAGCGGCTACTGTGCGTATTTCTCCAGGAGAAAATTCTGAAAATTTCCAGAGGCTGTTCTTCCTATTCTCAGAGAGTTTTGGGTTCTAAAGTGGAGATTTGGTGACAATTTCTTGAACTTATACCCCGTATTTGGTGTATTTCTTTGTATTTTGCTACTTAAACGATGTATTTTGCTATCAAATCTGATTTTTATTGCACCATGCGTGGCTAATCTCTTTGTGCTAGGGTTGTGATGTAATTAGGAGTATGTAGTTGCTAAATCTCACGTCTTTAGCCCTATTATCATGTCAAAATTGCTAGTTATGTTGATTTCTACAACGTATTTGATGGGTATTTGCTTATTGTCGATATTGTTGATGTGCCTTATGGCTAGGCCCTGATAAGGCTAGCCAATTTGTGTTCTCTAATCTGAACTTATCGCTGCGATTATTGTTTAATGAGATCAACATTGCTAGTAATACGTTTAAGGCTATTTTGACTAGTTTTCATCGATTTATCTTCCGATGCCTTCACGCCTTGACCGGGTGAAGCGTTGTGTGATATTGAAAGACATGAAATTTCAGCGACTATAAACTCCTAATGAACTCACAACCGTAGCATACTTGTCTCATCGAATACCAAACTTTCGTGATACCGTAATACTTTTAGGAACCATTTTCTTTGCTACAAATCCTTACACTATTCTTCACCTTCACAAAGGTGGTTGTTTTCTTAACCGTATATTTTATTTGATTAGTTGAATTCGTGTTATCTCAGGTCGACTTGTCCCGAGGATTCGACTCTGGACTCTCCAGGTACTACTTGCACGATCTCCTGCGCTTGGGAGTAAAGCTCACATTGTTTTGAGAGAGGCAGCTTGTCTATGGGAAAGCTTGCCATCTTCCTGTGGAATTGGAGCATAAGGCATTTTGGGCTATTAAGAATCTGAACTTCGACGCCAATGAGGTAGGGGGCACCGGCAGTTACAACTCAACGAGCTCGACGAAATCCGACTTAATGCCTATGAGAACGCAAAGATTTACAAGGAGAAGCTGAAGCGGTGTCACGATAAGCGAATCTTGAAGAGGGAATTCAAAGAAGGGGACTTAGTTCTCCTATTCAACTCAAAGCTGAAGCTTTTTCCTGGAAAACTCAAGTCAATGTGGTCGGGACCGTTCCGCGTCACCAAGGTTTTCCTGCATGAGGCTATTGAGATAATGGGAAGGGATGAGCCGTTTAAAGTCAACGGACAGCGTCTGAAACACTATGCGGTTGGAGAACCAAAATTCTCTCCGGTCGGATCCCCAACGAGTGACAACCCTTCCTCTAACCCTCCGGATCCTAATTGACCACCGCTAGAGGCGTCGAGCGAACGACGTCAAACAAAAGCGCTTCATGGGAGGCAACCCATGCTCTAAAATCTCTATCTCCAATCTTTGGAATTATTTCTAACTTAATTTTATCTATTTCTGATAAATAAATCCAGCCGCAAAAACTTCCGTTGAGGACTGATGCCATGTATGCATTTTTTGCAGGAAACAAGACCCCAACCGATCGGGTGAGAACTCACCCGATCGGTTTGGACGTATCAGCTAAATGGCCGAATCAGTTACCTAACGAACCGATCGGGTGAAGACAGCCGAGACCGGGTCGCTGATTGTGGGTAGTGCTGAACTTTCGGGAAATTTAGAGATCGCATCAACCGATCGGTTGAGTAATATCGCGATCGGGTGAGTGGCCGGGTGAAATATCACATATTCTCGGGAAATATTTGGGAAGCGGTCAACCGATCGGGTGACTATCCACCCGGTCGGTTCACCTGTAGCTGTTGGCCGACAGGAAATTTTCGAAATTCGTCCACCCGATCGGGTGAGAACTCACCCGATCGGTTCAGTTTTGCCCCTATAAATACCCCTACCGCGCGATGACCGCCACCCGACCCCCAAAAATCCCCTTCACGCGGTTACACACCCCCAACTGTCGAATCGACCTCCTCCATCCAACATACTGCCCCTAAACCCTCATCCCCACTCACTCCCATACTTCCCCACCCTCGCCACCTTGCCATCATCAACATTCCATCATCAAAACATCCAAACCCTAACCCTAGCCCCCAAAATTTTCGAAAACCTGTTTCTTGTCGGATCAGCGAGCGGCGGCTTCCCGAATTGCTTCCTCCTACTACGTAAGTCCCCCGGAAGCTTGATCTTGCTACATTGATGGGTAACACCTTTCCACTCTACACATCTCTTACCTTATCTGTAATGTCCTGAATTGGTGTTATACCTGCTTCACCTGCTTTATAATTATCATAGGCATGCTCCCACTTTCCTTTTCACCATCCACGTTATCGCCATGTCTAGAAAAGGGAAAGAGATTGCCTCATCTTCACGTCGTAATCCGCTTTACGGACCCTTTTCACCCTCTTTCCTTGGCATAAACCCTACGTCTGAGGAGCAATCTGATCGTTTACAAGCCCTCCTTCATCGCCCTATCTGACCTACTCTTTTCACGGACTTCCCCACCCTACAATCCCTTGGACTCTTTAGGGGCGTCTGTGCACTTTTTCATTTCATAGGTTGTGATTATCTTCTGCGAACCCAGGCCAATACACACAGAAATCTCACGCTTGACTTCCTCAGTTCTCTCGAGGTGACTGATCATGGCTTCACTTTCCGGGCCTTCAATTGCGATTTTTCCATGAGCTTCGTCGAGCTTAACAACAATCTACTCTTCCCCAACCCCGATCGCCCTACTGAATGGCCTACTCATGATCGATCTGACATTTTTTCTCGCTTCCGGGCTGATGGTGTTTGGCAACGATTCACCCGATACACCTCCTTTCCGGCGGTAGCCCTCGCCTCCTACATCATACACCCTTGCTACCGTTTTGCTCACTGCTTCCTTGCCAACACCATTTTTGCTCGTGTTGATGTATCTGCGGTGTCTAGCGATGAGCTGCTCTTTCTCTACGCCATGTCCCATGACCGGATTCATGGCGAAATCCCTTTCCCCTTAAACACCGCCCATTGGATCGTCCACGAGCTCTTATCCGTCAGCCGTGCCGCTTCTGGGTCTATCTGCTACGGGGGTATTGTCACTCTTATTGTCAGCTTTGTCTTGAGGATGCCCTCCGACCTCCCTATCATCCCGGGACGTAACCTTATCGATCGCGACTACTTGATCTCAATCGGCATGCTTACTCCTTTTGGGGAGGATCGTGCAGCCTACCTCTATAGTCCCTCCTGCACTCCTTTTGCCATCCTCCCACCCTCGTCTTCGGAGCGTTTCTCCCTACGCCTTACATACTTGCCCTGGGAGTTCTACCCAGATCCTTGGTACCCTTCACTCGTCCACTTCCCGCCCTTGGATCCTCCCGATTGGCACCCGTACGTCGGTCCACCCCGTCCAACCATTATCCACCACGATCCACCGATGTATCCCGATCCTCCGGTTGTCCTGCCTGTTGCCCCCCTTCTCCTATTCGCACACCCTCTCCTTCTTCCTCGGAGGATTCCTTCTACCATTATTCACCACCCTCCTCGCCATCCCCTTACCATTCCACCGCCAGCGACTCCGATTAACTTCCCCCTTCCTTTATTTTGCTGTGTTGTCGTGTTTTATTTTCTTTGTATGTGTGTGCTTGTTTTACTCTGTGTCGTGTCGTGTCGTCTAGTTTGTTCATTTTACTCCTTTCTTTTTCATTTTCAGTTTCGTATTTGTGTTTTCCATGTTTTTCATTTCTTTTTGTGTCGGTGCGTATTTCCCCTCATTTTCATTGCCCTCCCGTACTCACTCTTATTGCATTGAGGACAATGCAAGCTTCAGCTTGGGGGAGTCGCACTTTGTGCGTCATTTGAGTCTTTCTTTTTCGTTTTTGTGTCGTTTTCATCGCGTTTTTATTTTTTTCTTTTCTTCTTTTTATCTCTTTCTCCTAGAGATGAACCCTATGATGAATTGCCACAAAATCACACACACCTAGCATGGCATCGATAATCACACTCACTAACCCTAGGACATCGAGTCTTCTTGCATTTCACGCATCGTGGGTCCACTTAGCTTTTTTGTGAGTCATGTGTCGTGCCTAGCCGTGTGGTGTGCTTCTACTTTGTGATTCACTTTATATACCTGTCTAGGAATGACCCCTAGATTATCATGTTTCGATATGAATATGCTGTACTTATTTCTACTGTCTGCTTCTTCTGCATGCTATATATATCGTACGCTTCATTTCGCATGTGTCGGTGTAACAACCCTAGTGTGCAAATACTAAGTAATCGTTAAATTCATCCAAGTTTCTCGTACATGTGCACACCAATCCCGGGGAGTGGAGAGATTTGCAAATTGCCCCTTGATTTTTCATGTATACCCAAATGAGGGTATCAATGTAAGATTGGGCTTAAGGCAAATTTCTTTAAGTGAAGGGTTATTGTGAAAAAGGGAAATGAGATATTTGCAATGGCAAACTTGTAATAAAATCAAGCATTTGGATGGCTAATTTTGAAAAAAAAAAAGAAATAAAAAAAAAGAAAAGAAAAGAAAATGGGGGTATGGCAATAAGTTTGCCATACCAAAGTACACCTAACCCCCCCATCTCTCCCCTCACCCTACACCATAACCCCCCCCTCTCCCCTCTCCTAGGTCCCTTTCTCTCCCCATCTCTCCATTATTTTCAGCCCATGGCTGAAATTAGCTAGGGAAAAAAAAGGGAAAAGAAAAAGGAAGAGAAGAAAGAAGAGAATAAGAAGAAGAGGAAGGAGAGAGGAGAAGAGGAGGCCAAGTTGATGGTAGCTCCCTCCAAACCCTAGGCATCCTTGAAGCTTCAAAAGAGGTAGGATATTCTCAACCTACCTCTAATTGTAGATAATGGCAATACTGGTGTATGTTTAGGCTTCTTCATGAAAATTTGGGGAGAGTGTTGTAGAGCTAGGACTCTTGCTGCATGCTTGACAATTTGCTGAAACTTTAGCTAAGTGCTGGGATTAATTGGCTATTAGGAATGCTCTGAATATTTTATATGATATTTATCTCGAAGATATGAGTAATTTTCATGTTCATCACTTTTTCTAATTCGAACTGGAAGTTGGGGTAAAAATTCGAATTGTGCAACATGCCAGGAATTCTGTCAAGCTGTACACATTTCAGTAAAACGAGCACCACTACCTGCACACATCTTGGATTTTGTTGATTTTAGTCTTGTTGGAAAGCTAACAAGTTTTTCTCAAAGTCCATAGCTACATTTAGGGTGAAATTCTGGCTAGAATATGCCCAAAATTGGCTTTGAACACAGACACAGAAATCTGTCTGCAGAACAGTTTTGACACCCTTTACCAAATAATTCACTATAAATCCAATACTTCATATGTTTGTCTGAAAGTTTATGGGTGAACTCAGAACTATAATATCTCCAACTTTCATTCTTTGAGATTTGTCAAATTCTCAAAAGAAATGGGTTAAAAATGCTGTTTTGCTATCTGTTCATGCAATTTCAGTATGTTGAAGGGTGTTGGGTGAAATTGGACTTGTGTGATATTGCTAATTTTTCACTCCAAATGCATGAATGATGTTGATGTATGTATGTAAGATTAGTTATGCTATTTGTTACAAAAATTGGTGACATGATTCTCTTCATTTATGTGGCGCTCATTATATGTTTGTTAAAATGCCTGAATGAACTTAAGATTGAAGAAACTTGGAAAATGACATTGTTAATTGTGTGACATGTATTACCCACGAGGAATTGTATATGATCAATGAGTTTTTGATACATGGCTTATGGAGCATGCTAGTTTGTTGTGAATATCTTGATGAAAAGAATGAATTTGGACATCATTTACATACGTCATTTTACATGCTCAATACCCTAGGATTAATGATTAGCTAAAGGATAACCTAGGGATATCTTGTTCCACTCGAAGTGGGTGAGGACCCTAGGAGGGTTGTGGGAAACCAAGGTAAAGAGTGGACATGCGGGGATGGACTGCTGGGTTGTGGACCACTCCTGACGAGCCCTCAGCGGCGGGGAGTTGGTGCGGTTGTGGTTGAGTTGGTTGTGTTGGTGAACGGCTTCTTTCGTAAGAGCTTGTCTCGGGAAGTCGTAGCATTCCACCCACCTTACCAGGTGAGGTCCAGTCCCCGATGTCTGACCCGTTACTGAGGTTTCGAATTCATGCATGAAAACTAACCTATAAAGAAAAAACAGTAACTCTGGAATGTGATGCCTTTTCCTTTGTTGTGATTCCTTGTTGTGCACTATGATTAGAGTAGTAGAGTTGTGGAGTTCCTACTGGGCATGTTGTGACGTGTCCTCCCCCCTACAGGTCCAGGCACTGGTTCTCTGGCGGCGGGCCCGGGAGTGGAGACCCCGGAGGGCAGCTCGTCTCAGCAGGGTCCGTAGTGTATGGTCAGTGTGGGTCGCGTGGTGTAGTCTTGGGTTGTGTGTGTGTGATGAACGCAGTGTTGTACCCCTGTTCCCTTTGTACCCCGTAGGGTTGAGTTGTACTTTTGTGGGAGCTTTTGCTGTTGGGGTTGTCCAGTGGACTTGTGCGGTACTGGCCATGTAGTAGCGGTGCTCTGTGACTCTTGGATGTTCTGTTCGTCGTATTTTTTCTTACTGCATGTGTTGTAGTGTCTTGTACTATCTTTCTGTGTTGGAGCTGTACTGTTCTGTTAATCGTTCAGTCTGTACTTTACTGCCTGTGTTTCCTCAGCGTTTGCAGTGGCCTGCGTGACTTTGGTGTGTACTTTAGCGCTTGGTACTCTAATACCGCGGCTTGTCATGCCGACCCTCCCTATTTTGGGCAGCGGGGCGTGACAGGTTTTGTGGTGGCCCATGCAGGTCCGCGCCCACTGCGATACGCGTAAAGGGAACACATGTAAGGCTCCAAAATTTCAGTACACGACACTAATGCATTTGTTCTATTTCTCGCCTGCAGATGGAAGGTGGGAACGGGAGTTCCGGCAGGACCGGAACATCTGATGGTGGGATTGGCCCAGCTGGTGATGTGCAGTCTTCGGGTGATAGGACCTCAGAGTCAGCCCTAATGGCTAAGGTCCTGTTGGGCATTTTAGAGCACATGGGTCAGATGGAGGAGAGGGCAGTGGCGCCGAAGCCGCCGAGCTACAAGGAGTTCAGGACACTACGTCTGCGATACTTCTCGGGCAGGGAGAGTAGCCTCGAGGTAGATGAGTGGCTGCGGCACACTGAGGATGATCTGACGATGTGTCGGTATCCCCGAGACGGTTGGGTAGAGTTGGTGAGGCGCCAGTTGACCCATCAAGCTAGAGACTGGTGGGAGGCTCAGGAGAGGCGACTGAAGGGGAACATTGTTTGGGAGACCTTTCAGGAGTTGTTTGAGGCCAAGTTCCTTCCAGAGGCAGCGAAGGACGAGTTGAGGCAGAGATTTGAGCATTTGACTCAGGATGGGAGGACGGTGGATAAGTATGATGCAGAGTTCTCGTTGCTGAGCAAGTACGCGCCAGAGCTTGTAGCAACAGATGCCATCAGAGCCAGGCGATTCCGCAAGGGACTAGACGTAGAGTTTCGGGCGGCCATGTCTACTCAGGAGTTATTGACTCAGGAGGCCGTACTGCGGGCTGCCAGACAGCATGAGACCCACCTACGGAGTGTGGGGAGGCCACCAGCCAGTGGTGGGAGACCAGCTGCTCAGCAGAGGACTGCACCTGGCCCAGTTCAGCGGGTGACATTCAAGCGACCGGGGGCTCCACCTCCGGCACAGAAGGGACCTTCATGCTACAGATGCGGGAAGCCAGGGCATGTGCAGAGAGACTGCCGAGTTACGAATGCCAGGTGTTATACATGTGGAGAGCCGAGACACATCAGCAGATTTTGCCCACAGTCGGATCATGCCCCGGTGCCGCCGGCGTCAGCAGCTGTCCGACCTACACAGCAGAGACCTCTTCCACCACCGCCACAGCGGCTTGCCCTTCCGGCACCGTCAGGATCGAGACCGTCTGCACCGAGAGGACCCCCTCCACCTCCCCAGCAGCGACGAGGGAACCAGGGGGCAGTTCCTCCACCGAGGCGGCAGCAGTACACCATGACCCCAGTAGAGACTTCGGAGGGTGCTAGTCGAGTGATCACCAGTATGAATCTTGCCCCTATGCAGTCTATTAGATTGAGCCTCAGTTATTCTATTTAGCTAGTTGGCTGAGTTTTATTGTTGTGATACTTAGGTATTGTTAGAGTAGCCTCCTACCCTGCTATGTCCTTATTTGACACTGGAGCGTCACATTGTTTTCTGTCGAAGAAGTTTGTGACGCAACACTCCATAGTAGTTGACACCTTTGCTGCTAGTTGGAATATTCACACCGGAAATGGGGTTATTTGTAGTGTCTCTGGGATACGGAACTGTCCTGTTGAGATCGGGGGACGAGAGTTGTATGCAGACTTTTTAGTGATTGAGTTACCCGACTATGAGGCAGTGTTTGGAATGGATTGGTTGGGGATGTTCAATGCTAACATAGACTGTAGACTAAGGAGGGTAGTTTTTCGGATCCCTGACCATCCAGAGTTTAAGTTTTGGGATGGTAGTAGCGAGCTTGAGCCCTTGAAGTTTCGAGCTACGGTCGTGGAGTATTTGGACATGGAAGCAGAGCCTGTGTTACCAAGGGTTGTTGAAGAATTTCTTGACATCTTTCCAGATGACATCTTTGGATTACCCCCAGATAGGTCCCTGGAGTTTACTATTGATCTGATTCCAGGCGCTCAACCGATAGCGAAGGCTCCATACCGTATGGCCCCATCGGAGTTAGCTGAGCTCCGCAATCAGTTGACCGATTTATCAGATATGGGATTGATTCGCCAAAGTGTGTCACCGTGGGGAGCGCCAGTGTTGCTTGTGAACAAGAAGGATGGATCTCGGAGGATGTGCATTGATTATCGGGAATTGAATAAGGTGACGGTGAGGGATAAGTACCCTCTTCCCCAGAT
Source organism: Scilla litardierei (assembly GCA_030789695.1). Classification (NCBI taxonomy): domain Eukaryota; kingdom Viridiplantae; phylum Streptophyta; class Magnoliopsida; order Asparagales; family Asparagaceae; genus Scilla; species Scilla litardierei. The sequence continues at coordinate 61,895,221 of CM061130.1, read as the reverse complement.
CGATGATATTTTTGATCAGCTTGGTGGATCCCGGGTGTATTCGAAGCTAGATTTGCGAAGTGGGTATCACCAAGTGAAGGTGAGAGAATCTGATGTCCCAAAGACCGCATTCCGTACTCGATACGGTCAATATGAGTTTCTGGTGATGCCTTTTGGAGTGACGAATGCCCCAGCTACTTTCATGAGGCTGATGAATCAGATCTTCTTTGAGTATTTAGATAAGTTTGTGGTGGTATTTATCGATGACATCTTGGTTTACTCGAAGAATGGGGATGAACATGCTGAGCATCTGCGGATGGTTTTGAATACCCTCAGGCAGCACCGATTGTACGCTAAGTTCAGCAAGTGCCAATTTTGGTTGACCAAGGTTGCGTTTCTTGGACACATAGTCTCTGGAGACGGAGTGTCTGTTGATCCTGAGAAGGTTGCTGCAGTAGAAGGTTGGCCTATACCTCGGACAGTCACAGAGATTCGAAGCTTTTTGGGGTTGGCTGGGTACTATCGGAAGTTCATTAAGGATTTCTCGAAGATTGCCTCGCCCTTGACTCATTTGACGAAGAAGGATGTTGCGTATGTCTGGTCGGAAGAATGCCAGCGAGCGTTCGAAGAGCTGAAGCATCAGTTGACCACTGCTCCTATCTTAACTATCCCTGACCGTTCAGGTGGATTTGAAGTTTTCTGTGACGTGTCTGGCAGAGGACTAGGCTGTGTCCTTCATCAACACGGGCGAGTGGTGGCATATGCTTCCAGATTGTTGAAGGAGCATGAACTGAACTATCCCACTCATGACCTGGAATTGGCAGCAGTGATTCTGGCTTTGAAATTATGGAGACATTTCTTGCTAGGTGAACACGTGAAGATATACACTGACCATAAGAGTCTAAAGTATGTGTTCACTCAGAAGGAGCTTAATATGAGACAACGACGATGGTTCGAATTAATGGCTGAGTATGACGTTGATCTGCTATACCATCCTGGGAAGGTGAATGTGGTGCCAGATGCTCTTAGTAGATTACCCGCCGTAATGAAGCTAACCTCTCAACCACAACTTTGGTGGGCAATCCGACAGATGAGAATAGAAGTTGTACTCCCAGGAGAGAAAACTGTTATGATGGGGCTGCAGATCCAGTCTGATTTGGTGAACAGGATTAAGGCAGCTCAATCAGGGGATGCCAAGTTGAAGAGGATCCGAGAGCAAGTGGAAGCTGAACTTCGTACCGATTTTCGTATTCACGAAGATGGGTCGTTGAGATTTGGGAACCGGGTTTGTGTGCCAAGTGGCGAGATTCGGGAAGAACTATTGAAGGAGGCACATAGTTCCCCATATTCTATCCATCCTGGAGGGACCAAAATGTACCGAGATTTGAAGCAGTATTATTGGTGGTCAGGAATGAAGAAGAGTGTAGCCAAGAGTGTGGCGTCCTGCTTAGTTTGCCATCAGGTGAAGGCTGAGCACCAGAGAACTGCAGGATTGTTGCAGCCTCTCCATATTCCAGAATGGAAGTGGGAGCATGTGACCATGGACTTTGTGACTGGTTTACCTCGGACGCCTAGGGGCAATGATGTGATTTGGGTCATCATAGATCGATTGACAAAGTCGGAACATTTTATTCCGTTCCGAGTTGGACAGTCAACAGAGAATCTGGCTAAGAGGTACATGAAAGAGATCGAGAAACTGCATGGAGTCCCAATGAGTATAGTATCTGATAGGGATATCAGATTCACCTCACATTTCTGGAAAAGTTTACAGGCTAGTCTGGGGACGCATTTGAATTTCAGTACTTCATATCATCCTCAGACTGATGGACAGTCGGAAAGAACCATTCAGATTCTTGAAGATATGTTGCGGGCGTGTATGCTTGATTTCAAGGGTTCGTGGGAGGACCATCTGCATCTAGTCGAGTTCGCATACAATAACAGTTATCAAGCAAGTATTGGCATGGCTCCCTTCGCAGCTCTGTATGGAAGGCAGTGTAGGTCTCCTTTAAGTTGGGATGACGTTGGAGACAGGGAGTTTTTAGGACCAGACTTGGTGGCGGCAACAACAGATGTGGTGCGGACAGTCAGAGAGAATCTGCGCATCGCGCAGGACCGTTATAAGCACTGGGCTGATACAAAGCGGAGACCCTTCGAATTTCAGCCAGGGGATTACGTGTTCCTAAGGATTTCACCGGTTCGTGGGACCATCCGATTTGGTAAACGTGTGAAGCTGAGTCCTAGGTACATTGGTCCGTTCGAGATTTCCGCTAAGGTCGGTGAAGTTGCGTATCGGCTAACATTGCCACCGGCACTCGAAGGTGTGCATAATGTCTTCCATGTGTCTCAACTCAGAAGATATGTGGGAGATCCCAAACATGTTGTAGATTTTTCAGAGATAGAAGTACGATCGGATCTCACATATGAGCAGCAACCAGTGGCTATCTTGGACCGGAGGCAGAAGACGTTGAAGAAGAAGACCATTGACTTGGTGCGGGTCATGTGGCAGCAAGAGTCTCCGGGAGAGTCAACTTGGGAGTGAGTAGATGAGATGCAAGAGAAATACCCATACCTGTTTGAGCAATGACTGTTGTATCTTATATTTTCTGCAGTTGTTGGGTATTGTATATAAATGACTGCTCTCCTGATTTTGTTAAATTTCCGAGGACGGAAATTTTTCTAAGGAGGGTAGGGTGTAACAACCCTAGTGTGCAAATACTAAGTAATCGTTAAATTCATCCAAGTTTCTCGTACATGTGCACACCAATCCCGGGGAGTGGAGAGATTTGCAAATTGCCCCTCGATTTTTCATTTATACCCAAATGAGGGTATCAATGTAAGATTGGGCTTAAGGCAAATTTCTTTAAGTGAAGGGTTATTGTGAAAAAGGGAAATGAGATATTTGCAATGGCAAACTTGTAATAAAATCAAGCATTTGGATGGCTAATTTTGAAAAAAAAAGAAAGAAAAAAAAAGAAAAGAAAAGAAAATGGGGGTATGGCAATAAGTTTGCCATACCAAAGTAAACCTAACCCCCCATCTCTCCCCTCACCCTACACCATAACCCCCCCTCTCTCTCCCCTCTCCTATGTCCCTTTCTCTCCCCCTCTCTCCATTATTTTCAGCCCATGGCTGAAATTAGCTAGGGAAAAAAAGGGAAAAGAAAAAGGAAGAGAAGAAAGAAGAGAATAAGAAGAAGAGGAAGGAGAGAGGAGAAGAGGAGGCCAAGTTGATGGTAGCTCCCTCCAAACCCTAGGCATCCTTGAAGCTTCAAAAGAGGTAGGATCTTCTCAACCTACCTCTAATTGTAGATAATGGCAATAATGTTGTATGTTTAGGCTTCTTCATGAAAATTTGGGGAGAGTGTTGTAGAGCTAGGACTCTTGTTGCATGCTTGACAATTTGCTGAAACTTTAGCTAAGTGCTGGGATTAATTGGCTATTAGGAATGCTCTGAATATTTTATATGATATTTATATCGAAGTTATGAGTAATTTTCATGTTCATCACTTTTTCTAATTCGAACTGGAAGTTGGGGTAAAAATTCGAATTGTGCAACATGCCAGGAATTCTGTCAAGCTGTACACATTTCAGTAAAACGAGCACCACTACCTGCACACATCTTAGATTTTGTTGATTTTGGTCTTGTTGGAAAGCTAACAAGTTTTTCTCAAAGTCCATAGCCATTTTTATGTTGAAATTCTGGCTAGAATATGCCCAAAATTGGCTTTGAACACAGACACAGAAATCTGTCTGCAGAACAGTTTTGACACCCTTTACCAAATAATTCACTATAAATCCAATACTTCATATGTTTGTCTGAAAGTTTATGGGTGAACTCAGAACTATAATATCTCCAACTTTCATTCTTTGAGATTTGTCAAATTCTCAAAAGAAATGGGTTAAAAATGCTGTTTTTCTATCTGTTCATGCAATTTCAGTATGTTGAAGGGTGTTGGGTGAAATTGGACTTGTGTGATATTGCTAATTTTTCACTCCAAATGCATGAATGATGTTGATGCATGTATGTAAGATTAGTTATGCTATTTGTTACAAAAATTGGTGACATGATTCTCTTCATTTATGTGGCGCTCATTATATGTTTGTTAAAATGCCTGAATGAACTTAAGATTGAAGAAACTTGAAAAATGGCATTGTTAATTGTGTGACATGTATTACCCACGAGGAATTGTATATGATCAATGAGTTTTTGATACATGGCTTATGGAGCATGCTAGTTTGTTGTGAATATCTTGATGAAAAGAATGAATTTGGACATCATTTACATACGTCATTTTACATGCTCAATACCCTAGGATTAATGATTAGCTAAAGGATAACCTAGGGATATCTTGTTCCACTCCGAGTGGGTGAGGACCCTAGGAGGGTTGTGGGAAACCAAGGTAAAGAGTGGACATGCGGGGATGGACTGCTGGGTTGTGGACCACTCCTGACGAGCCCTCAGCGGCGGGGAGTTGGTGCGGTTGTGGTTGAGTTGGTTGTGTTGGTGAACGGCTTCTTTCGTAAGAGCTTGTCTCGGGAAGTCGTAGCATTCCACCCACCTTACCGGATGAGGTCCAGTCCCCGATGTCTGGCCCGTTACTGAGGTTTCGAATTCATGCATGAAAACTAACCTATAAAGAAAAAACAGTAACTCTGGAATGTGATGCCTTTTCCTTTGGTGTGATTCCTTGTTGTGCACTATGATTAGAGTAGTAGAGTTGTGGAGTTCCTACTGGGCACGCTGTGACGTGTCCTCCCCCCTACAGGTCCAGGCACTGGTTCTCTGGCGGCGGGCCCGGGAGTGGAGACCCCGGAGGGCAGCTCGTCTCAGCAGGGTCCGTAGTGTATGGTCAGTGTGGGTCGCGTGGTGTAGTCTTGGGTTGTGTGTGTGTGTGATGAACGCAGTGTTGTACCCCTGTTCCCTTTGTACCACGTAGGGTTGAGTTGTACTTTTGTGGGAGCTTTTGCTGTTGGGGTTGTCCAGTGGACTTGTGTGGTACTGGCCATGTAGTAGCGGTGCTCTGTGACTCTTGGATGTTCTGTTCGTCGTATTTTTTCTTACTGCCTGTGTTGTAGTGTCTTGTACTATCTTTCTGTGTTGGAGCTGTACTGTTCTGTTAATCGTTCAGTCTGTACTTTACTGCCTGTGTTTCCTCAGCGTTTGCAGTGGCCTGCGTGACTTTGGTGTGTACTTTAGCGCTTGGTACTCTAATACCACGGCTTGTCATGCCGACCCTCCCTATTTTGGGCAGCGGGGCGTGACAGTTGGGATTCCATAATTAAGGACTAGGATAACCCACTTAGCCCATGCTCTAATTAGTGAGAATAGTTTCCTTTGCCCAAGTGTTTAGATTCCGATTTCTCTTTTGCTTTACTTGGTGCAAATCTCCTCGTCGTGTATCGTTCTCCCACTTGGGAGAGTACACATGTATATATCCCAATATCCAAAAATCCAAAAAAAGGAGAAAAGAAAAGAAAAACCCAAAAAGAAAAGAAAGAAAAGAAAAAAAAATTGTATAGCCAAAAATCCAAAAAAAAATACAAATGCCCAAAAACCAAAAAAATTCCCATGTGAATATTTTCCTACTCGCCGAGAATAAAGGGAAGGCGAGAATTTGCACCGAGTGTTCTTCTCCACATCATCTCAACCCCCATCGGTTTCGAAAACACTTGGCTTAGGAACTTTTTAGCTATTATCTAGGCTTTAGTGAGGTGATTTCCTTAACCCTAGTTGTGGAGTCCCCGACGCATGATATGTTTCGATTCTCTCTATTCTCATGCATGCTTGAACTATATATTCACCGCTTTATTCAATTCGAATCGATATTTGGGTCGTTTCCTGGATTTGTGTATATCGAGCTTTATTGCACATCGTAGATAGTGACACCGACTGCTAGCGCACGACCACACTCACTTGCGCTTCACCGCGTGGGCCCACGGCACTTGTCTGGACTCGTACTCCTTGGTTTAGTGATGTGATTTGGCGTTTGCTTACTTGGTGTGTCGTTTTTGATTTTGTTGGCCCTGACGGGCGATCTAGGATATAGAGTTTTCTTTTTCTCTCTTTCTCTCTATTTTTCCTCTCCGAGCTCCTACTCTCACTCGTCTTCCTCGAGGACGAGGAAGAGTTCAGCTTGGGGGATTTTGACGTGCGTTTATATTTCATATATTTACGCACGTTTTCTTCCATGTTCTTCCGTATTTTACCGCCGTCTTTTATTCGTTTTCTCGTGTTTTCTTGTGTTTTCTTGTTTTCTTTCACTTTTCCGTGTTTTTCGTGTTTTGCAGGAGTTTACTGGCATTTGGGGCGTAAAACGATGATATCATGTGTCCCCGGAGCAACTGGAGGAGTCACACGTGATCCAGGGGGTCAAACGACGAAGATTGCATCTTTCAGCCCCTCACCCGGTCGGTTGGTCATCACCAACCGATCGGGTGATGCACGCGTGCACCACCCGGGCGCAGCTTGGAGCTCACGAGAAGTCACCCGGTCGGTTCAGCGACCGGGTCAGAAGCTCAATGTCTCTGGAATTCGGAGCTGATTGCCAACCGATCGGGTGACCTTCACCCGATCGGTTCACCTGTAGCTGAATTTCAACAGCCAAGACTCGAAGTTCCAACCGGTCTCCTCACCCGGTCTGCACCAAGATCCAACCGGTCGGCACCAAGATCCAACCGACCGCATCCAAGATCCAACCGACCGGTTCATACTGACCGGGTGAAACCCCGCTTTGCGTTGTGATTTTGTGAAGCGGCTCACCCGACTGGTTGACTTGTCAACCGATCGGGTGATGTCGTTTTCTATAAATAGAACCCTAGGTTTCCCAGATTCGGGAGTTATTTATTTTTTACTGTTTTATTCATTTTGTGACGGCCGTAATTTCCCAGTTTTAGTAAGTTTTCGGATATTTGTAAAACTTTAGTATTATCTTAATTGCTTTACTACCTTTGCATTCCTATTGTATGATTATGATTTTGACGGTCCATTTTCATTTAGATCACTTTTTAATGAATATTTGTGAGTAGTTCCCTAATCCGGGATTTTGGCGGAAACCCCTTCGGGGGCTCTTCCCGATGCGTCCATAGGGTTAGGAAATCGATAAGGATTAGGAATCTAACGGTTACGCGGGGTGTTTCATTGTCATCGGCGGGAAAAAGACCGCCTTTGACCGTTGGGCCAAGGGGGAATAAACTTGGCGGTTGACTCCCTAGCCATAGCTCACGCCCTTAGCGTAGACGCCGAATCCTAGCACGCGGGAGCGGCAGGATGAGACGTTGGGAGTTATCGTCGCGAGCTTAGTGCTCCCGGAGTCGATCAGTGTTAATGGACACGGGAGTGCCCACTGATCGAACTCGGAAAGTCCGGCGTATCATCCTAGGCACCGACCGGAATATCGGGCCCATGGGATGCCGGTACCACTTTTAGAGGCAACGTCTCACCATTAGACCCTAATTCCGATCGCCACCCTACCCGTAGGCCGTATCGACGAGAGTTGCTCGTTGGGGCAGAAACCAAAGTCCCGGGTTTAATTTTCATATCGTTTATACCTTGCATTCTTTTACCGTGACAACCCATCATTCGATCCAGGCTAGCTCGCCCATGGGGTGATTTTGGTCCTCTTTGACACAAGCACATCCTCGCCTCCCTGTGTTCGACCCCCAAGCCACACTACAACACCGTGCGCTTGCGGTTACAAATATCTAAACCTCCACCGGGTCCCCCGGCCATTTGTGGCTCGCAAACCGGGGGCACGTCATTATTATAATTGACACATCTCGTTCAAAATAATTATACGCTGGTACTCTTTTATTTTTGCGATTTCTTGATATTGTGTGTGTGCGCGCGCGCACGTACACGAGTGTGGAAAATGGGTATCAGCTATCCAACTAGGAAAATTTCCTCTTTGGTAGTGTGAAACCCACATCCTTTATTTTTCCCTTTGATCCGAATCGTTCATTTTGATCTTCATGTTATAAAACCCAAAACCCCCAGTTTTCAAATGAATCCAATGAGTTTTTCTCGTTCTTCACCCGTTGAAAGTTTAACGGTTTTGCTATAATTAATTTTTTTGTAACGATTAGATGAATGACAAAAACTCATAGGGTTCAACCCAAAATTGGTATTTTAGGGGTTTGGAACATGAGCAACAAATTAAACAGATCTGCTCATAAGAAATGGAGGGAGTGGATGTTGCGAGCGCTAGCTAAAGAGGAAATTACTCCTTGGTTAGCTAACCTCCATATTCCTCATATGTGGAAAATGGGTATAACTACCGAAGAAAGTACACACACAGAGAAAAATGTATTTGTGCTGGCAACGCAGAAAATTTCCCACGATGACAGCCCATATACATGTCTTTTATGTTTTTAAAATTTTTAGGATGTGTTGTACACATTATGGATGTTCACTATACCAACAATCAAGTGAATCCAATGCTAGTTGTCCCTTGATCTTATAATAACCAATTCAACGGTTTCAGAATAATTTTTGCAACGAGTGAATTGAGGATTAAATACCCCTAGGGTTCACCCATATTTTGTGTTTTGGGGTCTTAGAATTTATGCAAAAATTAAGGAAAAAAATTCTAAATTTTTTGGGGGTTTGGGGGCCTGATAGCAAATTTCTCAGGAGTTACTGTTTATCGTTAGTCGATCTAAGAACGTTGGTTGACCGACTAGGTTGCAAACTAGTCGGTCAGCAATGCTTCTTTAACCGACTAACTCATCAGATTATTTTTGTATCAGCTACTGTTTACTCTTAGTCGGTCTAAGAACGTTCATCGACCGACTAGATGCCAAACTAGTCGGTCAGTACTTGTTCATGGACCGACTAACTCTAGAATCCTATTTTCGTTCAGGAGTTACTGTTTGCACTTAGTCGGTCTGCGTTGGTCGACCGACCGACTAGTTGCCAAACTAGTCGGTCAGTGGTTGCTCTTTGACCGACTAACCAGTGTTAAAACCCTAATTTCTGGGCAGCGCCAGCCCAACCTATAAATACCCAACCCAAACGTTTTCTTCTTCTCCAACACGACCTAAAACCCTAAAATCTTCCCCCTTCAGCCCCCATCTTCCTCCAAGCTTCATTTCTCCATTCCAAGCCCTAGAATCATCATCCAATCCAACCATTCACTCCATCCACCTCTCATCTTCCCCAAAATCTTCCCCAAATCCACCAAAACCCATCAAAATCCCCAAATCCCCCAAAACCCTAGTTTCCCCAAACTTCTCCAATCTTCTCCAGATCTGATCCTAGGGTTCCCCGGAGTGTTTCTTCCGCCTTCTCTCGGTAAGAAATCGATCTACCGTTGTTTTCATAGCTTATTTATATTTTTATGAAACCCTAATAAATTTCATGTTGTTTTGTGTTTGTTTCCCCCATAACAGCGATTTTCCCCGTAGATAGCATCCGTGTGACGAAGTGATCGTCAATCCCCGGTGCTAGGCAAGTGAAACTTGCCACTTAGGGTTTAGGCCATGTTTTAGGCCATTTGCTTGTTGTAGGCGTAAAAGAGGCTAGGCGACGAAATGATACTCGCCTAGGCGCAAATTGGGGAACTAGCTTGACAACGAAGCTAGTTCCGACTTTTAGCATGTTGCACAATTAACATGTCATGTTTACTTTCAATTAACGGTAAGCGAATATGTTCATGTCATTGCATTTCGCCTGTCACGTTTAATTTAATTAACTGTACGCAAATAAATTGTCATGACCTCGCATTCTTTAGGTATTGCTGTGATTGCGTAGCTTCGCTACAATGTTGTGTTCCTGGCTCGTGTTCCAGAAGCGGGCCATGTGTTGGTTGATAGCCAATGCCCGAATTGCGTGTTCCGGCTAGGTGTTCCCTACGCCATACTTGTGTTCCTGGCTCGTGACCAGAAGCGAGCATAATGAGTTGGAAACCCCAACGCTCGATGTAATGAATTGTGAACTAAGAATACGAGCTCAATGTGCGGGGCAACCCTAGGCTCACTAGATGAGCTCAATGTGCAGGGACCCCAGGCTCCATATCGTGTGGGTATTGGGTAGTGGTTAGTGCCGATCGGTCTGAAATGCTATGCCATTCAGCGAATGGAATAAACACCTACAAAATGTGAATTGATTGAATTGATAGTAGCTTGGCTACTCTTGTCTTGTCCCGATGATTGTTCTCTTGTACAAATTGTCTTGCCATGTTTAAATTGTGCACTCATGTTATAACTGCCATGTCATGCATACTAAACTGCTAGGTTGCTAGATGCCTCACCTTCAGTTTCCTTGCCCAAGTCTTTTTAGACTTGCTGACATGTGCCCCTTTACTCTTTTGGGTGACACATGTTAGATCCTGAGCCTGAGTACCTCGTTGAGGACGAGGTGTTTGCTGACGCCGAGCCCGAGCTTGTGTTTGACGGGGAGTACGTGGTCACTGGGGACCAGTCCTAGTGTCTTCGTTGTGCTTTACTTTTGTTTAGACAGTCGTTTGTATCTGGTGCGTAGCACCTATACTTTGTTGTTGTCGTTGCTTTTGTTGGCCTTGTTCTGGGCCCTTAGACTCTTTTCTTTTAGCCTGGTGGCTTTTCTGGATGTTGGACTTTTGTTGATGTTGGACAATTTGTGAGATGTGGAATTTTATTTCAGTCTCGCCTTGTGTTATTATTGCTATTCTGTTGTGGTTACAGGGACCTGCTTATGTATTGTGGACACTTATCGGGTTTGGGGCTTCACAGCTCCACTCCCGTGCGGACCTTTTCACGTCTCGCCTCCATTTCAGGGAAGCGGGTCGTGACATTTGTGTTTTGGGGTCTTAGAATTTATGCAACAATTAAGGAAAAAAATTCTAAATTTTTTGGGGGGTTTGGGGGCCTGATAGCATGTGAAATTTATTATGCTGTCAGCACATATCCATTAACCCCATGTGTGTGTGTGTGTGTGTGTGTGTGTGTGTGTGTGTTGAAAAATATGTATCAGCTAGCCAAGAAGGAAATTCATTCTTGGCTAGCGTTAACCCCCACACCTATTTTTTCTGTCGATTTGAATCGTTTAGTTTGATTATCATGCTCTAAAATCTCAAACCACTAATTTCAAGTGAATCCAAGGAGTTTTGCTCTTTCATCCACCCGTCACAAGTTTGTTGGATATAGGCCATTAATGCCAATATTGTTATGATGATGATCACCTCATAATGTAGTTTCTACTGACTCTAAATGTTTTAGTCTCAAATTACTAATGATTTTCATGATGAGGAGACAAAGTATTAGGTGATGGATTGATGAAGCAAAAGCTTGCATGAAGAGCTTTGGACTTCAAATGTAATTTTACATTTTCTTTATGTATTTTGGTTTTCTTTATAGAATATTCGTTAAGCCTTGAATAAATGCAAAAAACACATTGCTTTGCATCATTTCCATCATATGGTACCTTAGATTTAGTCTAGAGCCCATCCTATTTGATCCCATGCCCAAAACGCTCTTTATATTGTCTTTGGAGTAGGATCAGATGTCTGGTAACACTTCAATAGAAGTCTGGTGTATCAGCTTTTAGGTAGTTAGACACAGCCTTTTGTTAGTCGTCTGAAGGTCATTGATCAGACGTCTGAACAGTTGTTCAGACGTCTAGCTGGTAAACTCCAGATGATGGGACAATGGGTTGAGTTTTTGTGAGCTCTCTGTTTTTCTCACCCACATTTTCTCAGCCGTCTGATGAAGGATGATCAAACGATTGAACAGTTGATCATCCGTCTGATAATCCTTCTTCAGACATTTGGTTGCTGGTAGTTTATGGACACCATTTTTCTTCTGTCCATCTCCACTGTCAATTGTCTGATGCTATGTTTCCAGTCGTCTGAACAGTTAATCAGCTGTCTGGGAACACTACACCAGATGTCTGAAGACTAAGAAAATATGCCCGTTTATAGCTGTTGGGTGCGATTTTTCTGAGTTGTTTCTCGTGTTTTCTGTGCAACTTTGAGGCCTTGTTTAAGACCCATTTGAGCTGCATTTTGGCACCACTGCTTATCATACAGAACTTATTTTTATAATCAAATCCAAGAGCATTTTTCATTCTCTCAGTTCCCTCTTTCAATCTTAAGGGTTATGTAATGATCTTGCATCAAGGGGAAAAAGTTTTCCAAGTGCACACAAGCTTCATTCTCAAGCACTTTGGTTCTTCACACTTCATGCCTTCAACTTCACATAGGTAAATCTATTCAAAGTATGGGTAAGCGTGTTACTATTATTTACAATTTCGTTTTAGCCTAGCTCTCAGGTTGTGAGAGCATTATAGATGGTTTACTCCACTTGGATGTTATACTCCACACTTAGGAGGGTTTACTCCTTTGTAACATTGGAGGGTTTACTCCTTGGTATCCTTATCTAGGGAATGTACTCAGTTTCATTTTGGTGCCCCGTTTAACGAGAATCAGTGGAAATCTATAGCTTGGGTTTACGAGGGTGGGACTGGAATATGATCACGGTATACGGATCTGAACCAGGATGCATACCGTGTTTGCGATTGTATTTTCTTTTTGTGATTGTTGTGTTGTAATTATTATTGCACACTTAATTATTTTAATTAGCATTTTTAATTGTCGCTACACTATTTACCCCTTCTAGTTCGTTGCTTAGTGGACATGGATCCTATAATTGGTATCAGAACTGGTTGATTGTGCTCAAGCAACCATTATGGCATTTAGAGCTTCATCACAATCTTACATGGAAGGGTTATCCACCATTCAACCCCCTCGCTTAAATGGGACAAATTATCCTTCATGGAAGGTGAAGATGATGATTTAGCTAGAGTGCCAAGAGCTTTGGGACATCACCTAGGTTCCATTTGAAAAGCTCGACAAGCCCACTGTGCAAATGAAAAAGGCGGAGAATGACTTGATAAAGTACAATTCAAGGGCTATGAATGCGTTTCATTGTGCTCTTGATGCGAATGAGTTCAATCAGATTTTTATATGCAAATTAGCGTATGAGATTTGGCATCTCTTAGAAGTTACACATTAGGGGACCTCAAAGGTAAAGGATCAAAATATGTTGCTTTTATTTCTAAATATGAAAAGTTTAAGATGCATGAAGGAGAGTATTTCAGAGATGTTTATTAGGTTCACCGAGATTGTGAACACTTTGGAAGGGCTAGGGAGGAATATTTCACAAGAGGATATGTTGACAAAGATCCTAGGTACTCTCACACCTCAATGGGAATCCATAGCCAATGGCATCGAAGAATCCAATGACATGAGAAAGTACATTGTGAAGGAATGCGTTGGAAATTTCATGGCCTATAAGGTGACAATGCAACACAAGAAGGAGAGCCAATCCTCAAAGCCCGAGAAGCAGAAGGGGATTGCATTCAAAGCCGTCAATGAGAAGATTGAATGGAAAAAGAAGCTCAACGTCTTGGATGAAAATCTTAAGAAGAAGAAGAAGCACAACCACATCTCTAGTGAGGACGAAAGAGATGATGAATGAAGTAATGATGAAGATGGTGTTGCCATGTAGCTTGTCAACAAACTCATGATGATCATGGACCCGTCTCAATGTAAGAAATCTTTAAAGTTACTTTCATATACTAACAAAGCTTCTATTGTTTGTTATAAATGTGGCAAGACATGCCATTTTAAAAATAATTGCCCAAAGGAGAAAGATGAGAAGTATAATGGCAAAGAGAAGAAGCTTTGGAGAGGGAAGTATAAGAAGAATCCCACATTAGATGGCACATGAGATGATTCTTCATTCGATGATTCGAGCGAAAGTAATGAAGATTGTAGAAATGAATGCACATTCACATCCATTATAAATGCCGCTCATGATCTCACGGATTGGACTACGCCAAAGTGTGTTGATGTCAGTCAAAGAGGTGTTGGATATTGGCAAATTAGTCCAATATTAATTTGATGATGATCACCACATTGTGTAGTTGTTAATGACTCTACTTGTTTTTAGTCTCAGATTTATATTTGATTATCTTGATGAGGACTCAAAACAATAGGTGTGGGATGATGGTTTCATGGCTATGGAGCAAATCTTGCATGAAGAGTAAAGGACTTCAAATGTAATATTACATTTTCTTCATGTATTTTGACTTTTCTTTATATAATATTTGTTAAGCCTTGAATAGATGCACAATCTTATTCATATGCATTATTTTCATCTTAGAGTATCTTATGAATCATCTAGATCCCTTCCCAATTGTTCATATGCTCAAAACACTCATTATAGTGTTTTCTAGAGCAGGACACACATCTGGTGTAGGCGTACCAGATGCCTGGCCTGTTAGTTTTTGTAACGGTCATTTTTCGACCGTATGTATTTCAGCGCGTATTTTTTTTTCGTACACGTATTTATTGAGACCTCCTTTTGAATCCAAGACACGCGAAGTTATATATATCGTTGTGACCTTCAAGGAGAGCAGATTTTTGTGGAAATTTTTATGAACGTTATTTCACGTGTCATTCTTCCACAAATTAGCTTTGAATGAAGAGGTGTCTTAACCTTTAGACTTCGACGTTTGACTATTTATTTTTATTATTGTTTTCTGTAAACCTAGCATGTGACCGAACACTGTATTCTCGATCCTCTCGTCGTCACGATCGTCCCGATATTTTTCTTGTATTTTTCGGACACCGTTAGACTGACCCGCCATCCTTTATTATTTTAATATTAAATTTTTCCCTAAGTTAATTCAATTTCAAATCTCTAAATCAAATCTAATCTAATCCTTAGCAGATCCTACGTATCCTACCATAATTCCTAGGCTATTTGCAACACTAATCATATACTCCCCCCTCTCTCCCACCTATCTTTAAGTCCACTCCTCTCTCTCCCTTACGCAAACCCTATGGTTTTTCTCCAAACCTAGCCTTCGCCTCCTTGCAACTCCGGCCAAGCACCCTGCCGCCGACCCACCTCATGTCCACGGCAACCCGCCGGCCAAGCACCTAGGGTTTGATTGAAAAGTGCATCGCCAACGTTTGTATATTAAATTCTATGAAATGCGTGATGTGGATATGAATTGATTGTATGAATTTAGAGAGTCCCTTTTGTTGTTCTTAAAAGCTTGCAAGTATCATGTCTAAGTAAGATATGATCGTATTTTCCAAGTTATCGTGATGTGTAGCTTACGGCTTGAGATCTGAGAGAATAATCTTGTGACCCCTTCCACCTCGTGTTCTTTCTTTTTCATTTCATTTTCTTTGTTTTCATCTCCCGAGTTCGTCTCTCTACTTATCTTCCTCGATGACGAGTAAGAGGTAAGATTGGGGGATTTTGATCGCTCCATATTTTACACCTTTTTTCTGCATGTTTTCACGTCATTTTGATTGCTCATATTGCGATTTTCACAAGTATTCGACGATATCGTGTTACTTTTCACTATTTCTTGTTTTTGTCGGATTCAGGAAATATGGAGCAATTGGGAGCAAAAATGAGCTTAAAGGACTTTCACGCGTAACGGAGCATCGTTCATGGCCTTATTGAGGAGTTACCAGCGCTAGAGGATGAGTGGAGAAGGACAGAATTTGATAGAATCAACGAGAAGAAGAAAACGAGAAGAAAAGAGCTCAAGAGTACCCCACTCGGCCGAGCAGACTGCTCACTCGGTCGAGTGAAGGACCGCACTCGCCCAAGTGAAACGGATACGCATGAAGATTTGCCATGTTCACTCGGCCGAGCAAGGAAGACCACTCGACCGAGTGAGGAAGCCAACTCGCCCGAGTGCTACAGATATTTCGTCCAGAGAAGAGGCCAACTTACTGGAATTTAGAGAAGCCTCACTCGGCCGAGTGGCAAAGCCCACTCAACTGAGTGAAGAAGCCCACTCGCCCGAGTGTTACATGGTTTTTCTCCTGAGATCTAAGCAGAATCTCTGGAATTTTTGGAGAACCGCAGAAGACCCTACTCGGCCGAGTAGAGAATCCCACTCGACCGAGTGAAGAATCCCACTCGGCCGAGTGATGCCGATGACACGAGCGCCCAGATTTTCAGACAACCTTCCACTATTTTGAAATCTGCTATCATTCCAGTAATCAAATATTTTTCTCATATTTTTATGGATAGTAGACTTCATCACGGTTCCAACGCCGCCAAGAACGCGCCAACCGGAGATCGGATGAAATCTGGAGAATTTCTGCAAGTTGATGCTGCAGTGCTGGAATTTCCACTCGGCTGAATCATATTCCCACTCGGCCCGAGTGACTGCGGGCCCAGATTTTAAGTTGCGGCCAAACTGATTTAGGGCACGAATTTGAGAGGGTTTTGAGGGGTTATTTGCTAGATTTTAGGAGGCTATTTAAGAGGTTTGTAGCCGTCATTAGAGAGGAGTTCCATGATGTTTCCTTAGTGATTATTTTAGATGTTAGGCCATGCCCTAGGCCCCCTCTTGAATCTAAAAGCTTGTAATTGGATTGAAGTTCTTCATCAAAGCTAAGTATCCTTGTTCTTGTTGTTTGAATCTTTGATTTGATATCTTTTTGCATGCAAGAAATGTCTTTTATTGATCTCTATATCGTTATTGTTATGCTTGAGTAAATTTGATGTTCTAGGGCATGGGGATGAACCATATGGATCTAATTTCAAATTTGTGATGAATGAATTTCTAAGTTGCTAGAATTGCTAGGAGGTTAGGTTGTGATGGATTTATCACGGATTGCTAGGAATTTCCATCGATTTGGGGTTTGCAAGAGATTGGATTCATATCGATGGGAAGGCCTAGATATTCGAATTAGGTTTATAATCGAAATTCTCTAGACTTGGTTTGCAAGAGATTGGACCAAAGCTATGATTTTTATTATAAATCTATACGTATATTCGTTTGCAAGAGATTAGACGAATACGAACTATCACAACCTAGATCGTAACTCGAGTTTGCACGATAGTGGGCTCAAGGAGCGATTAGATGATGATGTCGATCTTCATGCTAGTGGCTTAGGTTAGGGTTTAGAGTGGGCTCTAATCTAGGTTTGCTATAGACCGGCAATAGCGTAAGAGCATGAGCTTGGTTCTACATTAAGTTGCGACTAGTTCACCTCAACATAAGTCTAGTAATATTGTGATTCACTATTTACAATGATGTATGACGATCCGTAGTGGGAATTTCCTAGCCATAGACACTTTTATTATATTGTATTTGAATCGATATTTGACCAACATCTCTATCACCGACACCGACATCCATCACCATTGTCATTACATCATACCATACCCATCTCCACCAATAAAACATTCGTAGTCGAGCCAACCTAGGATAGATTTGAACCAACACCACCTCCTCGTGTTCGATACCCGCTCGCCACTTGATCGTGCGCTTAAGGTAAAACTACACGTCATTTTTCGAGTGCACATTCGGACGCGATCAGTTCTTTTGATAATGAAGAGTTATTAGATGCTTTTAATGATCTTTACATTCGTTTCAAAAGACTAAATGCACAACACAAGTCTTTGAAACAAAGTAATGATGCTCTAATTCTTAAACATCAAGGATTTTCTTCTAAATGCATTCCATCTGATGCAATTAATACTGAGAAAGACTTATTGTCTTCTCAAATCTTGAATCTGAATAAAGAGAATGAAACTCTCAAAAATCAGAATCAAGAACTGCATACGCATCTATCCGAAATGGATAATAGTGTTTCATCACTAAAGATGAAATACGATGAGATGTCTGCTAATGTTAATAAAGTTAACAAAGGTAAGACTAATCTCGATGATTTGCTTCAATTTTAGTATCCAGCAAATCATAAACAAGGATTGGACTATTCAAATAAGAATATATCCAAATCTTGTAACACAACTTCATTTTGTGATAAAACAACATTTGTTAAATCACAAAAGAAGAATCATGCATTCATTTACACGAAGAAAACTAATCCTATTATTTCTCCTTCACAAAGAAATGTTTCAAACATTAGAAATATTTCAAATGCATCTCATAGGAAACCTAATACTCTAAGTATATGGGTTCCTAAGGATTCATGTTTATATGATAGAGATTTATTCATCTCCAATTATATGCAATCTATTGTTCATTCTTGCAATTATATAAGTAAGCCAAATTCTACTTGGGTTTGGCTTCCTAAGATCTAATCCCAAGGACCCTAAAGCCAAGGGTACCATTGTTTCATGTTTATCTTTCAGGTACCAAAAAAGGAAAGATGGATCTTAGATAATGGATTTTCTAAACATATGACTGGCAGCATTAACTTACTTTCAACCGTTCAACTCAAAGATGGAGGCACAATAACCTTTGGAGATAACAACAAAGGACATGTTATTGGAATTGGAACAGTTGGAAATCCAGATCAACCTACCATCGATGACGTACTTCTGGTTAATGGTTTGAAACACAATTTACTTTCTATCAGTCAATTATGTGATAAGAATTTCAAAATTATGACTTGTATTATTTATAATTCTGATATGTCATCCATTTTATTTCGTGATAAGCATAGGAATAATATTTATATCCTATGCATGTCTATTGCCACTCACAATCACTGTTTGATGGCTTCATCAGACAACACACTTTTATGGCACAAAAGTTTTGGACAACTAATTTCAAAAATCTCGCACGTATTTCAAAACACAAATTAGTTAATGGAATGCCAAATATTTCATTCAAACACAAACACTTCTATGATGCTTGTCAACAAGGAAAAATGCACAAATCTTCTTTTAAATCAAAGGACATTATCTCAACAAAGAGACCATTAGAACTTCTTCACTTGGATTTATGTGGTCCTTCAAGAGTAGCTTCTTTGAATAAAAGTAGATATGCATTTGTCATTGTTGATGATTATTCACGATATACATGTGTTATATTCTTACAACATAAGAATGATGCTTTCCAAGAATTTTCCATATTTTGTAGAAAGATTCAGAAAATCAAATCTTCAATCATTATTACTATTTGTAGTGATCATGGGGAAGACTTTGAAAATGAATCATTTTCCAAGTTTTGTGCTGATAATGGTATAACACATAATTTCTCCTTTCCGAGAGCTACTCCACAAAATGGTATGGTATAAAGGAAAAATAGAACTCTTCAAGAATGTGCTAGAACAATGCTTTGTGATAGTAACCTACCAAAATATTTTTGGTCAGAAGTTGTTGCAACTACATGTTATATCTTAAATAGAGTTCTTATTGGACCATTGCTTAACAAAAATTGTTTTGAATTATTCTTTAATCGCATTCCTCGTGTATCATATTTTCGTGTGTTTGGATGTAAGTGTTTCATTCTTAACACTAGAGATACACTTGACACGTTTGATTCAAAATCTGATGAAGGAATTTTTGTTGGTTACTCAACACGTTGTAAAGCCTATAGAGTTTATAACAAAAGAACTTCATCAATTAAAGAATCATTACATGTCACTTTTGATGAGAATCCTTCATCTATTCATACTATTATTGATGATAGTGAGGATTTATTACCTTTATTTGATTCTTTTAATAATATTCAACTTGACGATGATGGTGCTACTAAACCCTCTATTGAGTCTAGTTCAAATAATACAAATCTTCCTAAAGCATATACACAAGTTCGCAATCATCAACCACACTTGATAATTGGTGATATTTCAGATGGTGTGAGAACTCGTGGTCAAATGGAGCAAATGTCACATTGCACATTTATCTCATCCGTTGTACCAAAGAACATCAACGAAGCATGTGAAGACAGTTCATGGATTATTGATATGCAGGAGGAACTCAATCAATTTCAAAGAAATGATGTTTGGGAATTGGTACCCAGACCATCAAATCATCCAATTATTGGTACCAAGTGGGTATTCAAAAATAAGTTGGATGAATCTGGACAGGTAATTAGAAACATGGCACGACTGGTTGCACATGGTTATAATCAAGAAGAAGGTATTGATTATGATGAAACCTATGCACCAGTTGCTCGTCTTGAATCTATTAGGATGTTATTATCTTTTGCATGTTATAAAGATTTTAAGTTGTTTCAGATGGATGTTAAAAGTGCTTTTCTTAATGAATTTCTTAAAGAAAAAGTCTATGTTGAACAGCCACCAGGATTCCATCATGAAACATTGGATAACCATGTTTTTAAATTAAAGAAAGCTTTATATGGTCTTAAGCAAGCACCTCGTGCTTGGTATGAAAGACTTAAAAATTTTCTATTAAATTCATGTTATTCAATTGGTAAGATTAATTCAACACTTTTTGTTAAAAACAAAGATTTTGATATTATTATTATTCATATATATGTTGATGACATTATTTTTGGTTCTACTAATGAATCTCTTTGTCAAGATTTTTCTAAGATTATGCAGAAAGAATTCAAAATGAGTCACATGGGTAAACATAATTAAATCCTTGGTCTTCAAATCAAACAAATGAAGGAAGGTATTTTCATCCACCAAAGCAAATATTCAAAAGAACTTATCAAGCGCTTTGGACTAGATCATTCTGCAGAAAAACGTACACCAATGAGTACTTCTACATCCCTTGACAAGGATCTAAATGGTAAGAGTATTGATCAACGTCTCTATCGAGGTATGATTGGCTCTTTACTTTATCTTACTGCTAGTATACCAGATATCATGTTTTCTGTTTGTCTTTGTGCTCGCTTTCAGGCAGATCCTAAAATTTCTCATCTTACTGCCGTAAAACGGATAATTAGATATGTTAAACATATGTCTGATTTTGGTTTATTTTATCCTAAAACTAGCACATATGATTTATTATCATATAGTGATGCAGATTTTGCTGGTTGTAAATCTGACCGAAAAAGCACAAGTGGCATTTGTCATTTTCTTGCACATGCTTTGGTCTCTTGGTTCAGCAAAAAGCAAAATTATGTTTCATTATCTACCACAGAGGCAGAATATATTACCGCTGGTTTATCATGTGCTCAAATTTTATGGATGAAACAAACTATATCAGACTATGACATTCAATGTTCTACATGTCCCATTATGTGTGATAACACAAGTGCAATTAACTTATCTAAAAATCATGTTCATCATTCCTGCACAAAACACATTGACATTCGTAACCGCTTTTTGGATGATCATGTTCAAAAAGGGACATTATTTTAAAGTTCATTTCTACTGAACATCAGATTGCTGACATCTTAACTAAGCCTTTGAAAGAAGATTCTTTCATTAAACTTAGAAGAGATTTAGGCATTATTAGTGAATCTGAATTTGAAATATCACCATATTTCTTTATTTTATTTTCTGACATTTTTTCGAATTTTATCGGCACTTATTTACAATTAGCCAGCCAGAAAAATTTCCCTGGTCGACTAACTTTTCTTATTCAGATTTCACAACATATTCTCTTTGTCTTTTTGTGGAATTTTTTATATTTTTTTCGGATTATTTTTTACAACCGTTGCTTCTCTTGGGTGGTTGGAGGAGTAATATTTTGTTCCAAAATTTTAGATATTATCTCTTCCCAATGAAGACAAGTGTCATCATCCTATTCTTTTGACTCACCTACCCCACCAACCCTCTTCAAAGCCAAAGTCCTTTCAAAAATTTTGGTCCATTCCAATGCACGGTCATAACTCTTATTTGACTTCTTTTGATTTTTTATTATTAATTTTAAAAAAAAACCGCCACATCTTTTATCATGGTTTGGATTTTTTGTTTCTGGTCGGCCAACCGAAAAATATTGGTCGGCTAATTTCTCTGTTTTATCTGTTCATCTTCAAACTACGTCCGTTCAGTTTCTCTCGCCTTCCTAACTTCCTGGACAGTTTTTTTCGATTCAGTTCTTCAAAACACCCATTCATCTTAACATTCAGTTTCTACAACTTCTTCTTTCAGTTTTCACAACTGATCGCTGTGTTATTTAAAGGTCTCATCTCCATTCTATTCTCTTCCTCTTCTTCACTAAATATCCGAACCTCCATAGCAATGGCTTCCTCTCCCCCTTCCTTGCTTCCAGTTTCACTTCTCGCTTTCGCAACCCGACTTGCGATGCGAAATTTCACTCTTATGAGCATGTCACCATCTTCCCCGAGCGTTAAATAAATTATCCCTCTTTCTCAAGCACAAACCCTTTCCTTGCTTGGGAATATGGACTTATCTCCTCATCGCCACAACCGTCGTAATCCCACTTCTCCTACTCGAGGGACACCATCACGTCGCCGTTAGTTTGATCGGATCCTCCAGTTTGTCACTTTGAAGTTTTAATGGTTGTTTCTTGCCGTTGACTTGACTATGGCTTGCTCCCAGTTTGGACGTTTCTGTTTTTTAGTCTTGCGTTTGGATGGCCTTTGTTTTGGCCTTGGTTGATTTCCAGAGTGATGCTCTGTATGTGTGTAATTTGGGTTCCCTACAATCAGTGTGTTAAGTTTAATATTGTTACTGTTTTTAAAGTCTACTGTTGTTACTGTTTTTAAAGTATAACGTTGTTACTGTTTTTAAAGTCTCATGTTGTTACTGTTTTTAAAGTCTTATGTTATTACTGTTTTTATCTGTCTTATGTTGTTCATGTTCTCATTTGTCTTTGTCAAACAAAATCAATGTTCATTTCAGTATACTCTTCGTTATGTGAAATATTAGTTTATTCTCTTCATTTTGCTCACTGATTTTTTTGTATATTATCGTTCTTTTTGTGGATGACAAAGGGGAAGAAAAATACCATGCATTTATTCAGGAGGAGTAATGCATTTATTCAGAGGGAATATTCATTTCATTAATAATTACAAATCTGTAATTGTTAACCAATGATTACTAATACATTATTTTTAATGAAAGTTTGTCATCATCAAAAAGGGGGAGAATGTTGGAATTTCATAATTCCATATTTCTATTTCCATATAATTTTGATGTGACAAACTTACTATTATTACTATCACTAACACTCTTTTGCAGAAAACTAGACTCTTCACATATACATCCTGTCATAAGACTTCTCACCATGTGCAACTTGGACATAATCGCCAATTACGGCTATCTGCACAAAGTCTACTCAAAATCCAGATGAAGACATATCTACGGATTTGATGTAATAAATGTAATTTTCTTTTATTGGGTTTTAAGCCTTATAATGACTCATCTTAGATACCTAGGGTCTCTCCTATCCTTTATCCACAAACTGCCTTTTTCCGTTTCTCAAAACTCCTCTTCAAAAAATTAGCCGACCAGGTGAAATTGGCTGGCTGGCTAATTGTTTTCTTTTTGAATTGGACCATGAAATTTTATGGGTATATTTCTTTCCATGACTGATTCACGTCTGTAAAATTTAACGGTCAAATTCTGTCATTTGAAAATTAGCCGACCAACACTTTTTTCTGGCAGGCTAATGCTGTTTTTTGCAGTTTTCAGAACCGAATTTTTTCTATCAGTTTGGGTCAGTTTCTAGCCATTGGAATTCAGTTTCTATAACTTCTCTCCAATCCTATACATAGATGAGTACCCCCTCCTTTCTTTTACACATCTCTTTTACAATTTCTCTCTCTAGAAATCATTTTCTATCTTCTCCAAGAGAGAAATTCTATAGAAATTCTGCCATTGTTTTCAGTTTGAAGAAATTAATTCTGAAATTTCTTTTCTTCAATTGAAAACTGAAACTTTCAATTTTGTTTCTCCCATTCTAAATCTAGAAACCTTGAATCTTTCATTTACACATCTTCCTTGAATTTCATTCAAAATCTTCATCAAGGCTTTAGGTGTTATTTTCATTTCTTTTGTAAGTTGAATCTCTTAGTATAGAGATTGTACAAAGTTTGGAACACTGAGAGTGTTGCCATTTTTGTATGTTGTTACTTGTGGGGCAAGTGTTATAGTGGATTGAAAATCTCTATGTGGTAAAGGACTGGACATAGAATCACAAGGATCCGAACCAGGATAAATCTTGGTGTTTGCGATTGCCATTCTCTATATTGTATTTCTTTACTTCGCTCTCTTATTGCAATTTTTTATTAACTTTTAAATTTTTAATTTCGTCGTGATATATACTATTCACCCCCTCTAGTGTATTTGGTGTGCCAGGAGATCCTACAGGGCTGAGGTTATTATCAGACCTGAATGTGACTTCACGTGTTCGATTGACTTGGAGGATGCTCTCTTCAGATGGGCCCTGGGCACGCTATATAAGGCAACATTACTCTGCAGAGGTAGGTTTCTATAGTGCGAAAGCTAAGCCTGCTTCTTCTGGAACCTG